>VXAB01004382.1:505038-562231 GCA_013399175.1 Odontophorus gujanensis
AACCATTAAATCTATCAGTTTTCTTTTTTTTTTTTTGGGAAAAAAACAAGAAAGAAAAAAAAAAAAAAAAAGAAAAAAGAAAAAAAAGAAAAAGTTAAAATTCTGATACTCTCTTAAAAAAAAAAATAAGAGCACATTGTTTTAAAACAAGGCTTACTGGAAAAAGAGTTGCTGTTTCCCCCATCATCTTTTTTCTACAAAAGCAATTTTTTCCCACACCTTCTCCCTAAGTCTTCAGAAGTTGCTATGCAGTATGGTGCTATACTATCATACTAAATGCAAGAGGGATGTTTTGTGTTTAATCAATAGCAGGCAGACTTATCTAAGATTTATTATTTCATTTTCTTCAGAACTACTGGTCATTTTTTACTGCAGAAAATGTACTCCTGTGGAAATCGACCCAGGCATTTGCTGTCAGTTTAAGCAAGAAAGAAGAAATGGGAACAAGAAAAACACAAAGAAAATGGCCTCAAGGGAAAGCTCTGCATAATTAACTTGAAATTGCTACTGCTAGGACTACTGTTGCT
Source organism: Odontophorus gujanensis (assembly GCA_013399175.1). Lineage (NCBI taxonomy): Eukaryota > Metazoa > Chordata > Aves > Galliformes > Odontophoridae > Odontophorus > Odontophorus gujanensis. Next base: position 505,566 of record VXAB01004382.1, read on the forward strand.
GCTTTTTCTTGCCAGCGCTGTCACCTCACACAGAAATTTTAGCTTAGAGCAGGGAGTGGAGGTTATCTATAGCATCAGTGAAGATCGAGGTTTTATGTGGCTTGATTTTCCAAACTCTAGAGACCACTGTGCTCTGTGGTATGTTGCTAAATAGTAAGAAGAAAGGATAACAAACAGGAACAAGAAAGCCTATCAAAGCTGTATTCTTAAAAGAAACATACTCCAATTTTTCAAGTGGGAAACTCATAAGTGAAATTAATGGAAAGGCTATGCAACTTAAATTATAAAAATGTGTATAGAGATCAAGAGAACTGCCAATGTTTTGGTTTTGAATTTCAGCTTCTCTTCTGCCTGTGAAGGTGGTGTGAGGAAGTTCATTTTAGATCAAAAGGAGGATCTGTGGGCTGAGTGGGATGCCCATTCTCAGTATGGAGAAACCCTTTTTGTGTCAATTCTTGCAGATGGTCTCACAGAAGCCTTCGTTAGGGATTGAGTCTTGCCTGAATGAGTGAAATACAATGCGTGAAAAAAAGAAGAAAAATTACAGTGTACAATATTGTCAACAGTTCTCAGCTCAAACACATCAAAACATGGACGAATATTTAGTAGTCTTTCTAATGCAGTAACTGCTTTTCAGTGTTACTCATCTATCTGAGTGGTTGCCGTAGCTACAGTGTAACCCTCAGAGTTGGCAGAAAGTGAACCGTGTGTTCTACCAAATGTACCATGTTCCCTGGCCTGAATTAAGTATTTCATGAATGCTTGTGTATTCTAAAGCAGATGTTAATGGGAAATATCTGTGTATTACGCCATGACACATACATTTATTTCCTAATCCCAAATAGAAATTGTCACTATTATCAACCCTGTTTCAGGCTTTTCTTGTTTGAGTAACTTAATGTGCCCTCAGATATCTTGTCATCGAATGCATATTTAATCCTAATTTGATTCTCAGGTTTTTATAGGAAGGTATGTCATACATGAGAGGGTAGTCCATAAAATAAACCTCATTAGTATCTCTTCTATGCTGATTTAAGGTCATTAATTTGCATAGGTACATGCTGTTATAAACATAATGTGACATGGGAAAGGCTTTTACGGAGTCAGTTTACTGGAAAATCAACAAGGTCAGAGCTGCTGTAGCTGTAATGTTTGGAATGAGTCAGGTTTGACATTTCGAGTTGAGAAAGCTCAGGATGTGTAGAACCAAGTTAAGAATATACTGGAAGGATGATTTTGGGATGAAGAAATTAGATTTTTAAATTGACATGCAGTACTAAAACTGGGAACAGTTTGTCGAATTTTAAAAAAAGATGACTAATACAGAAAAAATTTGTTCCTATTTGGGAGGAAGAAATTGGTGTAGAAATATGTGTTATAAATGCTGCAAGCATCCTATGCATTAAACACGGAAAGGGGCAGATATTGCTAGTCTAAAACGATCATGCAAATAAATCAGCTGATAATCAAGAGTCAGAGGTGAAAGAAGTATTAATTTTAGATTTCAGATCTCACTCCTTCCAAACTGAATTCCTGTCTCTTGAAAGGGTTGGCACATCGCAGAATGGATACAATTGCCATGGAGATGATTAGGAGAACTTTTAGATTTTCTGATTTAGATTTTCTGTTTTGTCTCTGCTTAGTTCTTATTTTCCATGCTTCCATAAAAAGAAAGGATAATCTGAATGCTAGTAATGAAGCATGTATTAATTTAAAATATCTTCATCTAGAACGATTTGTATTCTTTCTATTACACTTCATAATGTGAACTGAGTCTAAAGGCATTCTGCACAGTCACACAGGGAAGCTGCTGTAGGACCGGGACCTAACATCTGCCTGTCAGAACTTAGACTGGTGTCTGTAGGTTGGTCCTTCTTGTCTTGCTGTTGTTGTTGTTTGTTTTGTAGCAGCTGTGTACATTGCATTTTTATCTAAGAACTTGGAAAATTATTGGTGTAGATAAAGATACGTACAGAATTGTAGGGGTTGGAAGGGACCCCTGGAGGTCATCTAGTCCAGCCCCCTGCTCAAGCAGGTCCCCTGGAGTAGTTGCATAGAAAAGCACCTAGGTGGGGTTTGAATATCTCTGGTGAAGCAAACTGCCCAACCTCTTCAGGCAGTTTGTTCCTGTACATATCCAGTATTGCATTTTGTATCATTACTGTTCAGAAGAAAGACAACGAAGAAATGCAGAAGTAATTATATTGCCTCAAATGCCATTTGTTCACTTGTGACTCACACATGGAGTGCAAGGGTCTAGTGCTGGTTCCTGAAACAGTGAAGATACAATAATTATTCCCTCTTGGAATATGCCAGACATACAAGTCATGGTAAAACGCAAGTGGGAGAGAGCTGTTCCTTTCCTCTGTGCTGTAGAGAAAACTGGTGCCAGGGAGAAGAAGAAAAAGGGTCCCCTTGGACTATACTGAGGTTGAAAATTTTCCATCCATTTCTGAAATATCATTAGGCTGATTACTGAGATGAGCAGTGCTTTTCTGAGCTGCCAGTACAGAAAAACACAGAATCTGTATTTACTGCCAAATTCCAGAAGGATTCTAAAAGCCACAGAAGCATGAAGATTAATGCCTGTTGTGCACAGTGGCATATCCCACTCAGATTACTTCTTATGATAGAGCTCTAGGCCCACTATATCAAATATTTTGTCACTGCTGAATTCTGTGTTGTTCTGACCCTTGCACCTGTGTGCCCTCTCTAAGAGCATTTTTGTTCATCTGAGAATGTGAATGCTGCTCCCTGCTATTTTTGGAGCATTGGGTTTTCTTCATCCAGGTCATTATCAGAAGTGGGGAATGTAACAGCTAGAAATGGTTGCTAGCAGCAAGGGCCCACATGCAGCTGATGAAGATAAGGTGTTGGAAGTGATGGTCTGCTTTTTTATAACTGAATGAGCAGCTGTTGTATTTACTATCCCGGCTTCCCTGGAAGCTAGAAAGAAGAGCCTTTGTGATCAGCAGGTTCAAAGACTCTGCCCAAAGCTGGAGAGTTGAGCTTGCTGGAGTATTTTCTGTTTATGTTCTTACAAGAGATTGAGGATTGTATGTCGATCACTCCAAAAATTTATATTTCCTATTTATTTCTATGGCAAATAAAGCAGATACAAAGAGCACCATAAAACTGTTTAACAGAGCAAACTCTCAGCTAAAAAAACCCTATTTTTCAACATAGTCAATATCATTTGCTAATCTGCACCAGCAAAGGTGACCCATTGTTTAACAGCTTCTGTGATGGCATTGTTGCAAGGGAAATGTTTCGCACACAGACCATTTTTCATTAGCTCAAACAGAAGGAAGTCAGAAGGTGCTGAATCGAGGCTACAGTGGGTATAGTAAGACAAACTAGCAATGGTTGTTGATGTAATCCGTGGTCTTCAAACTGATATGGGGTCTGGCATTATGTCACAAGATGGGTTGTCTTCTCTGGCCTGACTCTGGAATGTTGAGCCTTCAGCTCAGTCAGTGTTGTGGATGTAGCAGAGTTAGTGGTTTGTCTGGATTCCAGGAAAGGCTCATCCCTTTCCTATTCCAAAATACAGTGCACGTCACTTTATGCACTGAGGACTGCATCTTGAACTTCAATGGGGAATCCACATGTTGCCGCTCCATAGACTACTGTTCTAACTCCAGCTCATAGTGAGACGTCTTCTTGCTGGCAATAATGCAATCCAGGAAACACCTTCAGCCTCATATTGATTCAATAGGTCCTGACAAATTTGTTTATGGTGTTCTTTCTATTCCTTTGTGAGCATTCATGGGACCCACCTTGCACAAACTTTGTGATACTCCAGTGTTGCCACCATTGTTTCCAACATATTGATGTTGATATCCAACTCTTTACACTGTTCCCTGGCTATAATCCTCTGATTTACCCAGATGAGCTGATTGAGATGCTCTTCATTTAATGGTGTGACAGCTGTGCATGGCCATCTGGAACATGGCTCATCTTTCACATCACTGTTGCCACTGCTGAAATGCAGCACTCACTGCTTCACTGTTCTCACATTTACTGTTTGATCTCTCTAAATGTTCAGCAGGTACAGATGAATGGCAGTGGGTGTCGTTTTTTCTGCAGGGAGGAATTAAGTTACATTTCTTTGTTTCATGTACACTTCTGTGTACTCCATTTTGTCCAACTACCCCTCTGTTGTCATCTGTCACGTGACAAAAAAATGCAGTGGAATATTGATGAGAAGGTTCAGCCTGTAATTTGGTGGCCCAGCATAATAAAATAGGAGGCATTAGTTTTGGAGTAGCCCTTATGTATCACATGTACATGTCGTGTTCTGCTTTTTCCTAGAGTCTAGAAATGTGCAGTATTTTACTGAAATCTATTAAGTTTGGAAAAAAAAAAATCAGATAAATGCAGAATGTTCAGGTTCACCTAGCCCTGAGTGTTTCATCTTTCCAGAAGAAAGAAGTGAGTTGGTGTGACTCACCAGAAAAATCTGTTTCTCATCTTTATGAATCACATTAGAATTGTCTTTTTAGTTTTGTTTGTTGCTTTTCTCATGAGACCTGTAGGAGTCATTGATTTGACTTCTCCTTACTGTTGTCAGTTTTTATGACCTTGAATTCAAGATTGAATTACATTTCATGAGCATACTGATAGTTCATTAATTACAGATGATGGAGTTGTACTTCAGTTTCCTGAAAAATTTCTTTCATCACAGCGAAGTGGTTACTTGTTAGATAAACTGCAGCGGCCACAACGATATGGAGCCAGTCAAAAGTAATAGCTGACGAGAGTTTCTGTGACAAACTGAATTTTGCTTGTCACATACAACCGCAGAATTATTTTTGTTATTTGTGCCACATTATTTATGAAAAGCACTTCCTCCCTCTGTGTGTCACAATGTAGCTGAAAGTCATCTGCATAGATCTAAGAATAACTAAGGCCATTAATTGCATTCTTCTTGTTGACAACAAAATGCATATATGAGCTGATGCTGATGCCTGTAGTTTTCTTTAAACTGTTTTACTGTGTGTTTTTCGTTTTGTAAACAGTGCTGTGTGTAGAACTATTCAGACCTGTAGTAATATATGACAAAGTTTATCATTTCCTGTTAGTTAAAATTTAGGAAGACCTAGGCAGTTGTCTGTTTTGACAACAGTATTTCTTGAGTTTGTGTAACATTAAGGCTTTAATTCCTGATCATCAAAGTGTGATATACCTTGATGTATCACTAATATTTGCTGCTTTTCATATGGAAGACAGAAAATACCTTTCCTTTAAGCTCTGCAGTGAATGAAAGTTGAAATATAGCAACCTTTCTATGCCATCTTTGATTGTACCTGTTACCTGCAGTAAAGCTTCAACATCATTGTCTTAATACATACTTAGAGTTTGTACTTGGCATTAGGGCTGAATACCATAACTGTTGTAAGTAAACTAGGAGCCACGTTTTTCTTTACAGGTAAATATGTGTCTTGGAGGGGATATTTTACATTCACTATTCACATTTTTTTTCTTATTTTTAAGCCCTTTTATTTTTCCCTAACTGTTATATGAATGAGCTATAAACAAAATAATTTTTTTTGTTGCAATGAATGTGAAGCAGGCCATGCATCTCCTTAAAACATCAGTAGCGATATTTTGTTCAAGCTTGAGGATAAAAGCTAAAGCCAGACTTAATAAACATAGTTAGCAAACTATGAATCAAATCCTGTAGAGTACTTACTAGCAAACCAGTCCTCCAGCATGGGCTGGAGCTCTGTTGTGAATGTTTCCCCTGTGGTCTAAAATCCGTCCTTGTGAATTGCTGAATGTCAGTGAGAACCATGTGGGGAAGAGCTGAGAATCTTCTAGGACTGGCCCTTTCTTTGATCCCCATCCTGTGTGTTGTGCAGTTTGTTTTGCTTGAACTAATTATTTTCTTTGTTTTTCCCCTCATCCTGAAAACTAGGCTATGTTATGTCAATTTCAAGCCCTCTTAATGCAAATAAAGAGGGCCATATGGCCTATTCACCTCGTAAGAAGATTAACATACAGATCTTGGTTCACTTATGTTGTCTTTTGTTCTGGTTTGGTTTGTTTCCTTAAGATGAGATAGCCATCTCTGTAATATTAGTATCTTTTATTTACTGTAATCTGATGTACCATTTCTCTCCCCTTTTTCTCCTCCCCCTAAGATTATCGTTGGAGAAACGGCAGTGTTTTGTCTACAGTTAGCTACAAAGGATTTTGAAAATCAAGAAAAAACAATATTAACTGGAGACTGTTGTTATATAAATCCACTGGTGCGCAGAACCATCAGATTCCTTGGTATGAGCAAAATTAATGTTTTCATTTTCTGAATGATTAAAGTGATTAAATATGTCTTAAGTTTGACCTGGAGAAACTATTCAGGTAACCATACAATATTTCATGTATAGTCCTAACTTGTGTGCGATGAATTCTTTCCTTTTGGACTATGAATTAAGTGTCTTGGAAGAATGGATTGAAACAAAAACAAACAAGCCAACAACAGAAAAAAAAGATTTGCAGAAACAGTAAGAAAAATAGAAAAACTTGGGACCACAGGGGAGCAAAAACCAACAAGCATGCCTTGAATAATGGGAGATCGAGAAGGGAAGTATCTTTATACCAAATCTGTGGTCAGCAGTTCTCTTTTGGCTATGCACACATGCAGCAGCCAAAGCTGAGGACATTAGGATATAAGTGTGTGTTTGAAAGCCTGCCCAGTTTAGGTACTTTCTTAGCCTGGAGTGTGTGTTATAATCTATAATGGATAACTATGAAATCCACTGAGGTCAGCTGTAAAACCCACCTCCCCCAACTTCACTAAATATGAGATGTGCTTTCTACTTATTTCATTGTAAATGTATTTTGGAGAGGGAAGTACCATTTCTCGGAATGTCTGCTACATACTCACAGATGCTGCTTTTTAATACGCGCAGGGATGTCACAGCCAGACTCCATTTTTTCTGCTGTGTGTTTCTTGCTCTCGGCTGTATCTAAGGGCAGCAACTGGGGAGCAAAGCTGCAGGGCAGCTCATGCAGTGTGCCCCTGTGCAGGGAAGGGAGGGATGCAGCTGGGTCTGTGCATGCTGTGCCTGTGCCACAGCCGTGCTGCTGTCTGCCAGCGCAATAGCTTGCTGTCACAGGGGGGTTCTGGAGTCACTGAGTGGGAGACTGCCCTTCATAGAGCTGCAATATGTGGGCAGTCATACTAAGGAGCTCCTACTCCTATTGCTTTGTGCAGGGTCTGTGTGTGGCCAGAGCTCATCTGTTGGGCACTTCTTGCTCACGGAAATGAAGCCAACATGTGGTTGTAGAGCAGGGATGAGCGTGGCTTCCTCACTGTTGCACCAGATGAAGCATTATTCCCTGTTACTCTCAGAAGAGATGTAGCTGCCTGTTGTGGGTCTGCACACTCTTAGGAACTCACTGGAGGGCCATCCTGCACAGCACCTGGGCTGGGCACAGGCTGATGCTCATTAGTGTCAAGCTGCTTATGATGAATCAACGTTAGTGTGACATTGCTGACCAGACAGAATCCCAGGAACCATTCTTGGATCACCAGCTTTGCTGAGGAAAAAAACTGGTCTTTAAAGATGCACATGCTTCTGTGGTATCACACCTGCTGTGGTGTGCATCCATTAATGTCCTCATCCTCATAGTGCTACATGAATTGGGAACTGACAGAATTCACGTATTCACAGTTAACTCTAGAGTTAGCTAGGGGAAAGGCAAAACCAGTTGCCCATGGGATCCAGGAATCCTTTAGCTAATGTGGAATTTGAACATGTTTACTGACTTGGCTGCCCAGTCAGGGTGTTGTGGTTGCATTTTCTTCATTTTCTTCTAGAACTTGCTTTCTGCTTCCAAAAAGATAGAAAGAGACTTCAGAATAGGATAGTTTTTTATTTTTTATTTTTTTTCAGGTAATCAAATGCATTTCTATTCTTATGAACAAATACACGTGCTTAATGCTTTGCTGATGTGTCTGATTAAAAAAAAGCTTTAGTATAAATAGCTTCTCGAATATAGAGATCTTTAACTCATTTTGTTGAAAATGTGATTAGTATGTAGAACATAGAGATGTGTCCAGTAGCAGGCAGATGGAGACAACTTGTGCATGGCAATATTAAATTATTTAGTACTTCAGTTTGCTTACAGCTAAGAGAGAAAGAAATGTGTGTCTAGTATGTGCTATGACTTTTGAAGTTACTTTGCCATTCAGTTTCTTACTTCTCTGGCTTTCAAACAGGGTTATAGGGTGGAGAATCTGCCTCTGTTATTTCTGTTTAGTGAACATGGGCAAAGGCTAGATGCTAGTTTGGCTGGCTGCTTCAGATACATGGGCATTTATGTCTAGGGGACCGGGAAAGCAAGCTTCTGCATGAGAGGTGAGCATATTCCTCTGAAGGATGGAGGGAGATGCAGTGTGTGGGTGTGTCACAGTGTTGCTTCTGCCATTGGATAGGAATATATCATCTTCAACATCACTGAGGATCTGTAGGGTTGTGTCCCTATGTGCTTGAGGATTGTTCACATTCTTAAATGAAGGGAATTGATTTATTACTGTGATAAATATTATAATATGTTGTCCTGGAGTGAAATTGTCAGGAAATTTAACTCTTTGTTTCCCTCTTTAGGAATTTACGCGTTTGGACTGTTTGCTACGGACATCTTTGTAAATGCTGGACAAGTAGTGACAGGGAATCTTGCACCGCATTTTCTTGCACTTTGTAAACCCAACTATACAGCACTTGGATGTAAACAGTATACACAGTTCATCAGTAGTGCACATGCCTGTACTGGGAACCCAGACCTTATCATGAAAGCCAGAAAGACATTCCCATCCAAAGAAGCAGCACTAAGTGTATATGCAGCTATGTATCTGGCTGTAAGTATATTGTTCTGTTTAATATTACCATATTTTTGAGAGCATATGACAAACTATTTGGGAGGGAGAGAATGGAGGGATGGTAAGACAACTATTGACCAATTTTATGTATGTAATCCTTCTATGTGTTACTGTGAAAGCTTTGAGAATTTGGTTCTTTGGACTTAATTCTGACAATTACACCTGTAGTTATCCTTAACGGATGTAATGAGCTTTAAAAGCTAAAAGAAAAAATGTTTAACACAGTGCTGCGAGAGGATAAATTGTCCAGAAATTGTTATAAACTTATAATAACCAGATTATTGGTTTACTTTTTCCCTGTTTCTAGACAATCTGGAAGAAGGCTCTGTTGTGTGGCAAGGGGTAGGGGGAAAGGATTGTAATCAATTGGTAGTAATCTCCTGTGTTTTAACCCAGTTCAAATAAGTGGAATTGCACGTGGCTGTATTTGTTGGTGAACTGAAGCGGAAGAGTGGGCATATGCAAGTCTGATCTCTCCAAGTTTCCTGAGGATCTATGCATACCCACATGTACCAGAATTGATATCTATAGGTACTACAGATCTCTTGCAGTCAGTTTGGCTCTTAGTCTGCATTTAAGTGGGCTACAAGACAATCCAGCCCTTCTTCCCTCTCTCCTTTGTAACACCAAGTGATGAGTAGGGCTGGGATAAACTGCTGTTTGCTAGGTGGCATCAGAGCTGCTGCTGAGGTGGTTCAGAAGTGAGGGCAGTAAGAATGGCCTTGCTCAGGTAGCTCAGTGCACTGCTCCCTGTCTGAGTTTGAAGTGTGGGCTGTTCTGTCTGCAAGCAGCAGTGTGTGTTCTTCATCAAGATTTCCTGGGGCACTTTTGTGGAAATCTTCCAGCTGATATACAACCATAGGCCTTTATAGCCCACTGGAAGGGCCCAAGGCTTTCCTCATGGTATCAGTGAGGAGTAGGGCAAGTGTGTTGCTCTGGTCATTTCAGGAGTCAGTCCTTTAAATCTGTCAGTATGCAAACTGTGTGTGTGTGTGTGTGTGCATATGTATGTGTAAGTGTTTATCACTTTTGAGCATATATATTTATTGAGCTGCCTTTTAATTTTTGATTGATCTGGAAGCTGATACTTGCCAGCTGATATTTGATATGTGTCAGTGTACCAACACCATGCTTCTGAGTATGGTTTCAGTACCAGTGCTGAACATCTGCATCCCTGACAGCAGTGTTTACCTGAAGTTCCTTGTGGGCAATGCTTTCTTGGAGATTTAGATTATCAGTTAGCACAGGAAGGAGTTAACTACAAATAAGAGATGAGAAATAATATTCCATTCTAACTTGTGGTAAATGAAAGGCTGCTAATAGTACTGTCTTTATTTGAGAGATATCTGAGACTTTGCTTCATTGAACCATACATCCAAATTTGGTACGAACTATTTTAGAAAATGTTCAGCATTCTACATTTTAATTGCTCCTATTTTTCTCATCCATCTGTAAAGTTGGATTTCCACTGTTGCCATGAGTCACAGAAGAGGAAACCAACTGTTCAGCTACCGCAGAGCAGAAAGGACAACAGTACTGATACATTTCAAAAATAAAAAGGAGATAATTACTAAGACTTAATACCTAGTATCTTAGGCTAGTACCTAGGCTTTTGATGGGAGTTACAGTGCTTTACGCAAATTTTGTTGCCTGTGATCAACAGTTAGTTAACAACATCAAAATTGGAAGCTGGTGTGATCTATTTCATGGCTTTATAGTCTTAAAGTAACAGCAGAAATGGATATATCCTGTGTCATTAGTGTATTGCTGTGATGCATGACAGCATCATCATTTAACTAAAGCACTGTAAACTGTTGACAGGACTGATGAGTTGTTCTTGTAGGCTGCCTGATGAACTAATTACTGTGATGTATCAGCTGAGTGCTAGCCTACACATTTAGGTCCTTGATGCAATATTGGCAGGTTTTTTTTATTTTTTTTATTTTTTTATTTTTTTTTTAATCCAGTTGCACTGTTGCAGTTAAAAATACTGTTTGTTACACACCATGCAATGTTCTAGTATCTAGGGTCATGTCCTTACAGTGTCATGAAGTTTATTGGGAAAGTTGGCTCTGAATGACAACTTTCTTACCATTATTCACTGGAGTAGAATGTTCAAACAGTAGCCTAGTCAGTGGTATGAACAGTGGTACCAAAGTTATTGGGAGCATGAACATAAAGACCTTCATATACTACTCAGCTAGTATTTCATAAGCATATCATTTCTGATACAAAATGTGCTTTCTTTTTTATTAACAGAAATATGTGGGTGAGGAGAGGTTGTTACAGAATCCTCCCTGGACAATTTAGCCAGATCTGCGCAAAACAAAACCAGCTTAAAGATATAAACAGGCACTGTGCACCTAGCATCTTGTTAGCAACAACTTTTTCATCTAAGTTCTTGAGTCTTTCTTTTTCACTCATCACCTCTTTGAGAGTGGGTGGCTGCTATGGTAACTCTGAATTCCCTTCCTGCTGGAAGTAAAGACTTTTTCAAACAATTATACTGCTAATATTTAGACCTCTCTAGCATTTGCCTCCATTACTTTTCTCAGTACCTATCAAGAAAGACTTAGCAAATGAAATGTTAAATGGTGGCAGTATACTTTGTTTTTTTCTCTACCCTATCCAAATGTGAATGCTTCCGATGATTCGTAACTTATTTTCCTAAGACTTGCAGGTTTATTTTTCCCTTCTATACCTGATACTTCAAAATGAATTACCATAAATAAATTTCAGAATCTCTACCCAAAATGGCAATTGACTGAGTATCTCCTTAGATGTCTGCTCAGCTAATCTTAGATCTCTTTTGTGTGTGCATGAGTTGGATTATTAAGTTCAGTGCAATAACCGATCACTTTGTATCAGCATTGCAGTTCACCCTTTCTCAGCTAGAATAACATCTGCTGACATGGATATTAAGGCAAGTGCTTCAAGCTTATTAAATTGGTATAACTGTATAAACCATATTTTAATATGCATAAGCTAATGCAGTTTGGATGATTAGAGGTACATTTTATGAAATTGTGAATATACTTCCTTGGTGTTTGTTGTTGTTGTTGTTTTCCCATAACCAACACACAGAAATGAGAAGTCGCGAGTCTTTTTATTGGTAGGATTTCAGAGTGGTCTGTGAAGATGTAGTCAATCTATTCCCATGGTTTCAGATATGAGTCTAGTGACTAACAGTTGTCCTTTGATGTTGCAAATGTAGGAGATTGTTCATTGCTAGCTGAATGTTAAAACAAGTTTTAATTAATCATATAAAACTTTGTATTTTCTTGCTGCATTGGATAAGAAGAATTGGCAGCTGACCTATCTGAAACACAACTTTTGAACTTGGTGCTATCAGATAAATTTCAGACTTTAGATTTGTAATGATAGAGGAGCATGTTTAATGTCTTGAGAATTACCATAGCCCTTAGGTGTGTAGGCTGTTCTTGTTGCTTTGAACTGGCTTCAAGTACAACCTCCAGCAGGGCTAGGAGATACAGCTGACATATTATTCTTCCCTAGCTGCTGAGCTTTTGTTGAGATCTTGTTCTGCTTGGCGAGGTTCTAGCTTCTGGCATTCTGCTGCATCACCCTTGTGGTTCAGTGTGTTTCTGAGTCACTGGGAAAAGACATCAAGGCAGACTGGGTCACAGTGCTGGCCAAATGACACTGCCTAGTGTTACTCCTTGATCTGGTCTTTAAGTCTTAAGGTCTCATGTCATCTGTGAAGACCTGGTTCTTGAAGTGTCTCTATGGGTCCCACTCAGTGGGTCGCGGCATGGTGAACCTCTGTTTGATAGGCTTTGAGTGTTGAGATTTAACAGAAACATTGTATAGAATTTGCTTTGTTATTCTTATTTTTTTATTTTTGTTCAAGATTAAAGGATTCTTCTGTCTGCTTTTCAAGGATTTTCTTTTCACTGTCTCAGTGAGTAGAAGTATTTTGACGCTGATTGTACAGTATATATAATGGTCTTCATCTAATGGATGCATTGGATTCTTCGGATTCGTTAGCAAATTAACATTACTACTTGATCCAGAGATTTATCTAAAGACCACTGGAGTTTTCTTGTCAGTCAGTTCTTCATTACAATTTACAAGATGACAACCTCTGTAGACTGAATCAGTTATAGTTAACATTTGGGTATATCTTACTGTCTTGATACATTGAAGAGTATCTGTCTCCTCCATTTGTTTAAAGTTGCATCTGTAAGAAACTCTTTGTGGGACAATTTACAGTAAGTTCCAGCATTTCTGTAAGTTTATTTTCCTTTTGGCAACCCACACTCTTGACTTTGAAACCCAAGTTTTGCCTAATGTTATCAATAATTACTGCAAAACACATTTTAAAAAAATAAACAACTGGAGAAGGCTCCAAAAGAACTAAAAAAAAATCTTCAGTGAGAAGCTTTTGTTGGAGTAAGGCTCAGGTAATTAGAAAATAGAACTGTTCTTTGCTCTGTTAATAATTTGACCCAATAGTTATTAATAGTGGAGCTGAAGAGCTTTTACATTGTCAGATAGGATTCTGACAAATCATTTAACTTGTTTGTAGTCTGTAATCCACTACAGCCCACTACTTTTTCAGCTTTTTGATCTCTGAATATCTCTTTTCTTGCACCTGTGATAAGGAATATAGAAATCTGTGCATTTCCAAAGTGGAAGAAGTTATTACTTATATTACTTGCTACTACATTATACAAGCAAAATAAAACTTGGAAATTTATATTTGGAGCTCTGCTTGGGAGGAATCGCTGTACAGGCACCAATCTCCTTTCCACTTGTCACTTCATGAGTCATTATTCTCTGCCCACTAACAGACTGATTTGTCCTTTTGTCATTTACCCCTGCCCATCTGCTTCATGAAGGACCAAAACAGCCAGCATGGAGAATGTCTTCCTCCCCACATCCTGGGATCTCAGTCTAAAGAGACAGATAGGAAAATTAACCTTCCTCCTAGTTGGTGTGTCCAACCTGATACCTAGCTCCACACTAATCAAGATGGGACTCTGGGACTTGCTGCATGTGTACGTGTATGTGTGTGTGTATGTACATTGCTTTTCCTCTAGAATCAAGAAGAAAACCGCTTAGTTATATGTTCTTAGTGCAATGCAGAACTTTGATTGAACTGACTGCATTAGTATAGTACTTGAGCTATAAGTTTAAAAACGAATGTCTGTAAGTCCTGACTTGCAGAATTCTGTTTCCTATGCAGAACTTTGCAAGTGTATGGACTAAGTTTTTCCAGAAGGTTTGCTGTAGTTCTGTTGATTCTTTAATGGAATAATACTGTTCTTAATGTCTCAATGGGTGTTCTTTAAAGAAAAAATGAATCTATGCTGGCAGAACCCTTTGGTTATTGTTAATAATGAACTGGACATGGCAATCTTGATTACATATAGAGGAAGGGACTTGGCACATGGAAGTCTTTGTTAGTGCATGAGTTTCTGCAGTTGTTTCTGCTTGCTGAGTGCTTTGTCTCAGTAAGGATCTGAAGGATGAGCTTGACTCTAGAAAGTGTTTCAGAGAATTTTCTACAGAGTACTCTTCAACTTAATTTTTTATTAAAAATGCTGAAGTTTGACTGAAATACTGAATAATCAATTATTAGTATTTGCATTGCAATGCGTTTTGACTTCATAAAAATTGAGGTCATCTTGGGTGATGACTAGTTGTTATAGATAAATGAAATGCATTGCTACGGCCTGCCTTACATAAACTAACATTTTCTTTTCTGTTGATCTTTCCTTCTCAGTAGTCATTTTGATTTTGCTTACCCCAAAAGAGAATTTCATGTGGGATAGCTTGCTGCCAGCTTCTTGTGTCATCTTCACCCAAACTTATGTGAAATTTGATGATCTTGCTGTCTGTTCAAAATGTTAGACTGTTTTCTCAAGCACCAGATGTTCTAACATAGAGCGTTAATGAGCGTAATGGTGGTAGTATCTGAAAGGACAGTGAGACTTACTGAAAGAGTGAGTAACTGAGCACGGGCAGCTCTGTAGCATGAAAAAGAAGGGGGGCTAAAACACTGAAAATGAGGTTTGAAGTCATCAGCATTCCATGTTAGTCACTGAAAAGAGTTTGCAAAACTATAGGGAAATGATGTAAAAGGGTAATCAGCAGTGGTAGAAATGCTGTATCTTAAATGAGCTGGGAAAAGGAAAGTAGAAATATGTGTTGGAAGTAAAGACTTTATCTCACTTTTTAAAATCTTGCTCTGTCTGCCTTAGTGGAAAACTGATCCTTGCGTAAGATACATTGGTAATGTGTTGCAGTACACTGCTGTGATTTTAAGCTACCTAGTTACATTGTGATTCTTTCTCTCTGCCTTGAATATTTCTGTAGTGTTTTGAACAAAATGACTGGAAGATGTTCTTTTCAGACAAGTTCTGACCAATACTTCCTTCATTTAACTTGATCGATTTACTATAACTAATCCTAAATTATTGCACTAACGCATAACAGACTAAATTATTGCACTAACGCATAACTTGTTACCGAGCAAATTCAGATGAAATTTCAGACAGTAAAAACGGTTGCCTGTTTGTTAACCAAGAAAGTACCAGTTTGTCAGTGCAGAATTCATATTTTTCCAGTTAAAAGTGGTGACATTACAGGCTTTGAGTTTCCAGGGAAACTTCACAAAGAAACTTCACTTCTTCATTTTTTAAAACTACAGTGCTTTACCTGAACATGAAGCTTAAGGACTTCAGTGGGATAGCTGCAGAAGCTGCAGAATGTAAATATGCATGTTCCTCAGAAACCTACATGGTTGAAAGATTGTTTTTCAGGGTGGAACATTAAAGCAGTCATAATGCCAATATTGGCCAGAACTATAAACAAGAGAATGGAAGTTCAGAGTTTTTAAATTCATTTCTTCCATTGGCCCATCAGAGTTCAGAAAGTACTGGTTTAGACCCTGCTCTCTAATGCACGTAACCTTGGGACAAAAGTGCTGCTGCATCTCCATGCATTGCATTTAATCCAGTAGTACTTGCAGACAGTAAGACTGCAAGCGGGGCAGAGATCTCAGTTTCTTGGGGGATGTGTAAAATTCCTACACTTGGGTTGGTCTATGTGCTGTTGGGAATTGGTACTAAATATCCTCATTCAGCCTGTGTGAAGTATGGGATGTATTGGTCAAGCACTGGTTGAAAGTGTTCTGTTTCATTTTTAAGAGTAGATGCTGATGTCTTGTTCAGTTTTCACTGCTTTTTTTACAAGTCTGTACCTAATCACACAGAGAAGCTGTATGTGAGGAAGAAAGGCATTTGTTAATAAAACCAATGGCCTAATGTAGCCCCTGTCAGGACAAGATTTTTTTCTATCATTGCCAACATGAGGCAGTGAAAAATGAGTCTATTTACCTCTTTGCATAAATAGATAGCTTGATTGGATAGGGTTGTAAAAATAAATAAATAAATATAAATCCCATGATGCATAGTCTTTTTCAACCAAGTTTCTAATATTCTGTTCACCGATTAGTGGGAAGTATTATCCATCAGTATTAAACTTTCTTCTTTTCTAATTTTCAGATGTATATCACCAGCACGGTAAAAGCCAGAGGAACAAGGCTTGCAAAACCTGTTCTGTGTTTGGGCTTAATGTGCTTGGCTTTCCTTACGGGAATCAACAGAGTAGCAGAGTATCGAAATCACTGGTCAGATGTAATAGCAGGATTTATAATTGGAATATCTATAGCAGTATTTTTGGTAAGTGTGTATTTGTCACTTTTTGTGGAAAAATATGACTATATTAGTTTGTATCTCCTAGCACATGCTGTTAGACTTGACTTCTCAAACAAAAGTCCAAGAAGTGTTTCTATTTTTTTTAATTGTCAGTTTCCTTAGATATATTTACATGCACTCAGAAGTGTCAAATCAAAAAAATAATTGATCAAATTATCTATTTTGACTTCCTTATAAACCAAACTATAGAGTTTCTTCCAGTAATTTTTTAACTTTTAAGCCCCACATTAAGCAAGTACATATTACTCAGAATAATGTCAATTCATAATTGTTATGGTTTTATGATTTTTGTTGTATTATTGATATTCCACATCATAACATCATGTGGTGTATTGGGAGTTAAGGATAGCTCCACCAAAATGGAGCCTCAGAAAATTTCACGACACTTGTGCTTGTTCCTCTCCACAGAAATCTTTAGTAAAAGGCAAAAGATTTCTATGATCTGAAGAGAAACCAGAGTAATCAAATCATAAAACCATAACAATAATTTAAAGTGTAAAGTGCTACATGCAGTGGAGGGATACCTACAGTGATCGAAGAATGAGTAGTGTTTCTTTTCTGGCTTTAAAGAAGCCCCCTCTGATTTTTTTATTCATACTAATTCAAGCATAAATTGAAATTCTATTTTATCCAGTCAAAAATTCTTGTTTAGTCCTCTCATTTTTTTCTGGAGTTGTGTTCCAATACTGAATCTTTAGTCCCAGTTATTAATGGTCTGTGTCTGTGTTAGAAAGCTGTCACTAATCTATTAATCACCTTCACCAATAAACTTCAGTGTGAGACTATAGAATAATGTAGTCATTGCTGTTTACTGCCTGTAAGTTTGTCTGCCTGGCAGCTTGTATTAGTACTAAATATAACTGATTTTTTTTCCATGTGAAAGTACTTTTGGTATTGATTCTGGGATTTCAGGATCTTAGATCTTGAAGACTTGGCTGTGAGCTCACACAAAGATAGCTGAAGTGGGCTTTTTCAACTCATCTGATAAATGTAAGGGCAGCTTTAAGTTTCTTTTAAAACATACCTGCTAGTGCTTCCAAACATTCCTTTCCACACAAGGTGTCCTGGTATAGTATTTGGTTGTGTGTTCTTAAGTTCTATTTGTTATGTTTTGCCCCTAAAGTCATAAAAGGAAAGAGTAGGAAAAAAAAGTTTGTTCCAGCACTTTTTCTTTTATTTTGTGATGTGTGCTGTAAAAAGTTCTCCAAGTAGAATGGCATCAAATTGTGTTTTATCAAAGTATTTTAAAGACAATGCAATTGAAAAAAACTGCCTTAGTTGAGTGTCTGAATTAGTAGAACCTTCCCACCCCTCCCACTCCACAATGATGTATGTCACTTTCCTAAGTGCCTGTGCGAGTCACTGCTACGCTGCCACTGTCCTGAGCAAGTTCAGAATCTAGGACAGTCCTGGGACAATTGTTGTCTTTTATCTTCCCTCTCACACTCTCTACTTGAAAAATTCTTTGCTGGTCAGAAGTTACATGGCATTGGCCCATTCTAGAAACATAAGATTTCCATATATTCTGTACGTACTCTGGCCATCACTCCCTTATAAGGAAAGGCTGAGTCCTGGAACTGTTGAGCTTGGAGAAGAGAAGACTGAGGGGAGATCTTGTCAATACTGATAAGTATCAGACAAATGGCAGGCAGTTGGATGGGGCCAGGCTCTTTCTGCTGCTGCCCAGTGTCAGGACTAGGGTAATGGACACAAACTGGAACACAGGAAGTTCCATATGAGTCAAATCTTCTTTACTGTGAGGGTGATGGTGCAGTTTCCTAGACAGATTGGGGAGTTTTCTTCTTCAGAGATACACAAAACCCACCTGGATGCCTACCTGTGTGACCTGGAATAGGGAACCTGCTTTAGCAGGAGGGCTGAACTTGAAGATATCTAGAGGTCTTGTCCAGTCCCTATGAATCTATGATGCTGTGACATCAATTCACGACACTGATGGTAATTAGTATTATATTGTTTAGATTCAGTAATGGATTTACTTTTAGATAAGTGAGTTTTCTCATTGTTGGATAACATATATATAGAAAACTGCTTAAAAATCTTTTGTTTTGTAATATTAATTAACGGTTTCCTGTAAAACATGAACTTCACATTTGTGTATTTCTGCTGTAAGCAGTGACTACAGCTAGTGTCAGTTTTGCCTAATTATGGATGTCAGGATCAAAGCTCAAAAAAAAAAAAAAAAAAGGAGTTGTTCCTTAGCAATTCTGTTTATCTTCTAATCCCTTCTAGGTTGTTTGCGTGGTAAATAATTTCAGGGGACGTCAGCCAGAACATGAACATTCTCATATGGATAATCTGGCCCAGATGCCCATGATCAGCATACCCCGAGTAGAAAGCCCTTTAGAAAAGGTAATGTCTCACTTTCTTAAAAACATCATTCAAAAATGTGATCTTGTAGTACAACGTGCTAGCAGTAGTCTTTTGGGTATCCCAAAATGTTCTTCATTGAGTAAGTACTGCAGGGTGTTTAATTTTTTTTTTTGTTTCTAGTAGTAAAAACAAACAAAAAGAAACCTGGCTTTGCAAAGATGATGCAAAAGTTAGGCAAGGTCATGTCTGAATAATACTATGAGCAAACAGACACTGAAAAAGAATAACATATCCAAATGAAGAAAAAATTTCAGGCATTTTTACCAGAAGAGCTACAAACATAAAGTTTTAAAGCATTGTTAATTTATAATCACTTTCTGTCATCTCATGCTTGAAGATAGTAAACAGTCTTAAACATTTTAGGTCACCAAAAGTGTGTTCCTATGACATTCCTTACAGTTCATACTTCTACTGATATTTCTTCTGATCAACTGTAAGAATCAATGTTTTTAACCACTTTCTGGTCTGTGCTAGTCACTTTAAATTGGTGGAAGCTGTCTTTTAGTATGAATTGCTGCCAGCAGTAGGTTTGTTATTCATTTGCTTGGAGGGGAAGATTTCCTTTCTGAATAATCCAACATGTCTTTTTGAACCAAATGTGTCTAAGCTGCTTCTACTGATATTTTGTCATAAGGAGGTCACAGTATCATTTGCTTGAACAAGAACAAGCATTTAGATGATGAATGTGTATCTTCAAAATAATCCATTCAGTAAACTCTCTGTAAAATGTCAAAACAAAATGATGTCAGTTGGCTTGAGACATAACATATTAATAAGCATGTCTTATTTATGTACTAGGCTCCCTACAATAAGAACTGTTTGTGTAGTTCAAAAGCCATTGTAGGTCAGAAGTGTACATTCTCTGCAAATTCTGCTTATCGGAGATCTAGTTTGGCTGCTTAATTTTTTATTTTTATCCTGAGGATAAAAGAACTCATGTTAACAACCTTTCTACCTAATCTGACACACTTCTATCCACGACAAACTGTTTTTGTTTCCTAATACTCAGCCTTGGAAAGATGAGGTGATACAGATAAAGCTATGGGAGGGAGGCTACAGAAATAGTTTGCCATGCTTGACAATCACTGCTACCATTTGTGAACTTCCCAGAACTCCATTAGAGAACGCCATTCAGAGGGAGCCTTTCCCTCTGAAGTCTCTATGTTCCTGTGACAGTGGAGGGTAGCTATTTGCTGTCGTGGGACTTCTAGATACTACTATCTAGATACTTCTAGATACTTAAATCAGGAGACTTCCAGCAAGGTGTTACAGCTGGTGAGATCTTAGTGTTTGGGTTCACCTTTCCTTCTGTTGCAAAGTCTTTGTTCTTTGCAGACCGAGAAGATGAAATGGAAGGATGATTATGTGGAGTATTTGTGAAAGGCTTTTCTTGTTTCCACCTGCAGAAAGCTTGAACTGGAATTAGCAAGTAATTGATGAAAAATCTGCTTTTATCTGAGTGCTGCAGGTGGTGAGGTGTTTGTTTAAATGTCTGGTCTAAAGTTTTGTACAGAAGCCAGAACCTATTAAATAAAAGGCATTAGGAATAACATTTATGTGGAATTAGGGTCTAAACTGAGCCATTTTGGTTAACTACCATCATTTCAAGAATTAATAAATTGTTTTTTGGTTTTTAACTATTTTCTTTATTCTCCTCTAGAGAGAGGTGATAAGTGATTTGTTCGCTACTTGTCTTTTGCCTACTCTAGCCATGTGCAAATTGCTTCTTGCTACTCCTCAGCTGGGGCTGTTCTAGTTATACAGTCTGAATTCATAAACATTCCTATTTGGCTTATTTTAAATTTGTTTTTCTCTGTTCTCACTCTGAAAGCTCCTGTGCCAATATTAAAAGCAGCTTACTGTCGTAAATTAGCTACTAAGAGTGAACAGATCCTGACTGACTGAAGTTAGGTCTGAAGTCATGGGGCAGAGCAGTTCTGGGATGAAGCAAAGCTGCTTCACTGTTACTGGTATTCAAACATAACAATGATATGGGCATTTGGAGTGAGCAATTCAAAAATGCTGTCCAAAAGAATAACTTCATTAGAAATGCATACCAGATAGGACCTCTTTCTTTGCAGTTTTGTTTGAAAATCACTCATAAATTAATAAACACAAGGTCTATCACACAGACCTGGTAGCACCTTATTTTGAGTTTCCAGATCTGCTACTCATCTGTTGCAGCGTTTTTTTTCCTGCTGGAGAATGAATGTGCTTGGTATGCTCTCTGTGCTGTCGCTGTCTTAGTTCTGGAGGAGGTCAGGAGTCATGTCCACTTAAGCAGGAATATGTGTACTTGAAGCACTCTGAATTGATATTCTGCTGGTTAATGACAAGTGTGGATCACTGTTTGCATGTCACTTGTTTGATTGCAGTGCATGCAGATGATTAAGTTGTTCTGCAGAAGTGCCCAAATCTTATGCACTCAAATAGAAGATAGTTGCAGAGTGTCTCCTTGAAGAACCCTTGCCAGAGCTGGCTCACCAGTGCAGACTTCAGACTTACTGCTTTCACCTTAACTACATTCCTCCTTAGAATTAATGAAAAGAATGAAAGCCAAGAGACCTCATCACTCACCCATCTGCTCCTTTTTCTCTTCTGCCTCTGACCTTCATCATCTCTTATAAGGCAATTTGTGTTGCAGTCAGCTGGCACTTTGCTGCAGATGGGAGGCCCGCTTTCCAGCACAGTCAAGATTTTTCTTTTTTCTTTCTTTCTTTCTTTCTTCTATTTATTTATTTATTTATTTATTTATTTTCTGTTGTAAGAGTTCCTGGGAAATAGGGATATTCTGGGTGGCACTCAGGAAAATTTAAAGTTCAGCATCATTCAGTAGTCACAAACTTTTTTCCTGTTTTGGGAGGGAATCACACCCTTTCACCTGAATTTTGGTGTGGCTGCTGACACTGCTAGCCTTGTTATGCAGGTATTATAGCTTTGAAAAATCAAATACAAGGGAAATACACAGCATTTGAGGATGAACTGGGGCAGCAGGTAAAATAGGTTATAGAAGTTTTAAAATGAAGTTTTGGGTTAGGATAGTCACTGTAGTTCATCTCCAATGAGATATTTTCAGTGTCTGATCATCAGGGCCCAGAATTACATATTTGTACACTGCTCTGTTTAACTGCTGAGCTGAGTTTGTTTCCAGAGCTTCTGCCTGGCATTCCTTTGCAGTGTTGCTTCTGTCAGCAGTGTCCAAGCCATGTCCCCAGATGCAGCTGTTCTTTGCTGCAGTGGGGTTCCTTTTACCAGTGGGACTGACTCTCTAGCTGACTGTGAGATAGAAACAGGTAGTTTGTAGTCTACCTTTACAGATGGGCTAGCCATGGTAGCAGTGGTTTAGTTTGCCCTATTTTTTGCTTTTTTTTTGGAAACACAGCTGCTTCTAGGTTTTAATGATGCAAAGTATTGGCAGTTTCTTTCAGTGTGACCTTGATGCCTATCATACCAGTAACCAGTAACTGTTAGGGCTAATTGCTTCAGAAGTCTTGTTGAGTTTGGCACTCATTCTTGTTCTCTCATGTACTGCCAAGGGTAATGGTGGAAATGAAACATTTTAACAATAGTAAATATAGAGGTAGATGTGCATTCCTCTTAAATTTCTGATTGTGTTTTAAGACTGAGAAAGCTTTTTCCCTTCTGTGTCTCAAATGTAATGTTGTTTTTTTTTTTGTATTTACTCCTCCTTGATTGTTCATGAGATATAGAGGCCTTCAGCACTGTGGTACTAAGGAGTCTGTCACCAGTGCACTGTGTGCACAGGATGACTGGCACTGTGGCCTGGTACCCAGGCTCTCTGGTCAGGCTGATGGCTTGTCATCGAGCTTGCGAGCTGAATTCAAGACACAACAATGTTTTAGGTCCTTGTGCTATGTGAGAATGAAGGAGAGAACTTGTGTCTAATTCTGATGCTCTAAGATACTTTAGTTGAGAAGCATCTGAATACTGAATATATGTTGATATCCACAAGAGTACACAGGTTTCTTACAGGCTGTGTTTTAGTACGTGTCTATGTGTATCCAGCACAGCTACTAGAGCCTGTGTGCTGACATGAGCTTATGGGCTGGTTTTCTGAGATCTATGGTCATACTGGTTCTCTTAACAACACTGTGTTAAAGGAGACAGGGTACAACACTGTTTCAACACAAAAAGGCAATAAGTAATTTTGTTCTGATGTTAAGCACTCAAATTGGCATTCATGTCTGACTCTTCTGCTTCAATCTACTTCTATTAGGGGATTAGAAAATAAATATTTGTTTTGGAATGCAAACTGTTATCACAATGTCTAGCTTTCAAATAAAATAGTATTTAAATGTAGAAAAAGGAACAATATATTCAGAGTGACTTCCTCAAATATGGATGTTGTAGGTTTTAAAGAATCAAGGTATTAGTAACAACCAAGAAGATCCCTTGCAACAAAGCTCCTTCAAAGCACGCCTCATTAAATTCTTCTCCTGTATCTCAGGAATGGACTGTTTAGACCACCTGCACATAAGGCAATAAATGGTGTGTGTGCAGGAGTGCATCAAAGTGTTTGTGTCTGGATTTAAAGCAGGGGCAGATGCAGCATGCTGGCAGCGTTCTGTGCAGGTCTGCAGTCTTTTAAAAGAGGACTTTCACTTGAACTCATTAATTTCTCTAAAAATGTGACATGCCCAGGAAAAGCATAAAATATGCTTTGCTGAGCAGGAAAATTTTTACAGTATCTAATCTATAGTTACTTTATGCCTGAAGTACTACTGTACTATTTTTTAAGTTAATAAACCCCATTATGTGAAGGACTATAGGCAATTTTTCAAAATCCTGTTTTCAAAATTGGAAAAAATCTTTAAGGTGATGACTATTACAAATATTTATAATTGTATTAATGATTGCATAACAGAAATAAAAGGTCAGATTAAAAATATTAAATATACACAATGAAAGCTGCAAACAGAAACTTGGTGTTTTTTTTTTTTAATTATTTAGCGTTATAAATAGCTTGTGAATATAAATTAATTAAAATTTTAACAGAAGATATACAGATATAGATAATTTTCCCCAAAATACCTGCACTCAAGGCTTAGTCTTTTAGACTTCCATTTTTCTGCTAGTGGTGTGGTAGCATGCTTATGAAGTGTGCTATGTTTGTGGTGTTGGCACCAAGCTGATGCTGTCGGTTTAGAACAAACAATACAAAATCTGACGTGTCTGTCTGTGAAACTGTGTCTGCTAAGCAGACCCTCAGCATGCTCTTCTTCTGAGTGCTGTAGGTGAAATCATTTCCCATGGAGTTGCTGAGGTCTTGTGCATGCTTATTGGCTTGTCTCTTGCATCTGTGTGAATCTCTGGCTGGTGATGGTTAGTATCTCTGAAATTTGTCACAGAGGGATGCTGTGTTGGTTGTTGTTGTGTTTGTTTTGGTGTTTTTTTCTTGTGTGGTTTTTTTTTGTTTGTTTGTTTGTTTTTGTGTGTGTGTGAACCATCTCAGCAAAGCTTATTTATAGTTTTGCCTGAGAAGTTAACATACTAAAAAGCATGAATACCCAGACAGTTGCATGAATCAGTATCACTGATTCTTGCCATTAGAAAGTCATTACTTTTGACCTAGTTATGCATCATCTTGCTTAATCCATTGGAAATGAATCAACCAGTCTACTGGAGTCCAAATCAATCGCTCTCCAACTAGGAGCTTAGCATTTCTCCCTGAGGATTTACTGAGGAATGGGGATTTTTTTTCTGTGTGATTCTGTTCTGTGCTCTGCGTATGCTTCCAAGGATAGTGACCTGCTCGTTTTGGAAGTATAGCTGGCAAGACCTTTCTCAACAAATAGCTACCAAACCTTGAGTTAATAGCGTTTGAAATACTGCTTGGTTCTCTGCATCACTGGCAAATGTGTGCCACTTAGAGAATGGAATATTGTGTAGTAGGAAGTGAAATAGTTGATTAGAATAAATAATGATTGAAACACATTTTTTTCTTTAATTCCCCATTTTTCAACTATTTTGCTTACTAACAACAACAACAACAAAAGTCTGATGCTGGCTTAAGTTGTCAGGATAATTTCCAGATCAAAATAATAAAAAACGCCAGATTTAATAATAGCCTCACAGCAACTTTAGACTCACTGAGTTTGCCCAACGCATTCTCTTTCCTCTGCTGAAAGCAGAAGACCAAAAACTGAAGTGCTTTGAAATGCTTGCATTTTATTTTCCTATTAGGAAATCTTATTTTGCTTTTATGCTTCAGAATGCAAATCTGTAAACAATGACTGATGCCTAGTATTGTTTACTGAAAATATTTTTACAGGAAGTTGCATGCTGATTATTTTCCTTCCTCATACTTTAAAAAAATGTCCGCTAGCTATGGTTCAATCATTGCTGGTTATTTAAAAAGAAAAAAAGGTCTGTTTTGGAGAAAAAAGTATGTAGATGTATATTGTTTGATGTTCCGCAATTCTTAAGGTTGTCACAAAATGCAGCAAGAACGTTGCTAGAGCTAAAATCCTTAGTGTACAAAGGAAGGGGAAAAAAAAGAAAAGAAAGAGCTCATCTTCCTTTGCCCCATACGGCCATGGCAGAGCGTGAGGAACAGAGATTCTTTTCTGTAGTGTGAAAATAGAAGATGCTCATCTCCTTTCCCCGGCTCTCTGAAGACTGGCAGACAAATATCTAGGCAGTGCAATTACATATACAGTCATCCAGCATTTGACAAGGATTTGCTGTAGGAGTGAGGAGAACACTACAAAGAAAACCAGCTTTATTTACATTAGCCTGCAAAACACTGCAAGCATGAGGCTGTCACTAAAGCAGAAGATGCAACAGTTTTCAGAATGGTGACTGATGTCTACATGTGTGGTTTCTGGGTTTTTATTTGTTTGTTTTTCCTTTAACTCGTAGAACCACATCACGGCCTTTGCAGAAGTCACATGATGTTGACGCTGGTGTATATTCACTCCATTGGACTTCATCTCTTTTCACAGCCCACTCACGATAATTGCAGTGTAACAAAACCAAGAAATTTTTAAAGTCCTCTTTCTGACTTGATTTTTACATCATTAAAATGATACCTACATTTTGAAGATTTCTTAAATATTAGAACGTCACTTTACTTTCTAGCAAAAATATTAACTGTTTACTTTTTGATGGAATGGGACAAACTAAGCACTAATTACCTTTATCTGACACTACCCCCTATTTTGGCTTCTCGTTGTTTTTTAATGGTTCATGTACCTATTCCAGCAGTACTCCATATTTTGATTCAAATTGATTTTTAAAATCTGCATTTTTAATTCAGCATGAATTTGTTTCCATTTGAGGCAGTTTTAGTGTATAAAAACTAGAAAAATATTACCTTCTGTATGAAAATGCTGTTTGCACATTGTATTACTCTGTATTCCGTGTAATATACCATTCAAACAATGTTATATGTAAAACTGGTGCTTCTGCTTTTGAAGAGAAAAAAATACCAATTTTTACTGTAATAAGTATTGTATCATAATTAAAAGTTTATTTATTTGGATATTTTCCTGACATAATTGTAATTGAATTGTTGATTTGTAGTTCTTGAATGTCTTGAATGATATATATGTATCTAGGTTAAAAGAAATGAGAATAATATAGACATTTTGATCATTGATATATTCTTTATTACTAATGCTATCCCATGAAAGGTTAAAGGCTCCATTCTTAGCTCAGCATATCTGATGGGAAGGCCTGCTATCACAGATCATTTAAACAAATTACCGAAGGAGCCCTGCATCTTCTCTTCATATTTGTTGTACACCCAGATATTATGCTGGGAGAATGGGGTGCTAGGACAGGAAGAGGGTGACTTATATAGTGAGGAAAAGTGCATGTGTGTTTCTGCCCTCCTGTTGGAGCGTTTATGGAAAGTAAGCAATGGCTGCATTAATTTACTTCAACTGGAGTGACTGAGAAAGGCAGAATTTATCTCTAGGAATCTCTGTATCACTGTTTCCTTTTTAGGGCCACATTCTTGTAAAAAATCCTCTGTCAGATTCTGCACTGCTGACAGGATTTTTTTCCTTCAACATCAGTGATGTTCTCCTATCGCTGTTATCACTGTGAAAAATCAAATTGAGCCTCCCCTTCAAAAGACAGCCTCACTGACTATTCATAGTGAAGTATTATAGATGCTGAAGATACTCTAACTGCTGGAATGTTTTCCTCTGGCAACTGCAGTTGCAGTGCTAGCTCTATAGACACGTTTAGGATAGAGAAGTTCAGTGTGGCCTGTTGAAATGAGTATAGAATTCTAGGCCTTAAGTTTTCCATAATTCACTGCATTTCCTCTGCATTAATCATTGGTAGAAGATATTTAAAACATAACTGTGGAATCGGATATATATTTTTCTACATTCAATTTTAGTGCATTCCTACGTAGTTATCCATGCATTTTCATTTTTATTTCTCTTTTCACTAAAAACAGCTACCTAAATATTGCTTGAGAAGCAGGGCAAGGCCAAATCTTCTTTGAGTGTATTAGAGCAGTATATCCCATGAAGTAATCATACTAAGCTGAGAATTAGAGAATAAAGAAATACATCAGCGAGGAAAAACATCCTAGAATAGAGCCCTTAGCTACAATAGTGTTACTTAGGTGATTGAAAATCCACCTTTATTAGGCTACCAACTGTGTTTACAAAATTGTAGTAGGTCCAAAGTTTGTATCACCGTGTTAGGCACACCTACCCTTCTTCTATTAGTATAGCTTTTTAGGGTCCAAGGTAATAATGATTTCTGTGTGTAGATTTAAAAGAAATTCTCACTCATTTTTGCATGGTAGCAAATCAACATTTTTTTAATATCTGATTTATAAGATTACCAAGAGATTCTTTTATGTTAAAAGAGATGACTCTTTTCCACTGTACTGTATATCATCAACTTGTAACTGGTCTCTTTCTCTCTCAGGATCTTTCCCAGTCAAATATTTGGGTTAAATTTATCATATTATCTCTGTGAACCAGCAGTGAGAAAACTAAAAGAGAGACACTCTGCTGTATAATGTATTTTTAAATAAAATAATTTTTCAATCATATGCAGTGTATTTATTTTAGATATCAGTTGTAGACATATGTTCATAGCTTGTACACAATGAAATGATGATTTTAAAAGGCAACTGTATTTGGTGATGTATTTTCATAATTAACCAGGAATTCCCAGTTACCTTCCCCTAGAGATTGTTCTGGTGAAATAGAAAAGCAGGAGTGGAAGAGCTGTATTGCAGAAGTGTCTGCTGCCTGTTGGTGAAGGACTCTCTCCTGATGAAGCTCCAGATTCTGCCTTGAGTGATTTGTAGAAGAGGCAAGAGTTTACCTCTCTCCCACAGTTGCAGTGGATCTACTAACCTTGAGCCTGGGCATTCTCTCTTTCCCTCTGGACTTTCAGTAGGAAGTGTGTCAGAACAAAAGTAAGTTGGTGTTTTCTAACTAGTATGGCTTTTTGATGGTTGTTTTTTAGATAAATCCCAGTGAAGAAAACAAGCGTCATCCCTTGCTCAGATAAGATTTTAGCTCAGAGTGGTTCCCAGTGGAAATTTGGTGTTTGAACTATTTCAGTGGGTTTGAATGCATCTGTTTCTATGATCATTGTGGACCTTTTGTTTTTATGATTCTTATGGACCTTTCTATATGTGCGTCAGTGAAACAGCTCCACTCTATTTATAACATCTCTATTGCTATATGCTGCGGTG
The DNA here is from genome assembly GCA_013399175.1 of Odontophorus gujanensis. Classification (NCBI taxonomy): domain Eukaryota; kingdom Metazoa; phylum Chordata; class Aves; order Galliformes; family Odontophoridae; genus Odontophorus; species Odontophorus gujanensis. The sequence goes on from VXAB01004382.1 coordinate 534,286, forward strand.
TTCCTAAAAGAGGAATTCATAAGGCATATGGGGACACCAGCTGGGCTCATATCCATACCATTTTATATTTCCTAATACGTATTCTGTTGTTTGTTCGTAATCATGAACTGCATAAGACATACGGCAGTAGCATCTGGGCTTACATCTTTTCAGCTTTTAAAAATGTTCATTTTAATAATATGTATTAAAAGAGGATAACATGGCTATTTTTCAGCTGCAGTTTTCTTTGCTGTTTGCTGTTGCCTTCTAATTCTGTTGCTGTCCATGATCACGAGTGTGACAATCCATTTGCATATTATGTTAGCATGGTGCTTTTTTTACTCTTCTGAAGTCTAATTTTGGTATTTCTGAGTGTTGCCATGATGAGAGGAAAGTGCAGTACATTTTAGGAACAGCCAACCTGAGTCTGTTTTGAGCAAATACATCCCTTGCCATCTGCATTGCCTTGGCCTCAGGGATGCTCAGGAGTGTTTGCAGGCAGGTGGGCTGAGGGCTGGGATAGGGGGAGCAGGCATTCTCTACCCCTTTGGGTCCCTGCAGCCTCTCTCAAGTGCACTGAGAGATCTGCCTCTGATGGATAACTTGGCCCGAGTTCCAAGTTTTCCTACCATAGCCCAGCATCCGTCATCTCCCCCTCAAGTTACCTCTGGTACTGAAGGGAGAAGCTGGACAGATCAGGCAAGACAGCAACCCTAAGCTGAGGTCCTATATGAGTGTGACTGTAGCTGGAACCAGTAGCTGCTGTTTTTCTCTTAGACAAGCAGAAGGACAAATGAGTGGGGACCTGTCATGACTTCATCTCTTCAGACCTTTCTGTAGGTCTTCCAGCTTTCAGGGACTTCCACAAGGGAAAGTAGTAAAGGAAAGCTTGGCACATAAATTGTCCTGTATTGTCCCCTGTGTGACTGAGTCCTAAGCCTCTTATTTTCCCAGAGGAGCTCTGCTGTTCTAATATCTTCCCCTATTGACTACAGCCAAAGTGTGTGGTAACCAGCTTCCTGAAAGTGATCTCATCAGCAGAATAATCATCCCGACATTAAGCAGATGTTGGTGGCTTTCTCCGTGGGTGGCATTTAAAGCTCTGCCCTGGTGCTAGAAATGGAACAGGGTATAGCATTCTGGGATCACCTGTGAGGCCACTGAGGCTGTCCTCTGAGATGGGGCTTCAGGAGAGCCCTCAGCAGGGGCTTCAGTCCCATAAACCAAATTCTGTGCAGCAGTGTTCTCATTTGACAACATTCAGATATAAATATATAAAAAAAAAAAAAAGAAACCAAACACTTCTTCTGGCAAATCTCTCCCTAAATAAGTGTTGCACATAAATACATATTCTCTGTATCTATAGGGATTTCATGGTATTGCTGACGATCTTTGATGTGGTTCTGAGTGAGATTCTTGGATACTCAGGATTGATCTGGAGTAGGCAGATATCCATAAAGAAGAAAGTAACCATGTCTACAGCTGTAAAGTGAGAACTTAAAGAGCTACAAAATGAGAAAGGGATGAATTACAGGAGCGTGGAAAATACCTTCATATACTCATTAGCAAATTTCAGGTAGATTTGATGTGTTTTTCTAATTGAAAGTCTCACTTTTGTCATTTCTGCATTTTTTAAATACTGCAGTAGAGAACTGCTGCTTAGTCTGCTCTTCATCCTCCTTTCCTACTGTTTCTTAAAGAAACAGCTACTATTCCTTCCTTGACAATCTCTGCTTAAAAAACAGTAACTGACAACTTAAAGATATCTATTCAAATATTCTGAAAGTAAGTCTGATGCAGTGAGAATGAAACGGACATTTAGGAAAACAAAACAAAAGCCCTTTTGGCTCTTACTTGAGGCAGACGGTTTTGAAGCAAGTCCTACAAGGAATGAAACAAGACCCTTGTGTTTTGACAGTACTTTCGACAGCCAAGTTGTCAAGACATGGTGATGGATGTTTTTAATACCCTGTCTTTCTGAGAAAACAGTATTAAGTTGTAGTCTTGGAGCATATAGTTTTCTAGAGAGAAACAGAGAATGTCCTTGTTTGTATTTTATTTGTTCTACAGAGTCACTCTGAAAGAAGGTGAAACCCTGTGCAGAGGAGGAGTAGAAATACTAAACAAACTATGTATTATCAGTGAAGGGTGAGAGCTTTTCCACTCTGAGTCTATTTAGGAAGTAAACAAAGTGAACAGATACCCAGTGTCAGCTGATAATGTGACAGTTATTTCGTCCTGTGTCTCCTATGGGAATATTTTCTACTTATAATATACACATTTCTGTCAACTAACATTTTTCTTACGAGAATAAATACTAGATATTTGATCTTCAGTCCTTTTTCAGATTACGAGAAACTGCTACTCCCTTTGCACTGGAGACTAGGCTGCTGCTTTTTATATTCTGCCTGATGATCTGCTTTCACAGCATGTTTAAGATATAAGGACTGCATTCTGCTTTTTGAATGGATTTTTTCTTCAGGAATCTGGTCACCTATGTGCAGAGGTTAAGAAAATCTCTCTCACGTATGATTTATTTTTAAAATTTGAATTGAAACTCATTTCTTCTGTTTAATGTTATGTAACTGATCTGCTCATAGTAGAGAGAGAGGGTTGCCTACGGGCTGAAAGGAAGAGCCAGCTTCTGCTGGCCTTGAGAACCACAAACCTACAAAGGTTCTCTGTGGCATGCTTAATCTCAAGTGGTTTGATTTGCAAACATAGCACTTCAGTATGATTGTTGTTTCATTTGGAAGGAAGATTGCCGAGAAACATACATGTCAACACAAAAGGAAATAGTATTTGAACTTGTGTCTTCATCCTCATTGGCCTTCTGTATATCTGTTCCTTCTATTATATGGCTCTGTGCTCTGTCTTCACTTTGCATTCTGCTTCTGGCGTCCGTCTTCCTCATTAGATGGTGCATAGCACTGTGTCACGTTGTATAATAACCAGCAAGTACAGACCCTACGGGTAGTGGTCCAACAGTTGTGTTACAGGCACAAATATGGCCTGAATTTGTCACAACAGCCACAATACTTAGTGGGATAATAAAGTTGTACAGGGCCATGTGTATTACGCCTTTTGCAATCTAGCAGAAAAGAAAAATAATCAAGAAAGTCCTAGGTAATTCTCAGTCAATTCTTCTTTGTGCAGCTCCTGGTGGGAGTCAGGGACCTTTTTCCAATTTAAAATAGGAGACTTAGTAGGGGGTGTAAAGGGCAGGTTTGCAACTTCTTATTTGTTACAATTCAGACCATATGTTTGTTCATTCTTGCAAGTGCATGTGATGTTTGGAAGCAGAACTCCAGATATGATGAGTGGCCCCTTCCAAAGAGAGATTCATAGGTGGAACTACTCTAAGAATAAATGATGAGACTGCTGAAGATGTGCAAGAGGCAACACAGAAGCCCCAAATGTCATTCCTCCGTTTCTGCCTCCTTTTGTCCTTCTGATTTGAGAGGTTCCTGTTTGAAACCCACACCCCACCCTGGTCAGGCTTTGGTTAGAGCTCCAGTGCTGGCCAGCAGATGTGAGTGCAGGACCTCGTCTCCCCAAAACTCCACTCCAACCTGCACTCATGGGTCATTAGCAAGGCTCCAAACGCAGTTTTTGCATTGGCTGTGAGGAGAACATAGGACAGCTACAGTTTCCTATGTCCTTGCTGTTGGACAGATGGAGCTGAGATATGTAGCCATCCTCCCTCCTACTTGGGTAAAAGGGAAACCTAGTGTTTGCAGCAAGACAGCAGATTGTGGGAGACCAGGTCTTAGCTGCTGACAAGTTTTTGCACGTTTGTATTATTACACAGCATTACTTTTCCTGATAGGCCTAGCTGTGACAGGAGGCTACAAACTTGTGCTGATCAGTGGCTAGCCCTGGAATGGGGAAATGCTCTTTCACCTGCCAGATGGAGACTGGATTTATCATGTGAATTTATCAGCTGTTTCTCCCTGAAGCTTTAAGATGTCCTGGCATAGTCCACTTCCAGGACAGTATGTTATCAGAATAGGCTTTCAGTCTGTTGTTTCTTATTCTTTGAGTAAGAAATAGATGTGATTTCCATTAATTCTCTGTAACAGATGCTGTCTTTTTTTAATATATGTGCCTGTTTCTTATTCTTGATTACTTTTTTAACTTATTCTCTTGTCCATATTGGTCTTTTATAGCTTTTATTACCAGATGGCATAAAGAGCTTTGTGTTGTACATTAATCTAGCTTTAAAAATTTTCCATTTCCCTTCAACGTCTTTTCTGAGTTTTATGCTTTAGCAGCATTTGGTGTTAGTTTGCAGGTCAGCATTTGTCCTAAAATATGTAATGGACAATAGATAGCTTTGCTGTCCACATGTAACATCTAGGATGTCATCTTTCTCTGACAGTGGTGGAACTTGGAAGTTCTGCTGTTTTGTTTGTGATTGGATATGAGTTCTGTTTTCAGTGCAGAGGTACAGACAAGAAGTGTGTGTCTTACCAAAAGCAGGGAGAGCCTTCCCTGCCCTGGCAAGCAGTGTCCTCATGGCAATCTTTGCATTTTCTCAGTGTCCTTGTGGCTATCCTGGTGCAGTTACACGGATGGAGGAAGCTCAGTTACAGGCAGGAATGATCCTTTTGGAGCCCTCTGCTCCTGTTTAGAATGATGGCCACAGTGTTAGCTGTATTGTGCTGTTCTAAACACTTCTGTTTCTCTGTTAGAATTAAGTAATGCCAGAAACACAGAGTCTGCCTAATGCTTTTTAATTTTCTGTTGTCTACCTCTTCATGCAAACATGCATTATTATGATTTATCAGTGCAAGTATTGTCTTATTTGTTTTGACATCCATTCTTCAGATACAAATGTCCATGGTTTTACCAAGGAAAGAAAACAGTATTGGCTCTCTTCCTTTGTTTTACTCCCATCCTGTGATGACTCGCCTGTTACTGTTAGTCACTGTGACTTCAATTGCATTTTAACAGAGACCAATATACACCAGCAGTAGTACCAGTTATGACTGAGTTTGCCTTCTTACTACATATTTACTACAAGTGTAATGTGATTTGTTTCTGTTAGACTGTAGATTCTTTGCAAAATCAATTGTCTGGATCTGGAAACCACCTCATTAAATTGGGATTTCGTCACAAATGGGACCTTTAAATATCAACCAAAATCTTTGGTAGACACGTTTATCTGTCCCACGGCTGTGTGCAGTATCTGCAGTTGTGGAGCTGTGGACATGACACTGAGATGCTGCAACAAACGTGCACATGAAAGGCCAGGACATATGAACATCTTGTCATGTTGCAGAATGGTGATCATGTGTAAAAATGGTAAAAGGCGAGAGAAGGAAATTCAGCTGAAGACATTAAGAACTATTCTGATTGTGCACTGAAATGAAGAAAAACAAATGAAAAAGAATCCCCAAAATGCAGCTTTCCAAATACTTTTTTGAAGAAAGCATATAAATACATAAAGAAATGCAAGTAGACTTCTGCCGTTTCTTTTTAGGCTAAGTATTTTGCTTTGCCATCCTGTGCAGAAAATTGCAGTCTGTCATCAGTGTACAAAAGTATAAATTGACTATATTTATAGTATTTCTGTATTAGAGATTTGCTTTCTGACCTGCTGTTTCCCGAATTGAGTCCATCATTCTCACTATGTGCAATCAGGCAGGGTTTTGCTGGAAATGGGTGTGATGCTGGGACTTCTGATATCTGCTAGATTAGAAGTAGCTTTAAGGTTGGAGGTGATGGATAGATAATCCTTCTTTCACTGACTCTTATCACACAGAATTGCTTCAGCAAATAGAAATTGTAACCAAAGCACTGAATTTCCTACCTTAGCTAGAGAAACTGCCACTGTTGGTAATAATATTATAGTTTTTAATTACAGCAGTTGAGAAGCTTTTAGATAAATGAACAGGAAATTTAGATGAAGTTTGACTCTTAAGTATAGCGCTTTTAATGTTTCTTACTGCTCATTTGTTTCTGAAGAGATCTAGAAGAAGGATCTGCCAGGCAGTGGCTGAGGGGACCTGAGGAAAGTAGTTCTACAGCTGCACAAGAGCTAACTGAGTATTTCAAGTAACAAGGTAGGTACTCTGCCTTATGAGCCTTTGTAAGTGTGAGAAATTGCTATCAAAGCATCCACACTGGTCTGTTAACACAAGTGGTCATTGTGATATCTAAATGGTGGGTGATTTTGACTTGCTGGATGTTGACTGACATGGTTACCCGAATAATAGGAACATACTGCACTTTGACTACTTTTTCAACCTAAAGAACTACATTAACTCTTATGCATTCATACTGATAGACAAGGGCCTTGTCCCTTGGCTGGTCTTCCCTGATTATGGTGAAATACTGCTCAACACCCCAGGGAATCAAACCCTAGGAAACTTTTTTTTTTTTCCTTCAGTAGCAAAGAAACAGCTCTTGGAAGTGAACACTGCTCTTGTCTTCGTTTTTCTGTTCTGGTTTTTCATGTCTCAGCTACTATCAAAGAAGCAGGACATTTCAGCAAAAATGAGAACTGAGCCCATCCTTTTCTTCCCCTATTCTTCAAAAATGGTATTGTAAAGGTCACCTTTGGTGCAGATATAAGTTTCTAGCAATGTCTTTTCTTTTTCTAAATGGAGTTTAGTCTGAGTTTCAGACCAAGATCCTAGCCATTTTGATGAGAAGATCTGTGGTACGCTTCGTATCCTGGCTAGACTCCAAGTGTATTCTGCCTCGCTTAATTTACTCTGTGCTGCCAACAGAATGACATAGTTTTCACTCCCTTTTCTCCCCTCTGGTATCATGTTGCTATGCACCACTAAATCAGCTAATCTAAGACAGTCACTGGGCAAAAATGGTGATAGCTTAAGTGCTATCATGCGCTCAGTACCCAGTGATGCTGTACTAGATCAGGACTCACTAGCTCAGGGGATGTTGTTACCAGGGTCCTTAGATTACTTTCACAAGAGTGATAGATGCAGAATCTGTGTCCAGACTGCTCTTTGAGCATGAAATTTCTCTCATATTTTCCCTGTTTGGAAATGCATTCATGAACCATGAAGGAGAACTGTGAGGAGAAATATTAACTATAGAACTCCTCTGTGGGAAAAGAGAGCCATGCGTTCATTTAAGAAAGCAGCTAATAGCTTCCTAGATTTTATATTTACATATTCTGCTGCCTACTTAGCAGCACCTTTCCACGATTGGTTGAGATCTGGCAGAGGTCTACGGCTAAGATTTCTTCTACCTTGGTTTCAGTCTAACTTTGGAAAATACAATTAACTGAAGGATAGTGACGTAAAGACATAAAATGGAATACATACTAATGTGAAAACATAAAGGGGAGGAGAGAGTACAGAATTGGGAATATTGAAAATGTGTTTTATGCAGGACATTTGGTCTGGAAAGTTCTGAATATGAAAATCAGTAGCCTGTGATTTAAATGTCTTTCCTTTAGAAAATCACATTCTAATTCCTATCTTGTATGGACTTGAGCTTTATAATTTTGCAGACTCAGAAGTTCTCTCACTTATTAGAAGTTGTTACATCTAAATGTCTATGATTTTACTTCCTAGTTACTTTTATACTTATGGATCTCATTTTGTTTACTCTAGACTTGTAATTTGACAGAACAGATGTTAGTAGAACTGTATTTGTAGAGCTAGCACAGCTATCTTGGGCTTTTCTAAACTCATGGTAGCAATTTTACTTTCTTTCTGCATATTTAGGCCAAAGTTTGCAAAGGCATTTTAACACCTGAAAGTTAGTATTTTTTTCAAAGGTATTAACTGTCCATATCTAAATGAATGAAACCCTTATCAGGATGGAACAGTTAATATTAAGCTGAATGCTTTGATCTGGGCTTTATGTGCTGGCAGTTATGAGCTGATACTGGAATGACTTTACCAACATCATCTTGAAAGATGATTTCACTTAGTTTTTTGGCTCCACGCAGAGAAATATTGCATAGGATACTGAGCTATAGAAATGAATTATTTGGGACAGATACAGCAAAGGGCTTTTGTGTGTTCTGAGGAGCTCAACTTTAGATTTTGGATATATCCCAAACCCTTGATGAGCTCATTGGACACAGCTGGCGTGGGCTGAAGGCAATGAGGGCTTCATCACTGACTTAGTGGGAGCAGAGGCAACCCAAACAATCCATGCAGAACAGATTTTCCTGGAAAGGTTCCCAGGAATGAAGAGTGTGAAAGCAGAGAGTATACCTTGTTCCAGCAGTGCAGTGGAAAAATGGGAATGGGCAGTTCTTCAGGAGGCAGGTCCTTTGGGCCAATAAAAACTGCTTATATACCATAGCTGGGGGATTTGCTGAAGAGTCTCTAGAAATGTCAAAACTCTTTAGCTTGCAGTGGGAGTTAGGCAGATTAACTTTTAGGTGCCTTTGATAAGCACAGTTTATACTATTGAGAATTTTAAGTGGAAAAGTCATGAATTCTGTAGAACCCTTATTGACATGGCAGCTTCTAGCTTTTTTTAATTTATTAACCTCTAAATTGAAATGTTATCTGTAAAGTAAAGAAATCTTCATTCTGCCTCTACTGTGTATTGGTATATTTCCCTCTCTTGCTGTGCAGCAGGAAAGTGCTAGGCAGGAAACCTTGTGCTGCGGTGTACTTAGTTTGAGCTACTTAGCAATATTTCTTTTTCTCATTCTGTTTGAATAAACTAGGAAGAATGCAGCTTAATTTTCCTTTGATGTTCCTTTGAAACTTACAGTTTAGGTAGACCAATATCTTTCAGAAGGAGAGAGAGGAAGTTGGAAGAGCTGAATGCCTGTTTGTCATGTAGGCTGAAGGCTGGAGATATATATTAATGTGTATTATCTATGCAAGTCAGTGGAAAGTGAAAGCCTGTGACTCATCCCATGTCCAAGAGGAGTTACTGTAGGATGGATTGATGGCCCTTTGGAGGACAGGGAGTCCATGCTGCTTTAATTGCTCACAAAAAAAATAAAAATAATAAAAAATAATATAAAAAAATGGCAGCATGTTCATTCATGTTTTCCCAGTGCCACCATTTTTTTTCTTAGTGGTGACATAAAGTGAAAACTGATATCTAGAGGTAGATTTGTAGCTTTCATGATGCTTCAGAAAAGGTAGTATTTAATGTGATTTGGAGCAGGATTTTGACTATCTTATCAGTTTCCCATGCTTTTTGAATGACTGTCATATGCCGTCGTGATTCAGTCACGCGAAAAAAGTTTTCCTCACATTTTGGAAATACATACCTGAAAGTAATTTGGCTAAATGAGGTCCTCACCATTAGTTCTTGAGAGCCATGCTACAGCACAAGGGAAATTTGTCAATATACAAACCGTGGAAAAAAATACAATTCAAAATGAAAATGCTATTAGGGATTAACTGTGAAAGCACCAGTGGCTCTGCTGTAATAACTGTATCTTTGTGCCTGCAAGCACTCTTCTAATAGAAAAAAAAGAATTAAATCGTGATTATGACATATTATGGAATTTTCACCATTATTTCATTACAGAACAATACTCTTATGCTGGGAAAAAAAAAAAAAAGTGTGCTTGCATGCAAGCATGAGAATGTTTCTCTGATGTTCAAGCACTCATTTAAATGGCAGTTTTACAGTCCTCACCACCTCATTCACAGAAACTAGCAAGCTTTTTTTAAAAAAAAAGTTTTAAATGCATTTGTGATAATTTATGCTTCTTTGTCTATACAGTTGAACATTTTATTTATAGAAGCCTATAGCGATTACACTTAAAAAGAACCAAATCACACAAAAGCAGAGCATCCTCTATAGTGTAATCAATATAATTAAATTGCTTTTGAGATCAGTTTTGGGGATTTTTTTTTTCAGGGAACGTGTCATCCTCCATAAAGTATCGTGACTACAGCATTATCCTGATTATCCTTTTCTTGTTTCTGTCCAACCTGCCCATCATGCTGAAAGTCAATACCAGAAATATATTTTTATTTTATTTGATATTTATTTTATTGAAAATATTTTTATTTTATTTGATAGTGTGTATACATTTAAAATAATGCAGGAGCAGTGCTCCAGTGCTCATAGATGATTCAATGCAGTGCTCCAAAGTGTACTTCCAATTTGGTTCTCTTCATATCAGCTGCAGCTGTTATAATGGCACATTGTGCATTTACAGCCTGAGATCACTTGGAAATAAAAACAAGATTTAGAATACTTCTAAGCAGTAAATAAGCAAAGAATGACGTTCTAAATGCTCTTTACTGCAGATGCTTTCTGTTTTACAGGTTGTTTCATAACACCTTGGGGCCTACCTAGCAGTTCATAGGTAACAGTGTCCAATTAAACTGTTCTGTTTTCCTCCACACACCACCTCCCTGAAACAGTCTGGTGGGTGAGGAACCAAACAGAGCATGTGGAGTTGTTTTTTTTGTAATTGATGCAGCATCAATAAATTTTCTGTGGAACTACATTTGCTGCCAACTGAATAATATGTTTTTTCTTTTCCTCTCTAGGTTAGAACACAAATTTCACTTTTTAAGGAGGCTAGGAGTAGAAAGAGCATTATAGGTAAAAAATGAAATGGGGAAATTATCCTTGCTCGATCATCCATCTTGTGTCCTTTTTGGACCCATTTCCAACAAATTACTGAGTTTTATTTTAATGGTTATTGCTGACACTAGCGAGCACAGTGTACATTCATAACCACTTATAGCTGTCTGTACCCATGGGTGTCACAACAGGCTTCCTCTCTTCTGCAGAGGTCTTGTGGGGCTTCTGATCACTCATTCTTCTGCTCTGATGATTTTCCCCTGCCTCCTCTCCCTTCCTCTGGGTTCAGCAGCCACTCCACTGTGTGCCATGGCAAATAATTCATCTAGTAAACTGAATATATTTCTATTAAATGAAAATAAAAAGAGATACAAATAGCACATAAGTCCCCACGCCCATCCTGGGGCAAAGTCCCTACAGAAATCCTTTCTAATGCTGTAAATTAACACTTCAAGTTGAGATAATGAAATAAGACTATATCATCACTTTGCGCTCTTCAGAACATAGTACAGAGTAATTTTGCAGAAATGACTGCATAAGTTGAAGTGAATAACTCATATAATGAGATTAGCCTTTTTATTTATCTGTGTAATCCTCCCAAATGTATCCATTTCTCAAGTAAGAATTTTGCAAACCAGACATTTCCTTCCAAAGTAAGCCTGAATTCAGAGTGCCAACAAATGAAAGAGGCCACAGTGAAAATAAGGAAGGAAGGAGAGGAGAAGCTGTAACTCTGTGGGAGTTGTTATCATATGTACTAAGGATTTCTTCTGCGAGACAATCTTAAAACTGATGACTTTTTAAACCAACTCCAGGCATCTATTGCCATAAGATTTTTCTGCTGCTAAGAGCTTAGTATGATTTAAGAAACAAATCAGTTGTATAGATGATGGAGATGTTCATGGTTATTGTAGATGGGATTTCAAGCTATTTGCAATATAATTAAACTATTAGGCTGAGGAACTAACCATAGCACTGAAGAAACGGCTTCTACAGGATTGTTATTTCCTATTTGCTCTTACCAACTCTTATGAAAATCCAGCACTGATAACAACCAGAGATAACACAATGGACTACAGGGATTGGTTTTTGTCTGCATTGTAAATCCTACATCAGATTTTGGCTATGGAATGTTTACAGTTTAATCTGTTCAGATTGGAAGTGAGGAAATCAATAACATGGCATCATTTCAGCTTTCTGCCTCGCTAAACATACAAACACTTCATACTGATAGATTCTTCATTTGGGTTGCTTTGTAGAAGTGATTTTGGTTAGTAATATAAATAGAAGCTGAAATGTCACTGTAACAGGGCAGTATCACAGCAAGTTGGATAAATGTGATTTGTCTAGAAAGCTAGTAAGTAGTGTATTGTACATAGATAGGTAAAGAATATAACTTAAGTTATAGCAGGTCATCATGTAAGGAGTAGATCTTGGAGTTATTCCCATGGCATCCCTTGTTCTGCTGACTTTTAATGTGAAAAGACAACATCCACAATTGCTCTTCATTTAATTTATGTTTGATGATTTAAATATGACAGGTCAGGAAGGAGGATATAAAAAAGCTGGGTGTGAGCATTGTCTGATGTTCCTATAGTATCACATTCAATGTAAGTTCAGTCTGTTAGTCTTCTGCATAGGTTGCAAAATTCATCTTTTATCTCTGACCACTGGGATAAGCAAGTGTGGGAGTGGGCTGTAGGCTTGACATGGGTTTCTTTGAATTACTTTGAATTTTTTTGCTGAGCACTGCTTCTCCTTACAATTTTGCTTTTCCAGGCAGAATTATTTTTTAATATTAAAAACTGTAGAACATGTTTATAGAAGTGTGATCAGTAGTGAATATTTAAATAACTAAAATACAGCAAAAAGGCATTATTTGTTAGAGCTAAACACACACAATAGCATGTTTACAACAACGTGAGTGACTGAAAAGTCAAGGCAGTGCAGTTAATGGAAGTATCATTTCAGGGCTAGAGATGTTTAGCAATTGCTAGAAATCAGCTGTAATCTTAATGTGCTTTGCATTAGTTAATGTAAAATTCCCACTTTCAATGAGAGTGAGAAGTATGATATGGGGAGACAGACTGGATCAGTTTCTGTATTGATGTGCAGTCTAACCAGGGGCTGTGGTTTTACCTGGACGTGATGTTTTTCCAATAACTCATAAACAAAATAATAAACTGCTGAATATCTGATGAAGCCCAAATTTAGCTTTGTATGGATTATCATTTTGATCTGGTTAATTACATGTACAGCTGTAAATGTAAGGAATTCTGTTCCTTTTGACAAAGATTCAATAACGTGTAAAATTACACTGGATTTTGAAACATGAGACCTCCTTAGTTACTGACTGCATTTCACAAAACCTTCCTTACTTGTATTTCCCTTTGTAATTATCTTTGCTAAATGATGAGTAATGTGTTCGAAGGCAGTCATTTAATTTTGATAATATCAGAACTGTAATATTTTTGTTTCCTTGCAATCTGAACTATCAATTTCTCTCAGGTGTCAGTGAAGCACATCCACCTAAAAAGTGCCACAGGCTGCAGTGTCCTTGATGTTAAGATGCTGCTCTGATTAAGAACCAGGCAGCCAGCAAATTAGAGCTGCTGATCCTCAGATGCTGGGCTGGAATTCCGATTAGTCACTACCAGTAACTGTCATTTGAAAACACATTCTTCACTCATAGAGAAACATTGTGTGTCATACCTGTCTCTTTTGTGGTCTCTTCTCTGTAACAGTGACTAGCAGCCAAAATGTAGTGAAGTGGCCAAAAGCAGCAAATAGGGGTCCGTGAAATACTATGCCAATTACCTAAGGAAATAAAATAATACATACATATCAAGTAACCTGTGTAGAAAGCAGTAGCTGCAGCTTACCTGAGCAATCAGTTTGGCAGCTATTTTTTTCTATCATATAACAGTTCTAACAGAATAATGATGTGAAAATATCAGTAGTGCTCTGAACAAAATCTTATTTCAAAGTAGATCTATTTTACAGTCTAATTTTAACCCTTAGCTGCTTAACTTACTTGTTAATTCCTGGGAAATCCATCATGTACTTAAAGAGAAAGTACTGTAAATTTGAAGAGGAGGAAAAAAGAAAGTGCATCATCCACATAAATAATGCAGTCAAAACTCTGATTTAAATTCAATGCTCAAGTCAGCCTTAACTGTAGAGCTGCAGCTGGCATGTCATAATATGAACACTTAAGTGGTCTGTTGTATTTATCCTCAGTGTCCACAAATGAAGCTATAAACTTTCTTTAGAGCTTTGCTTCTGCTTCAGTGCCTGCCCGTGACTTAGATCAGCAGACTTCACAGTAGCTCTGTGTTTCCCTGGCTGTGTGGAAACTCCCACAGCAAACCTGCAAACATCCTGTGTATTTAGCTCTGCAGCTGTGCAAACAGCACAATGCATTTTCAATATTCTGCTTTAAACATGCACATGGATAATTGAACTTCAAAGCAACAGCTCTGCTAACTCTTTTATGAGCATGCAAATTACTGGTGTGACTTCTCACCGGATTGGGAGCTTAATGGAACAATCAGTCTGATCGAAACCCACCTCGAGGCGGGAGTGCAGTCAGGAGGATTTCTGTGAGGCTAATCCATGCTTTGCTCTCTGGCAGGGTGCAAAACTAATAGCAGCCTGCAGTTATCAAAGTTTTTGTGTTTAAATCCCAGTACTCTGGTTGCTTCCCTTCATAACCTGCATCACTTCAAGAGCAAAAGCCCCCATTCTGGCACTGTTTGCAGAGATCAAGTGTGAAGTTAGCAGGTTAGATGGGGAAAAAGAAATCAACGTCTTCACAAAGATTTGGTGTAGTTGGATGAAGTGTTTGTTCAGTTCAGCATCTTTCAGCAAATCTCTGCTCAGCAGTTGTTAAAATATGTGGCATATTTGGCTTCTGTTTATGTTTTCTGATATATTTTTTGAAATGAGCTTTAACTTGATCAAAACCTGGTACTTCCTCCTGTGAACATTACTATTGTACAGCCAGCTTTTAAATGGAAAGCTGAAAAATACATTTGGTGTCTCAAAACCAGCCAAAGCAATTTACCATCTTCTTTTCTAGTCCACTGAAACAGATATGAATGTTTAACTTCCAGCTATTGGGAAGCTCAACTCTGATTTAGTATAGAAAATTAAGGCCTGAGAGAGTGAGGCAAAAGTGTGAGGGCACTGTGGAAGCTATTTCCACATAGACACCTAAACTAACTGTAATAATATAAATAAATAAATAAATAAATAAAAAACAGCAAGAAGAAGATAGTATTGTGAATATTTGAAAATAAGTGCAAATTTCAACTTTGAGATGCAATTGAAATTTACATGAACAGTCACAAAAAAGTTATGGCCTATATTTCCAAGCAGCTGGTCTTTTGAGATAAAAGATGATGATGTTATTTTCAGCAAGTGCTTAAGATCTGTGGGCTGAAACTGCACCTTGTAAGGTCTCCTTGTCTGAAACATTGTGTGTGTGTGTGTGTACAGGTAACTGCCTCACAGTTCTTCGGTGCTGAACATGACAGCCCACGGTCACAGAGGTGCTCTCATAGGATCTGACAGAGGAAAGCCATAGTGACCTTCAGAAGTGACCTGGAAACAGAGAGGCAGAGCCCTGCTGAGGCACCAGTGTGTAGTGTGTGTCAGCTTTGGGAGGCAGCCCAGGCCAGTGTCCCACTGCCAGCATGTTTCTCCCCATGAGAGCACTGAGCCACAAAATGATTCCCTCAATAGAAAGTAAATGCTAAAAGTCAGTGCAGCCATGTGCAAGCATCCTGAAAGACATGGCCTGCTGGCACATCTTTAAATCTGGCATTCAAAATTGCTCAGACAGATGGAACAAAAGTATGTAATAAAATGTGACATTTTATTTTATCATCCACGTTTGTTAAGTGAATTCTTCTGATTATTCCCACTGTCGGGAGCACTGAATGTGAATCAGATTCCGACAATTTGTGATTTATAAAAAAACAACTCCTGAGGTCAGACAGAAAAATAATAATTAATTGCAGGATGCACATTCATGCGTGGAGTCTGGCCACAGTGGGTGACAGCTCAGCCTAAACAAAAAAAAAAAGATGTGATTTGAAGAAGTCACAGTTTCTGTAGTCACTGTTTATGGACTACTGCTCAGTATTAATTATGTACTTCATAGTCTTCCTTATCTATATATCTGTACATCAAGATAGGATTAGAAATTCATGTTGAGAAGCAAGGAAAAAAATGCATGTTTTCCATGCTGTCTTCCCAGTAGCTCTCACTTGTTTGGTGCATAACTGAGCACTTTGCTTTCTGTGTTCCCCAAAGCCCAATCCCCATGGTAGCAGAGCCTCTCCCTCACAGTGCTTTGCTTGCTGCTGCCCTGACCACACTCACAGAGCCCAGGAGCCCCTCCTGGACCATGGTGTTGCTGCATGGGTTTGATTTCCCAGTTTTGCATCCCCGAGGTGTACCATGTGCAGATGTAAATACTAATTCCACTGTAGCAGCAAACTCAAGCACACCCCTAGCCTTGAATACTGGCCATCTAAGTAAGTGCACTAGTTACATCATAGGTGCTTACATGAATGCCTGAAGAAATATCCATGATGTTACTAACATTTGTAGTCACTAACATTTCAGCATCCTGAAAGCTCAGCCCTCAGTATCCCTCATCCCTGTAAACACCAAACCAATACCCCAAGCTGCAAGTTACTTCTGAATATTCCTGCAGCTTCTCATTTGAATCTCTTCACTCCGGCATTGATGCCCACAAGGGGAAAACACAGCAGGGTTGCTGGTTGAGTGTTACCTCTTTCAGGCTTCCTCAAAGCTGGCTACGTAATCGTACATACAGCATTTCACTTCAAGGAGCTTGTCACTTGGGTAACCTGTGCTGTGGTGCTGAGGAATGGAGGGAACAGGTGAGCGAAGGCAGCAGAGGCAGCTCATTGGGTTGCAGGACAGGCAGCAGTCTCCTTGGTGATGTTTTCACTGCTAAATGTGTTTGTTTTCGCTACTAGCTCCCATGTCCTTCCTTTCCAAACAGTCGAAAAATTTGCATTTATTGGGTGGGCATATTTTTCTTTATTCCTGTACTTGTAAGTAAATATTTAATAGTAGTTTTGCCACTGGATCACAAGAAGAGTTCCCACTGAGGAATGTATTCTATTCACTGCTGGATGGAAGCGTTGAATCATTACCGCTTGGGTTTTTGCTAGCAGCTCTGAACAATAGACAGGCCAAGAACTTTTTGCAAAAATAATTCAGCAATATATTTAAAAAAAAAATGAATATTTCAAATAAATTATTATGAGCCATACTTGACTAGGAAAAGAGGCAGAATAGTTGATGAATTTTTCATACAGCTTTAGCATTAATATAATAAATATTACATGGTATTGGAGGGGAATGAAAGATTCTGAAATGAAGAAAAAAAATCAACTATGAAGGAAAAGCACCTGAAAATTGATGAACGTGAATATACTAATTTGAGGAATGTGAATAATAATGAAGAGATTTATGGGAGAAAAAATATGATAAGCACGAATCACTTTGAGAGGCAAAATACTCATCCTTTTCGATTCCTTCTCAACAGAGAATATGCAAGTTTCCCAAACTTCCTTCGGTTCTGTTTAAAAATAAAAGAAGACCCCTGGAGATAGCTGGGTGAGAACACACCTCAATCTGACTAAAGGGGATTATGAGATACTGATACATAAAAAAGGCCGTAACATTTGGAAAACAAAACAAAACATTTTGAATTTTATTTTGCTAAGTGAATTTTCTCAAGAGTTTAATACTGAACTAGGATGACAGGGTAGCTTGCTTTTTAAAGACAGAATCCGTAAGTTTCCTGGTGTGATCTGAGTAGGCGCATTCAGCAGCATTAGCAGCAGTGCCATTAAGCATGTCTGAATGGTCAGGCAAATCTGCCCTGACATTATGCTTCAAGGAGAACTGTCATTAATTTCTTGTTGCCGTTTCACTCAGGTGCAGTGTGTACAGATTCTAACTAGTTTTATCAGCTGACTTCATTTTAACATTTGCGAAATTAAATATATCATTTTAATCGTATTTTTATGGGAGAGAGGAAGTTAACTTTTTTTCCTTTCAACTCCCTTCCTAGTTACTATCCTTTTTAACAGTAAGTAGAAAGTGGAAGAGAGAAGAGAGGAAACAAGGAGTTGTTTTTTTTTTTTTTAGTAAATTCTAAAAGTGGAATGGAAAGGGAGATGCATTACATATTTTTCCCCATTGGAGCACACTCTGATAAATGCCATCTCTCAATTCAATTTAATAAAATAAGTTCCACTTAATGATGTCTATAAATAGTTCCCATGACCTCAAGAATAACATATTAAAATGACATAAATGTTCTACATTCGTCATTTCCGCAAATGTCTCATTTTCAAAATCTGTCATGGGTGCACCAATCTTCTCCTCATTGGACATTTCCCAGCCTTGGCATATCAATCCATGTTTTGCACATCTGCTCAGAAAATGTAATTAGTTATGCCCATATGCTACAGAAGTACATGATGAAATAGAGGAACAGCTGAAAGACCCTACAGACTTTCTCCTTCCTATGTGTATGCTGTTGAAGACTAAGAAAAGCATGAAGCTTTTTTTGCCCTATGCCACAGGGTGAGGATATCACTGTGTCCTAAGCAACTTCAAAAGATTAAATGAACACACTTTGTGGCTAATTCTTTTAGTTCTGGTCATTTTGTTGAGGAACTTATAACTGTAAAAAGATTGAATATTTCCTGTATAGATGTACCTTCTTGCCCTGTTCATTAGCATATTTATAAAATCATCTTTGTAAAGCAGTAAGAAAGATAGACAGGATCATCATCTCACGTTTTGTGACATGGGAGACCCAGATGAGAACCTCTTGCTACATTAAATGATTATCTCCTGTAGCAAATACAGAAGCTCTGAGCATGTTGATCAGCTTTTGACAGCTCTGCTCAGACTTGCTGGCATGTGCCAAAGGAGACGGGCTAAACTAAAGCAAGCAATGATCTGGCCACTAAAAGTTGGTTCAGTGGTTCACTCTGCTTTCTTGGTTTTTCACTGAAATCCAAAACATTGTTGCACAACCCTAAATAATTTGTGGCTATTTTGCATTACAGAAGCACCATTTTAATTTAATCTCTGACAGCACATTTAGTTGTTGCATGTGTTGCTTAATGGCTGTGCACTTAAAGAAAAAAAAAAGTAAAAAAATAAAGCCCTTTCAAATTATTAGCTTTCTTTTGGTTCAGTACAGGGTACAAAATCAAACTGTGGTACTTTCATCTTCATACTTTTCTTTGAGGGTTAATTTGGAAAAAGGAAAAGCACTCCTAATTATAGAGATTTAGCTTTCTTTATAAGCTGGCTATTTTTAGATCTGCTTACAATTTCACAATATGTAACATCGTTCAAAAACAGTATGAATTGATTACATCCTTCTGGAGAATGTGTAGTGGTAGAATATGCATTTGTAGCTGTTACACTGCCCTATAATTAATGCCTTATTGCTTCCCTTCTAAACACATGTTGCTACTGCTGGAAAACAGCTGAGATACTTAAGATGAGACAATGGAAAATGTTCCTCTCCCTAAATATCCCCCCAACATTATTCTAAGAAGTGCCATAACACTGAAGTCACTACCAGATAGAAAAGTCAAGATATTCATTATATATTTCTGTTTCAGTTTATTTTTTATGATCCATTTTTCCCCAAATGCTATTAATAATTTAAATTCTCCTTAATGGGGAGATCAGGTTAGAAGAGCTGAACACAGGCTTTGGTGTTCTCCTTCATTTCAGTGGATTCTGGATCACAGCACAATGAAAGAATGCTCAATAATCACATAACAAATATTCATGTATACCACAATGAATGAACAAACCAAAAAAACAAGAGGTTTGTATGGGTACAATTACTTAGGGAACTCAGTTCTGCTCTGAGCTGGTCTCAGACCTTTGGAAACTAAAAATAAAATATTTCCTTCAACTGCTCAGTTCTCCATATGGATGAGGGAGCTAAATGTCACCTGCTGGCTTTATGGGAACGTGGCGGTCCCATGTGATGCTTGGCTGGCCATTTTATGAGGTTATACATGTGATCCTACATGCATGCTATAAACTAGCTGTTCCACAAGTAATGAATTAGAACAGTATAACATCTGGATCTGTGTAATTAGGGCTTTCTCAAGGAAAATCTTCAGAACCTTGCAATGTTGTTGTCATAAGTAAATACTTTTCATAAGTAAATACTTTTGATTAACTAAAAAGCAGATATGAGGTAACATAGTTTTCCATAAAGGTCAGCCATCAGATGAATGATTCTAAACGAAGATGACTATATACAGCAATAATGTTCATCAGCTTTGTCAATCTGCGAATGACTTTCTGAGCAGGGAAGCCAAAATTCCCATAGCAACCCTTAAAAACTTCAGGTGCGACGTGCATTTGGTATATGTAGCAACCTGTATAAATGAGGAACGAGCATTTTGACTTAAGGGTTAAAACACAAGTTAACTGTAATTGAAATCATCAAAGCAAACACCCTTTAATTATATAGAAGGTATTTTTCTCCTTCTGTACTATTTTTTCTCTTCTGTATTCTGAAATCTATACATAGACTGCAATGCAAGTGACAAATGACAGTCATCTTTGTGCCTCTACTGTGGTCTCTGTGGAGCAATGCCACCAAGTGCAGTAGCATCCCCTTTTGCCCCACAGCTCCCTCCAGCCTGTGGTAGAGGAGCTGCTAGTCAGGAAACCCTGGCCCCAGCACACCCTGTTCTCCATGCCACTGCCTGCTCCTCTCATAATGGCCCCATCCCCTGTTTTGGCATAGCTGCCAAAGCCCTGACTGAACCTGCGAGAGGTGCTAGGCCTGAACAGGAGGCAGCATGTGACCTGTATAAAGTGGCTTTGCTCCCAGAAGGCATATTAAAGGAGAGGAAAAATGAAATCAGATTTTCATTTGAGCCAGGTAGGGCATGGCTCTTTTTGTTAACAAGAGTTAGAGAAGACTTGCTGGTTTGATCCAGAATATTAGGTATTCTGCTTAGGGCTGATGCTTTTCTGTATTGAGAGTCTGGTTCAACAATAACTTGGGAATGGAGAAAAGGCGGGTATTTAGAAAAAAAAATAGGCTCAGTGATCAGCAGAAATCTATTTCTTCATCAGTTGCACAAATTCATGACAAAATGAGGCACAACTGCATTTGTATAATAATCTTACTTTCTTCTAGCAGTTGGTTGCAGTCTAAAAATTTGCGCCTCCAACAAGGGCACAATCATTTTCACAGAATATTAACTGGCTGCATTTCTTGCTTTTGCGTCTCCCCTTTTGTAATTCTTCATTATTTTTCTTCCACACAATGGATGGTAACAAAATATGTGCAACCACAGGAATGAAATGACATGCTCGAAGGCACCCGTAAATATTGAACAACTTCTCTACGTTAAGCTGTCACAATTAATTTGCTTATAAAATCTGTACTGTCCTGTTAGTGAATGAGTAGTCTCCAAAGAGCCTCAGCTATTTTCTCTTGAACCCAATTTAAAATAGATTGAATCTTTCTCTACCCTTGCTTTAGAATACTTTTCTGTCAGCGTACAGATTATCTGCCAGGTTTTTTGTTTATTGCAAAAGGTATTGCTAGTAGACAAAAGCAGACAAGGCACTCGATTCCTTTAATAGTTCTTAAAGAATTACTCTCCATTTTTGCTTTATTTTATAGAACAGCAGACTGAGTTTTAGGTTCCAAGGGACTCTCTTTTGCTTGTATTAGAAGCTTTGCACTTTTGTGTGAGATAGTGCTAAAGACAAAGATGAACTGAAGTATCAAACAGTAAAAAGAGAGTAAAAAAAGCATTAGTGTCTTGAAACCTTAATGAGCGCTGCTCATCTAGGCAGTATCCGTGGTTCCAGGCTCAGGACAAGCTTGGTGGGGCCCCAGCAAATCTTATGGGTTCCTGGGCAGGAGACACAGGTGATCAGGTGCTTCTGGTTTGTAACTGAACAGCCAAACACTGCATGCTGAGTAAATGAACAGTTCTGCACATGAAAGTAAGAAACTTTGTGATAGTTGTACACTTACAGAGCTTCTTGTTCTGCTCTCAATTTTGAGAAAAGGTTTTCAACAGCTAATGAAACTGTTTGATTTAAGTGAACACAATTCCAGACAACATATAATAATAATAAATCTTACTGCTTTTCAGTTGCAAAAAAGCCTTATGAGATGCTTTACTTTACATTAACCTGAAGGATGAAATAATATCCTGTTATAAAATTTTGCAAGCACTTATTTTTGTTGTCAACTCAAAACGCAGTTCAGTTGCCCTTTAACTTGATTTATTACTTAATCATCATTATTCCCATGCCACCACATGGTATCGACATTGCCATGATTAAAAGGAAGGATCCAATTCATCTTTGTTTGGATCTGACAGCTAATAGCTTACTTGCAACTCTTGGTTAATTATTAATGCAGACATAATAATGCTCAATCCTTAACTAACCTTGTAAGCAATACAGTTATCAAAGGAATTAGTCCTGCTGAAAACCCAGTGTTGTGTCACAGTCTAGATCAAAAATGTTAGAACTCAAAGTATGTCTTCTTGGCTGTTGGAAAATTGACATCATTTTTTTTCATCATTATTCCCATGATATTTTAAACAAAGACATTGTTTTGGGGTTCCTCAGCCATGTATATTTTAGCATTCACCTAAACCAGGACACAGCTTCACTTCCCATGTTTCCAAGAACTCTCAGGTGGCCAAGAAGTCTGTGGCTGTTCCTTCAGGTTCGGGTGAGTGGTCCTGTCTGATTTCCTGAGAGTCTCAGGCTCTGTTAGGCAGCATTTCTATGAAGCACTCCGTATTCAGCAGCTGCTGTTGTGGGACAGGGGCAGGGCCCCTCCTCGCATCTCTGTGCTGTCCGGACTGGGGGCAGGCAGCAGAAGCAAGTCATGATGGGCTCAGTGGGAGCCTGAGAGCTGAGCAATGCCTTAAGTACCCTTTGCTGTCCATGTGCTTCCCACTAAGGCTGTATAATTTGATCCTTCTGTCACCAGTCAGCTCTACCAGGTACCAGCTAGGTGCTCTTCCATTTGTCAGAACAGGTTTACTTGGCCATTTTCCTTTTCCTTGAGTAATCTTAGTAACAAGGCAGAGGATCCTCTAGGTTCACTTCTGCCCTCATCTATTCTTCATTCAGCTACAGGGGACTGTTGTGCAATGCAGGAGGCAGTGCTGATAAATAATATTAAAGTGTGAGTTGGGCATTTGAAAGAAATCCCCTTGATATTCCTCCTGGCCTGCAAAGCTGCTGCTGGAAGGTTGGTTTCATGAGTGAATTGTGCCAGCATTATCTTATTTTAGTGACTGTCAGTGAAATCCTGCCCATAGCCATCAGCAATGTGAAAAAATTTCCATACATGAAGCACAAATATTTTGAAAAGTTCCTACTTCGACTGCAGCCTGAGAGCAGCAGGGGTCAGCAGCTCTGTTGTCGTGCCCACATTTATTTCCTTTTTCTCCGACTGTGCATCTCTCCACAGATCACTTGAGGCTTGTCATCCCTAGCAGGGATGGAGCCTGCAGCAGGCAGCTGCCTCCAGCCTCTCGATGACTGCAGCCACTGACGCCATACAGCGGGCCCTGCTGTACCTCTCTTAGTGGCAGTGTGCGCTGGTGACAGCTCCTCTGCTCAGTTGCTGAGAAGCCTCTTGGTCATTTCTTTGCGCATGTTTTCAGCCTAGTGTAGGGAAACTACTGAATCACAGCCTGAGCCACTGATTGATCACCTGAGGTGAGCAGTGAGTCAGCCATGGGGCACAGGTGAAGGTACTGATACCTGTGTGATTGGAGGGGGGTGGAGCCTGGCTCCACCTCCCCCCAAGCCCCATTTAAGGGCTGGCTTCCACCCGGGAAGGATCTCTTCGTGGAGATCCCTCTTGTGTGGAGTCCTGCGAGCCTTTGTCATCCGAGGTGAGCCTTTGTTCTTTATACTATTTCTTTGTACCATCTGTGTGAGATTCATTCAAATATACCATCTCTCATTATCTCGCTGAGAGAACTTTCCTTTAAGATCCTTAGTCCTACACCTAGCAGAAAAGAAGTGTGTTGTTTACAGGCTGTAGCTATGAAACACTAACACAGAAAGAGGCAGTGACCTTTTCTTGTCTCTTGGAATTGTTCCTTCTTTATGGTCAAGCCACAGACCACAGACAGTAAACGTTTGTTTCCTGATGGTCGTGCAGTCACAGTGCTACCTGAGGAAGATGGTTAACCAGGCCATGGTTAACCAGTAGCTAAGGTTTGCATGCCGAGTTCTGAGCAAAAGGCAGCTTTAAGAGAAGTTTTTGTTTTTTGTTTTGTTTTTTCTTTTTTTAAATAATAAATTGATTTGTGCTTTCCAATTGTCTGTACATAAGTTGAGAGTTCTGTCAGAGGTGCTTCAAAAGCACCTAACTGGTAACTCCTGGTAGTGAAATGGGAGGCAGCGCTCCATCCCTGGCACTGGCAGAAGAGGCATCACTGCAAAAACTGGAACTGCTGGGCCCAGTGAGTGGCCCTGGGCTGCACAGCTGCCATGCTGCTGGGAGGTATCGTCCCTCTTGGTCCTTCTGTGTGCCAGAGCTCACTGCTCATGGCACACACTTGTAACAGGTCTTGAGGCAGAGTAGAAGTAAAATTCCTTAGGAGCCACTCTCTGCAGTTGTCAGAGGAAGCCTGTTAGCTGTGGTGGTTATATATTCTCTAGATGGTGATTACCTACCTGGGAAACTGCAGATACACTTCGAATTTTCTGTTTTATGATAAAACAGTGACATTATTTTTAAAAAGTGCTCTTGTGAATTTGAGAATAAGCCACACTGAGCTGAATGGGGATCTTCCTAGCACTCAAAGCTCTTGTTTGGATCTCTCCACAGACAGACATAGTGACGTTGCATTGTTTTTGCACTGGCTTCTTTAGATAGCTAGAATCACTTCTTCATTGTTTAATTAATTTCAGAGGGAAAATCTGCAGAAGGAAATGGAGGTGTCCAGAACAAAGCTCTTGGCTGTAGGCAGCTGAAAGTTGAATTCTTAGTCAGACTCTTCAGAGTCATCTTAAATGGTTGGGCTCTAACAGTCTGTACCAAACTATCTGAAAACAGCAGAAAGAAAATCCAAAGTATAAGTAAAATGACTTGGAGTAATAGAATACTTTAAACACTTTCCAAGCATTAGCGTAAGGAAGCTGAAACTCCATAACAGAAAAATCTTTAAAATAGGGCTAAAGATACATTTTCTAAAATTAGAAGTATTGTAAGTGTTGGCACAACTCGAAAAGAATGATGGTTGATTGTACTTAATAATAGGCCTCATTTTTCCTGGACCTAATGTACCGTAGTCCACTGTTTTCACTAAGGATATGAAATATCTGCTGCTGCTTCTGATCTCCAAGTGCATCAGAGAGCAGCTCTCTGCTCGGGCAGAACATGCTGGTAAAAATAAATGCAAAGCACATTGGTATTCCCATCTCAGCTAACCAGTCATTGCCCTTTCTCAGAGGAGCTTAGATTCCACGCATGCTACTTAATTTCTGGTTATGCTTAAACGTTGTACCCTTCTAGGTGAGCCTGTTCAGTTTCTTTCTTGAACCTTCTTTTCTCCGGTACTCAGAGTGTCGCTGCTGCCTGTCCTGTTGGAATCCTGTTTATAGGACTGTACACTACTGAGAGATTAGGAGCTAAAAACAGCAGGCAAAATTGAGAATTAATAAATGCAAATTAATGCTCACTGGGGAGAAGCCAATTCTCCTATATATACACACTGATGAAAATTAAATTATTTAGTAACCTTCAGAATAGCTCTTAGTGTTACAAAATGGGAGCTCAACATCCCAGCATTCAGTGGTACTTTAAAAAATAAGTCAGGAACAGGAAAGAATGAAAAGGATAATTGTGGCAATGTATACATGTCCAGTGCGCCTGCATTTTGATGACTGGTTGCAGCAGAACTAGAAACTATAGAGAAAACCATTGACGGGCATGGATGTGAAATGGCTTTTGTACAGGATGGTATCAGGCTATGGCAGTTCCTCTGGGAAAGAGGTAGCACTTGGAAGATTTGCTTGATGTCTGTGGCATGGGGAAATCAAAAAGGAAACACGTGTAGCCTCTTCTCACAGTTTAAGATGCAGAGAGCATGACCTGAAATTACTGAGTAGCCAGTATAAGAAATGACACAAACTGATTTTTCCTGCAAATTGAATTGTGGAATCCCTTGATATTCAGCATGGGAAATGGTAAAAGTTTAGATGGAGGAAAAATTAAAAAAGAAAGGCTTTATGGGTATTAAGTGCATTGATAGAAGCTCTGACATAAAATAAATAATTGAAAAAGCAGCAAGGATATTCTGGGGAAAGAGCACACATCACCGTACTGACCATGCATGCCCTGTGAACATTGACTCGTGCACCCCATCCTGGTCTGTATGATGAGCTCCTTCTGTTTTTCAGGCTAGGAAAAAGTGTGCTTCCTGCCATATTTCATAAGCATCTTAACTGCTATTTTATAACTCAAAAATTGAGTCAAACTTTCATTAAATCTTCATGGGGCAGCATGAGAGCAGTCTTCCTTGTTCTGCCTAAAAGGCCATGCTGGAAATCGGAGTTTCTTATGAACATCCAGCCTGGGCAGGTCCACAGCCACCCCAGTGCAGCTGAGAGCTGAGTGACACGAGCAGCATCACACATTCTCACCAGAAGAAGGTGAAGGCTGACACCCTGCTGATTTGCAAAGCCAGAGCCATGGTGAGGCAGGGTCTGATTCCTGCACTTCATTCTCAAGTTCAGACTTAGGCTTGCTCCCACCGTCACTGCCAGGGAGAAAGAACCACTACAGCAGTTATGAGAGTAGTCTGACAGACCTTTGGTGGAATCATTCCAGAACGCTTCAGTGCATTATTGCAGGAGGGAATCTTTTCAGCACAAAGCTCTTTTTCTTTATTTTCCCTTTCACATCCACACCAGCTCTCCAAAGAGGGAAGTTAAGCATTGTGGGAAGGTCAGCTGTGGGAGTAAAAGGGAATCGATCAGCCTCGATCCTGCCAGCACCAAAGCTCTTGTGTTGGCAGGATCAGTGCTCTGACTAACATGATGCCTCTGTAGATACAGTCTGCTTCATGAACTGTCCGTTTTTTATCTTTTAAAAAAGATTTACAAGTCAATTAAGTGTCTTTCATTAAATAACAAAAACTACAAACTGAATTAACAGCACTTTAAAGCAGTGTTAAGCTCACAGAAAAGCATCTTCTCATACCAGTTTGCCATCGGGTGATTAGAACAATCTATTAAAATAATCCTAAAGTGCTCCTTCAAATCTGTGCTACATAATTTGACAAATACAAGCAATTACTCAGTACAGAGAATATAATATGCAAGCTAAAATACCAAAATAATTCTTAAAGAGTTGAATGCAGAATGAAGTCAGACTTTCCTTATTAAACTTTTTATTAAAATTGAGCTTTATTTTACATATTTAAAATATTTTATATCCACGTTATGCAATATGTATGAAAACAATTGTATGCGAACACTTGCATAAAAATAGGTGAAATCACAACTGAGCAATATATAGCATGTTCCAAAATATATTTCAGGAGTAGAATACCTGAGTTTTCAGTAAGCTGGTTTCCTGTGTTTCACTGATTTTAACAGTTATATTTTATAGTATCTGATCTCATATAAAGCACTTCTTTGGTTGAGAAAAACTTCACGGGAAAGGTAGAAATCAAGCAGAGATATTACTCAAGGCCTGTCTTCAGAATCTTCTTCCCCATGACGATCCACTGTTTGAGATGCTAGGAAGGACTCCCATGTAGCAAGGCACTTAAAAGAATCCACAGATACATATTAATGTAGTAGACTGACTTCTGTAAAACTGGTAGCCAAGGAGAAAAAGAAGCAGAAAAAAAAGAGTACATATGCATTGTCACAAGCTGTTTTTGTGGGACTGTGGTAATAGCAAAATATGGTTTCCTAGGCAGCTCAGTGATATGCAAAATGTTAGCCAACATGCTGGGTGAGCTGTAAAGGTCACTTTTACATAATGACAAGCACACAGTGTGAGCATCGTAATTGTATGTGTTAGCATGGGAGATGCTAACATTAATTATGCTCTTCTTTAATCTCTCCCTTTAGTTACAGGCAAAGATCTTCTCTAAATAGAAAGCACAGTCCCGCTCAGTTCCTTTGTAATCTCTATGGATTCCTATAGCACATCCAATATTCTTTCCAAGTTAAATTAAAACTTTTTTTTTTCTAAACACACAGATAGTTTGTTTTTCTCCTGAATAATGAGAAAGAAATGGGACCAGAAAGGTAGGGGCTGGGGAGAATTGCCATCTTTACAACAAATGTATTTCCCTCATAATGGAAAAATGTAGTAATAACTGCACAAACTATATATATATATATA
>VXAB01004383.1:0-53001 GCA_013399175.1 Odontophorus gujanensis
TCCCTTTACATTCACTTTTATTTAATAAATGATGTCTCATTAAAAACTCTAATGACAGGAATAAAGAATATTTGCAAAAAGTCACTAATTTCCAAAGCCTGAAGAAAATCGTTGTGTTGAGTGTAACATTTTGCTACGTATCAAGACATCCGAATTTAGCCATGTAAATGTGTGTCCAACTGTGCTGAGGGCCTGTGTTCACCTGATAGTCAACAAAAAAGGTCTTCAGATTCAGTTGCCTACTCCGAATTATGAGGTGATGTGTGAGATACTTGGGGTTACCCATGCAGATCTGAGACACTGCTCCAGAAGAGCATGGATTTCATAAGATCACAGAATCTCAGAATAACAGTTTGGAAGGGATGTCTGAGATCATCGAGTCCAACCCCCTGTTAAAGCAGGTACCTGACAACAGGTTGCACAGGTAGGCATCCAGATGGGTCTTGAATATCTCCATAGTAGGAGCCTCCACCACCTCTATGGGCATCCTGTTCCAGTTCTCCATCACACTTACTGCAAAGAAGTTCTTCTGCACATTTGTATGGGACTACATCTGACCATGAGTGGCCTTAAATATGTTATCATGTGAAGTACTTCTATGCTGCTGTTATAAACCACCAGGCTTTCTCAGCAGGCTCTAGATGTAAAATATTTTCAGCTGCACCACACTAAAAAGTGGTTTAGCATTTGCAGGAGCCCATCAGGCATACTTTATAGGAATGAAATGAGGACTGCATGACAGGGTTACCTGCAAGAGTGAAGAACAGCTTTGGATAATATACTTTTATTCCTACACACACCATCACATCCATCCATCTTTTGTGATGTGAATGCAAGACATTTTGATGGTGTTTCATCTCTGTAATGTAGTATACCATGTATAAATGTGTTTTATGCCATCAGTTTGAGGTTACATGAAGTTATTGGCTTCTTAAGGGGCCCCAGAGAGCTCCAAGAACCAAGGCCAGGCACAGAAGATCTTTGGTTTGAACAATGGAGTTTAGATAAAGCAGCCCTGGGTCATACTGTGCCTTTTCTATTGTGTCTGGTATGTGATGAATTCCCGAGGCCTCAATGGTTTCTCTGGGAGCAGTAAAACCACCATAATATAAACAAGCAGTAGCAGATGAAGACAGGATTGGTGGGCTGAGGTTAGATCTTAGGATGGTCCATCTTGCTGGGTTGGCAGTTTCCAAGCTCAACTAACCTCCCAAGTTGTTGGCACATATTCCTCTTCCTCGTGATTTCTGTAGATGTCACATTTACCCTTAAGCTCATCCTTGAAAACAGGATGAGTTTATCTAATATTTTTTCTTTTTAAAATATGTGTTTGGTTTTAGTGTTATTTTTTGGGAGGTAGAAATGAGGGGAATTTCTGCTTACTGAGGAAAATATGTCATTAATTCTGATAATGTCTTAAAGGGTGAACATAAAAGTGGCCATAGGTGATCCATGGCCATTGGTCAAAGTATTACTATGCTTTTCTGAGAGATATTGCCTCAAAAGCTGCATCCTAGTGACAGAACCCATCAGATCTTCACAACCATGCCACATTTGATCCAACTAGTTTCAAGATAAAGGGCCACCCTGAATTATATTCTTAGAGGGATCTAAGAAAGTTCCAAGGAGGACAACCAGTCTGGGCCAAAGGTCTGTTTAACCTTAGTCCCTATCTTCTGGGAAAAGTCTACGAACAGAACAAATCACAGAATCATGAAATCACAGAATCACAGGGGTTGGAATGGATCTCTAGAGATCATTGAGTCCAACCACACTGCTAAATCAGGTTCACTTCTGTAAGCTGTACAGGTAGGTGTCCAGATGGGTTTTGATAAATACACCTACACATAAAATACATATGTCCCATTATTCTCCAGGAACTGAAATCTAGGGAAATGTGTCAGAACAAAAGAAATATCTATCTATAATTACATATATATATATATGTCCTGTGATTATATAGTATCTAATGATCCATCAAGTGATTGGGAGCAGTGAATACCACCTCCTGATGTTAAGCAGTCAGTGGCACAGTTACATGAAACACAGCAGACAGACAAACAGCTGTTGTTTAACCACACCATCTTCCTCAAAGGGTGAACACTGCCCAATCTGTTCCCCTTCTTTCCCTTGTCTTCCTGTCTCTTTCTAAACACTGAAAGGAAAATAAACAGTGCAGAGCAGCCTGGTCAGGGTGCTGGGCTGGGGAGACATGGCTCTCAGCATATCAATTCAGAGGCAGGGAGGCTTTCTGAAGAGCCAGAGTTTAATTGGGATGGGGAATGTCCATGCACAGTTCTTGGGAAGGGAGTCCTTTCTTGGGAAATAACAAGATTTCTCATGGTCTCTGCTGCACCAGTGAAGGGTTATCTTAAAAGAAGAATATGAGAGTTTGGAAAACAGCCCCAAGAAAACCATCTTATCTTTCCATGGCATGCTACTAGGACACTTTCCCACGAAACTCCTTTCTACACTCCCCAAACAATTACTGTGTCTGAGAGATTGTTCACTGCAAGACTTATGCTACCTGCAAGGTATTCAAAGAAACACACTCCAAGAGCTAGCTGCTCTGCTGAAGGCTTTCTGCCCTGGCTGAGGAGAGGACATCAATCTTCTGGGTTGTCACTCCAGCATCCTTCAGCAGTGCAAATTTTCCCTTAGAAAACAGCCTGAGAGCAATTGCTTACTGGGCAGTTATGAGCTGTTAATTCTCCCAGCTCTGATGGCTTTGGCATAATTTGTTAATTTCAGAAAGTGGTTGCCTTACTGCTCTGTGTGAAATAATCCTAGTTACATGATTCAGGAAAAGGTAGCAAAAGACACAAACCTTCTTACAGGCTCTCTGTATCCCTCAGAGGCTAAAATGAGGAAGCTACACCCCTAAACAAACACACATGGACATATATACGTGTGTGTGTACATGCACATAGCTGCTTATTTAGGCATGTGCATATATACAGCTACCTATAGATATAGGCCTATTTCTAGGGATAGACATGGAGATATATATAGATTGTCCCAGACAGGCAATTCTTTCCTAATGCTTTTTGATAAACAGCTTCTTAAGATTTTCTCTGGTGACATCTGCTCAGATGCTGTCCTACTCAGAGCAGCCCACGATCCCCTTTCAGAGTCCTGGTTAAATGTAGCTGCTAGTGGTGACGCAAAGATGATGTGCCCCAGGGGGGAAATAATAATAGCAAACAATCTCACTCTAAAGACAGCGAGTCCATCTTGCCAAATTCCCTGATTCTCACATCTCTTGGCATATTTACTTCAAGCAACGATCAAAGGAAGGTTTATTAATACCAGTGTTTCAGAACCATGCTTGGGTGTGAAGGCAACAGCCTTCCTTGTTTCTGATAGTCACCATATGACAAGGCAAAAAGAAGGCAATTCCTTTTTTTCTTTCATTTCCACAGAGCTTTCATAGTGGAAAGTCCAAAAGACAAACTTTTCACAAAGGAATAGCTACCTCTGGGACAAAACATGGCAATTACTTGACAGCATGCAGCATTATGAGGTCACTGCAGGGCTGGACAGCAATCTCATGCAGATACAAGGATAATAATAATAATGAAGATGAATAAAATCTGTTGTTGAAAAGCATGTGGTAATCAAGATTAAATTCCAAAGCTAGGGGAAACTTCCATTATTTCTAATGTTCTTTGTCCTGGACAGGCATCGTTTAGGCAATACCAAATTATCCATTTAATCTGAACAATGAAGATGGACTAATTTGTCTCATCATTAAATATCATTAAATTCAATTCTGTGTCTCTACAACAGAAAAGTAACGGCAAAAGATGACTGAGCCTTCTGTACAGAATAATGAGGATAATGAGCTACTTGGGAGGGTTTAATTAAAACAGCTCATAAAAGTAGGGGTCATGAGGAGCAGTAATTTTCCAAGTAGGGGCAGAGCAAAGAGCACAAATGCAGCCTTCTGCATCTTGGCACCTCATCTAATGTCTGTTAGGATGCACTGCCCCAGTGCCCCATTTGTGAATCGACCACCTCTGCACTGGGGGGGACACAAGGACAAATACAAAAAAATCCAATAGACACAAGGACAACAGACTGTGCTTTCAGCATTTTCTTCTGCCAGCCTGGGGGTGAGAGGTATCTGTTTCTTCCTTGTGATGATAACAAACGTACAACTCTTTGTATGATTGCTTTAACCAAGGCAAAGTCCTAGCCCCCAACATAGGTTAAAAACAAAGGGCTTCCTTTCCCAAGGGGAAATCTAGGAGGCTTGCTCAGACAGAGAGGTCTGCAGTAGATGACTCCCAGCACAGACAGTGGCTGAGAAAGGTGAGAAAGGAGAGATGGAAGGTGAAGAAGCTGAAGAAACTTAGAAAAGCTCTCAGTGTGAGTGAGATGCTCAATGACTCCATCACCTACTCCAGAATCCACACAAAGACCTCTGGGGCTAAAATTGCTATTTCTGCCAAATAGAGGAGATATGTTCTACCAGAGCTGTTCTAAAAGAAAACATCTTCCAGCACTGAGACCCCATGCAGTAGTGGAACAGTAATTGGTGTATACAGAGCTGTCTACACCTTTACTGCATGACTTAACATAAGCTGACATTAAAATAATGTTCTTCCTAACTAAATAACTTTATTGTCCATCCTTGGAGATATTCAAAGGCTGTCTGGACATGGTCTGGGGGCAGCCAGCTCTGACTGGCTCTGCTTGGGCCAGATGACCTCCTGAAGTCCTTTCCAATCTCAACCATTCTGTGACTCAAACACTGTTTCACCATTGGAGAACTACAAAAACTGTGCTGAGGTTGGATTTAAAATAAAGAACTTCTCCCTAAGGGACAGTGTGTCATCTTCAAGCTTGCCCTCTGCTGTGAAGCCTGCAGTTTGAAATTTCTCTCCAACTGTCTGAAAATAACCCTTGCTGCAAATGATCAGCTATTACTACCATATCCCATATCCAAGGAGAGTATCCTCTAAACACCACTGAGAAACAAGAGATTTCTGCTAAATACTTTGCAAATTGAAGAAATAAGGGATCAACTACATGAGGGTATAATTGTCTCTCTTTGCAAAAGAAGGTCACATTCTCTCAGGTAGCCTCATGGACAAGACAAGGCAAGAGAAGGGAAGGGAAGGGAAGAGAAAAAAGAAAGAGAAGGGAAGGGAAGGGAAGGGAAAAGGGAANGAAAAGAAAAGAAAAGAAAAGAAAAGAAAAGAAAAGAAAAGAAAAGAAAACCCTACAGAAGCACTACCCAAATGGGAGAGACACAGCAAGAGATAGGAGATATTTCTACCTCACTGTAGCCAGCCTGTTGTCTAAATGTAAAGTCAAAGCAACACCCATAGATCTGATATGCACAAACATTCATCTAGGAGCATACAAGCCTTCTCTATGTGCTATGAATCAATTTTCTGACTTCTGGACTTCTGTATCTCCATCAGAAATGTGATTAAACCAGAATTAGTTAAAGACCTACTCTTACATGTTGATTTGCTTTAGTTAAAGATCTGCACTTATATGTTAATTTGCTTTAGCAACAAGCCTTTTCCCCACCCGTGCAGACCACATAGATCAGATTCTGTAGCTTATACTTGTCAAAAAAGAGGTATTGTGTTAAACACCCACAGAAACAGGGGCACTAATGATTTGATTAAAAGTTTTTACTCTCTGCATGTGCATAGACAAGAAGAAATGGAAAGGAATTAATAATAATAACCTAGTAACAAAATTATTGTGTGGTGGGGAAGAGGGAGTCTCAGTGGCATGAGGCACAACCTCCAATCACTTCTTAATGTCTGTGAGCCTGCATCGTGTTTCCCCAAGATCTCTTAACAAATGGAGTCACGTCAACTGGGTGAACCCTTCCTGGCTTCGAGAACTATTTCCCATTCAAATATTTCCTAATCAAACAAACAACATCTTTGGCAAGCTTGGGTGTGGTTTCCAACAGGAGGCGGTAAGCTAAAGCTCATCAAGGGCGCTCCTGAGGCTAGCACTGGATGAGGCCAACACTTCATGCCCAATGCACAAATGTAATTGCCTACCCTCTCCCTTGTCTCGTTGGTGAGGAACTTGGCACATTCACTGTAGTTTGCCCAGGTGCGGTTGTTGCCTGGGACCAGCTCCCAGCTTCCATTCAGGTCACACCGGCGATAGGCATGGCCTGTAGGATGGAAACAAAACAAGGTGTAAATGGAGCTAGACATGGTAGAACAGGAGAAATCCAAGGCTGGATCCCAATGAACTCGATGCTTCATACCTCCTTTGAAGCTCAGCTGCAAGAATACGATTTCTATCTCCTTAGCAATCTTATTAATTTTCTGATAAACCCCAGAGAGCTAACAACAAGTTGCACTTGATTTAACATCAAGATAGTGGCTCTAAAATCTAAGGAGAGAAAGTGTAAAGTTTCAAAGCACAGTTTTGAACAGTCTCATAGTTGCAGCTCTCTATGAAAAAAAAGTCAGCAACCTTTATTATGCTGACATTATTATTATTATTCAGAGTATCTCAAAGTAGAGTTTTCCATGGCTACCCTCCTCATGATGATGGAAAGGGAAGAGAATGCATGGTTTCATCTTGTGACAGCTCACAGATGAAAACATTCTTGTTCATATGTTTGTGTGCGGATACAATTGCATGAGTTGTGTGCAAAAAGTCCCATTACAGTTAATGAGACCAGTCAAACTATCTGACCAGTGACTTCAGGGGGGGACTTTGTAGACACATCTTCTAAGGGTCTCAATCTGCTCTCTGCCCTAGGTGGCTTGACCAGTGTATATTTAAGAGGTGGGGAATACATGCTCTGTTGGCTTATGGAAGAAAAAGGGATGGGTCACTTGTTCCTTCTGGACACTAACTTGAAATACCTGTCTTTGAAAAAGGTCATCTCTCAAGGGCTGAGCTGGCTTGACTCACAGTTCCTTACAGAAAAGGTAGGACATACTTCGTGCAACCGGAGTGCAGGGAAATATAATTACTTGTTTTCTGAAAACAGCAGCAGGACTCTGCTGGGAATATATCTTAATTCTCTAATTTTGCAGGCTTTGGGTGCAGAGTTTTGCCTGAGAAAAGAAAATGCATTCGCTTTGGAAATACACTGAGGGGTGAGTGTGCTTCAGTTGCTTCTAAAAACATGCACAGACTTTGTGGCACCAGAAGTGAGCCAAGAAATGCACTGCCTGAGGGAAAGTGTGATAGGGAGGAATTCACATGTTCTGGTTACCAGCACTGTTCTCAGATAGCCACCGTAGGGGCCTGGGCAGAAAGTAAAGGTTAGAAAGAACACACTTGTGAAGAATATAAATCAGGAGGATACCTTGTAGATTTCTATCACTACCTGAAGTTTGTTTCAGCAAACAAGTGTGGGTTTGTAATGCTGCAAGAATACCTAACTGTAGTTGCAACCCATTGAGCAGGTGGGAAATTTATGTCAAAATTCACTCTCTCTATATATATAGAGAGAATTCTATTTCTTTAATTCTTTTTCCTTGGCTTTACCCTTACTTAGATGAGAGTTACCATGTAAGAAATTCCAAAGGGGATTTCTAACTCCATGACCCCCAAGACCCTCCTTGCTGCAGCTCTGCTGACGCTGGGGACAGCACCTACCTTTGTGATTGAAGTCATAGATGTACTCAGGACATGGCATAGCCACCACTTTGCCCGGCACACCTTCTGGCCAGCAGACAATACCATCCCACTCAGGAAGACAAAAGCCATCTGTGGAAGAGACACAAACATGAACAGCAGTCACCATTTTGAAAGGACTGCCCACAGAACAGCCAGTGACACTGTTATCCAGGACTGATCTTGGTCATCACTGCCATTTTCTTTTTAGCATTTAGCTCCAGAAGGTTTTGGTATAGAAGGATGTGGTCAGCAGTGGGACAACAGGTAGGCACTCTCTGAGAGGGGCCAGCACTTTCCAAAGTCTGCTTTCCCTTGTGGGCTAGAAAGAGATGGAAATGGCACAGGAGAGAAGAGTGGAGAATGGAAGGACCTGAGCACACAGGACTCTGTAGGTTTCTGGGCAACCTAGAGATGTCCAAGGGAGATTGTCTGGGTGTAGGATTGATATTGCAGCACAGGCTGGAGGCTGGACTACAGTCACAGAGACACAGAGTCATAGAATCATAGAATGGCTTGGGTTGGATGGAAGGGGCCTTGAAGATCATTCAGTTTCAACTTCCCTCCTTAAGGTAGGGATGCTACCCAGTAAATCAGGCACCAGCTTAGGCTGCCCAGGGCCTCATCCAGCCTGGCCTTGAACATCTCTGGGGATGGGGCATCCACAACTTCTCTAGGAAAAATCCTGTACTAAGGGGGCTACATCATTGTGAGGCTCACACCTATCAGTTCAGGCCTCCCTGAAAGCGTTCACATCCCGATTAGATTGTGATTTCACGCCTAGAGACAATCAAACCAAATTTAGCTATCATTTTTGATTATTTATATCAGCCAAAGCCATCATAGAATCATAGAATGGAGTGGGTTGACAGAGACAACAGAGATCAAGGTCCATGCCTGCTGCCATTGGCAGGGCCACCAACATCCAGTGGTTGGTACACCACAATGTTTTGCTGCTTACTGAGACGTGCTCACTTGTCTAACTCAGGGTGCATTTTTAAGTAGTGCTAAGACCAACAACAATCTGTAGGGAGGTCCCATGGCAATATTTTTAACAGCAGATACAGAATATTTTATTATCTTGTTACATAGGCAGTGAAGTGACAGAATCTCTGTTTCCTCTCTCATCTGCCACTGTTCCTGTCTATGACTTCACTTGTCCAAGCTTCCCTCTCCCCTCTCCTTCCCAGCGATGTCATCACAGGGTAAGATGCAGGCCATGCACTGATTGATTTGGAGCCGTGCCCATGCTAATTGCCTGGCAGTGCACACATGCTGATTGACCGGCTGCTGCCTGCAGCCAAGCACAGCTTACAATGATTGAGTTTCCTCAGCTTCTCCTCTTGCTTACTCAGTGTTTCGGATTTCTGCATTTTGCTCAGTCACCGTTTTTCACAAAATTGAGCAGAAGAGAGCGGGCAGGAGAAGAATATTGTAGGAGCTGTTTATCTCTGTCTGTAGTACAACTTCAACAGATTGTTACCTCTTAACTTTTTTGGAATGGAATGGTGAGATGGTTGTGGATGGATTTTTTTTCTTTATATCCTTCTTATTCCTCCCTTTTGCACACTGAAGAAAGCTAAAATAAACCTGATAGAGAGACCTTGCCTCCCCCAGGAAGGTTACCTCTACACAGGACTCTCTTTCCCTTGTGTGTGGTTTGCATGTAGAAATCTATTGGTGCTTAGTGCAAGGAAAAGCAGAGACACATAAAAAAAATGCCCTTTCCCACCTTTTAAGTTTGCTTTTCTGAAAACTGACAGGCACATAAGTGTGTATTGAAAACACTTTAGTTCTCATTTTGCAGGAACTTGAAAATTCACAGAATCATTTGAGTTGAAAGAGACCCTGAAAGGCCATCTAGTCCACCTCCCCTGCAATAAACAGGGACACCCACAGCTCCATACAGTGCTCAGAGCCCCATCCAGTCTGACCTTGGGTATCTCCAGGGATGCAGGGTGTTCACAACCCCTGGACAACTTGTGCCAGTGCTTCTCTACCCTTATCATAAAAAACTTTTCAGTTTGAAGCCATTTCCTATCACAATGGGAACTTGCACAGTCTGCCCAGGGAGGTGGTGGAGTCGATGTCCCTGGAGGTGTTCAAGAAATGATGTTAAGATGTTGTACTGAGGGATGTGGTTCAGTGGGGTGATATTGGTGGTAGGTTGGGCTGGATGACCTGGATTCTATGATAAAGCAACCAAATGTAACCTAGTGCTTGCATACCCCTTTGCACTGGGCTGCATTAACTGCACCCATCAGTTAAGATCCAGCTACAGCAGCATATTTGAGATGGACAGCCAGCAGTGGTGAATCTGACCCAGCTCTACTTTCAGAGTAACCCCCGGACTCCATAATAATAGCAGCCCTCAGCAAAAGGAGTTTATCAGCAGCATACAAAGTGTCTGACAGAGAGAAATTACACAAAAATCAAAATAAAACAGAACAGCCTGCCCTTATCTGCAAAAGAGCTCCAATAGCAAAGAAACGATAAGCGTGGCCAAGATCTCAGCATGTTTCATCAGTACTAAAGCTAGGGCCTCAATCTTTCAGCCCGACTGTAATTTATCCTTTATGATGCATGTGCTTTCACAAGATTAAATAAGAATCCAGGATTGCTTTAAAAAGCCTTGGCTGGTGCAGTGCCCTCCAGGGTCGGAGCTGACAGTGATCAATTCAGTTTGCTGGTATTTTGGGACATGAAAAACAACAGAAGAACTCATCATTTAACAGCCTGATTCTTCATCTTTAATTTAGTGTTGGTGAAAAGGACCAGCCTAATCACTGCCTATCATCTGAAGCATTAACTGAGAGTGGGGGCAGAGCAGCTGACATTCCTTGGCATCGGTGTGATAAAGAGGAGAAAGAAGTTCAGTGCATGTTCCCTACTCTGAGTCACATTGGAGGAAGAACAGTACCAGGTTTTCTATTCATGAAAACTATGTAAACCCTGTCCTTTGGCTAATTATCTTGCAGGATAACTTACACCATGAAAAAGTTTGTTTATTTTTTTTTAGTTCTGTATAAACATCAAACTAAAAGAGGGGAAAAAAAAAGCCCCACAAAATTTGGATGAGGACAAAGGGTTATTTCTTCTTTCTGCTGAGAAGAAAATAAATAAGGATTTCATTTAGCCCTCAAAGTGCTGTTACCTAAAATAAAATAAATTCTTTTTACAAAATAAACTTGGGTCGATCTAAAAATGAGAACTATGGATAAACAATATTGAGGAGAGAAAAAGAATCGTCTGAATGCTCTGAAATACTCAAAGTCCTTCCACTTCTCTAACGGTTTCAGAACAGCTTGTAAAGCTCAGCCTTCATTTGTAAGCAGATTAATTCAAACTGATGCAAATTCTGCCCAGAAAGAATTCATCTGGAGAAGTATTTTTAAAGTAAGGGTGCTCAGGCACTGGCACAGGTTGCCCAGAGATGGTGGAAACTCCAACCCTGGAGACACTCGAAGTGAGGCTGGATGGGGCTGTGAGCATCTGATGGAGCCGTGGGTGTCCCTGTGCATTTCAAGGGAGTTGGAGTACGTGGTCTTCAAAGGTGACTTCCAACCCTAATAGTTCTATGATTCTAAGTACCTGGTGATGCTCCTTCCCTGTAATGTAAACATATCCATACGTACTTCCATACAATGGACTTGATTAAAGGAAAACTGATGCTTTCTGGAAAACAGAATATGCAATTATTCATTTTTGTGTTCTTTAGTTCTTCCTAATCTCCCCAAAAAAGCAGAGTGAAGGCACTGTGCAGGAAGCACAGTGCAAACTGCTGTTCGGACCCTTCTGGACTGCTGCAGTATCAAGTGGGCAATCTGGGGAGACATCACCTGCCCCATGAATCTAAAAAATTATCATCTTTGCCACGTATCACTGCATCTGAAATCTTTCAGTGTATTTGTCTATAGAGTTGAGCCATAAAGAGATCAGATTGGACTCAATCTTCAGAAAGCATCTGAGTCTCCCAAGTAGTGCAAACAAATCTGTTGTGATTATCATAGACTATCACAACACAGAAACAGGTTTAATTTCTTCTCCACTTCTTCTTCCTCCTCTGAAAGAGTAAGAAATCTGTCATTTCCTCCCAACAAATTTATCTGTGAGTGATGATTTGTGGAGACCAACCCCACATCAATTCTTTCTTCCATTGCCCTGCTGTCTCTACTCTGGTCTGTGATGGTTGGACTGGATGATCTCAGTGGTGTTTTCCAACCTTAATGACTTCATGATGATTCTGTGATTCGAATTTCACCATCTTGAGGCCACTGGTGTGATAATTGGGACCAATTGGACCAAAGTCCGCATCATTTCTCTCCAACTTTCTTCTGCTTTGTTCAGTCTGGAGATCATTTAGCAGCAAAGCAGATGATGGGGATGAAAGTTTCCACACTGGCATTGTGCTGGAATCCAAATGGGACTTGTTGTTTTTCTGTTTTCCCAAATATTTCCTCCAGATATTTTTTCTTAGTTTATAAAAATATTAACACTCCTAATAACTCGTCTTCTTCTGCTGTTTTCCTGGTCATTTCTCAAAAGAGATCCACATTGAAGTACAAGGAGAAATCTGAAAAATGTTGAGGAGTTTCAGGAAAACAATATAAAAATCCATAAGCTGACTCCTATTCTCCGTGGTTATACTTTAGAAAAAATCAATTTTACAACCTTTTTCTTTTAAGCTGTCTTAAAAAATAAAAAATAAAATCCAACACCTGCAAGCAGTGTGCTTTTGACATGCTGAAAATAAGCCTCTCCTGAGACAACGTTGTTTAAAAGGATGGATAATCAGAAGGGATCCTGTTTGTTGTTGCTGATTGAAAAGCTCTACAGATTCTTTTTTCTTTTTTTTGATGAAAAATAGTTTGAGGCTTCAAATATGCTGTTTAGATCAGTGCAAGTGGACAGGTTTGGGACAGGAGGTCGCATGTTCCAAGTGAACTGGGAGTATTAATCATTTCTTTCCTTGGAAGAAATGGTAGAATTCACTGAAGATGTGAGCCAAAAGGAATGCATAAATTTGAGAAAAACAAGCAAATCTCATACTTATCCCACATCTGAAGTGTCTTGGACACGTATCAGTCATTCAGGCAGAGCTGAATGGAGGATATGGATTGTGTCTCGGGCATGTACATCAATGGGAGAAACTCCTCTGCATCCAGAGCTGTAGCTGTAACACCTGTGGATGGAGGCAGGGAAGGTGGGAATGACACTGCCTGTCATCTCTGTCAGAACTGGGCTGGGACCTGTGTTTGAAGAGTTAGTGGGCTCTCCCTCAGCCAAGAAAGTCAAACTCTTAAGATGGGCTCAGCAAAACCATCTGGCTAAAGAACTTGCTGGATCCAACAAGGAGATGTTTTCTGCAGTTGTTTCAGAAAGAAGAGATGCTCATGTGGCAAATTGCTTTAGTTGGCAGTAGTGGGGTCCTTATTGCCACCAGTCCCCAGAACCTGGCAGGGGTTGGAGGGGGATAACGCTTTCATTCATTGGATTTCAACCACTAATACATACATATTCAAAGCCTCTGTCCTCTGCCAGCACTTTTGGACTGCAAAGCTATCACAATGTGGTTGTTAGAAGTCATCTGCTGAGGCAGGAATTGTAGCTTTGTCTCCTAAGATATATTCTGCTTCTTCATCTCAAAGCAGTTTGCTAGAAGTGGCTTCGCAGGTCCTCTGATGTCCTTGCTACTGGTCAAAGAAAATAGATTCTCAGGGGAAAAGCTTGTAAATTCCTTTGTTGAAGAGGAAGAGAAAGAAAAAATTCTTTCAGCAAAGAGGACTGTTAGGGTGGGGAGATTTTGCTGGTGGCCCTGGAGGAAAATAAAGGCCTGGTCTACTTAAATGAGCAACAGAGAATGAGAAAGAAGGTTTTTCTCATCCTATTGGTAAGCACTGTGAATGAAGATGAGCTACATAAGTTGGAGAAGATGCATAAATAAATGTGTTTTAGATGGTAATGGACAAAATTCATACTAGAAATAAAGACAGAACTTCTGCCTTGTTCAGGATGAGGCCACTAGGAAGAAGGAGTTTTGTGTTCCTAAGTAATTTTAAGGTAGTATCTCACTAGATTAAATGGAGGCTGCAGCATTAATAGAGCAGACTGAATTATTTCTTCCTTTGTAAGGACAAAGAAGCCAGCCCAACCTCTCCTTTAAGTGCTTGTTATGCTCTCATCTCTTGGTCTTGAGATACTCTGCTCATCACTTCCTCAAAACAGGAGAAGCCACAGCAGAGCTCAGCCTCTCTTTTTTCCTGCTATGCTGTTGTGAATGTCACCTCCCATTTCCTGATGCTTTCCTGTAATGCTATTTTACTTTGCTTCTCAGACCATCTATCCAGCTCAACTGAGCCTCATTCTCTCAAACCCCTCTTGATCTGGGTTCTTCCTGGAAAATCTCACATCTACACCAGCACTGAACATCTTACTTGTGTTGGCAAGACCTCTTGGTCTTGTTATTCAGAGTAGGTTCTTTTCTGAGTGGTAAAAGTGGAACCTAATAATGCATGCTTCTTATGTATGCATTTGTTCATTTCAAATGATGGGATCTCAGGATCACGCAAATGGAATGATTTTCCCAAACATTCTCAGATTTGTTGCCAGCAAAATGGAAGAGGTGATCCTGCCCCTCTATTTCATCATGGTGAGACCTCACCTTGTGTACTGCATCTAGATGTGGAGTCCTAAGAACAGGAGGCAGAGAAGCACTGGCACATGTTGTCCAGAGAGCTGATGGATGCCTCAACCCTGGACACATTCAAAGTCAGGTTAGGCCAGGATCTGAGCTCCTGGTGGAGCTGAGGGAGTCCGTGTTTGTTGCAGGGGAGCTGGTTTAGAGGTACCTTCCAACTCAAATAATTCTATGATAAAATCTTGTTACTCTCCCTAAAGCAGTTATCTCCCAGCTACTGGGTACCTCAGAGATCCTAGCTGTCATTACTGGAAACCAAACATTAGAGGATAGCTTCTGCAGCTCTGGGTCCCCTTGCTGCCAGTCACAGTAGAACAGCCAAACCCGAGGAGACCATCACTTATAACAACAGTCCTGGGTGCTCTGAAAATAAATGACCCAAGTCTTCAGTCATGAGACTGAGAGACCAAAGTCTCAGATGAAGTCAACCCCAAGGGCTCAGGGAACAAAGTCCCCACTGAAATACTGAGGGATGTGTTGTTGGGAGTGATGGTGCTAAGTGCTACGTTCATAGTTTTGTAAAATATCACGAGTTGGAAGGGACCCACATGGATCGTCGAGTCCAACTCCTTCCACTCACTGCTTTCCAGGGGAAGGACTCAGGTCAGAGCTCTGCAGAGGCTGTACCAGCACCACAAAATATTCATTTTGACAAGTTCAAGGTATTTGGAAAGCCATCAGC
Source organism: Odontophorus gujanensis (assembly GCA_013399175.1). NCBI lineage: Eukaryota > Metazoa > Chordata > Aves > Galliformes > Odontophoridae > Odontophorus > Odontophorus gujanensis. Next base: position 15,000 of record VXAB01004383.1, read on the forward strand.
TCACTATCCAGAAGCTACCAGCACCTCAGTGAAAGGCACACTGTCAATCACCGAGCAGATATAAGTCAAAAAAATCTGATTTATTTCTCTGCATCTGCATGTCATTTTAGCACAGTTCATCTTTGCTCATCTTCTAAGGCTGCACTGTAAAATCCTCCAGGCAGGGCATACTCATAGTTCCTAGAGTTTACTATTATAGTGTACTCATTCATCTTGGACTGTCATGAATACTCTCTTACAGTAGCACCCTACTACAGAGTAGTTATGGTTGCACAGATTACCATAGTTTTGGAACAGATGTGCCTTACAGCTCTCCTTAGTCCTCGAGGGCTGAAATCTCACTGCACAGAAATTGTCTTTGTTATTACAAGCCAATAAAGTATTTAGGATGGAGAATGCAAATGCTCTTTGATGTCTCTGCCGTGGGACTTGTGTTCCCAGCATGCTGCAGGTGGATCAAGTGGGGGAAAAAGAGGGGGGGAGAGCTTCTTTGGGGCCATGCCTGCTCACTGCTCATCCCCAGCGTGCAGTGGGTGCTATTCTCTCCTGTTTGATCTGTTTCCCTTTCCTCCTCCCTCTTTTCCTTCCCCCCTAGTCTCAATTCTGATTTCTATGCAAGTGGTATATGCATGCAGAGAACACATTAAAACCATCTGTGTAGCTGCTTGGCAGCTGGGTAAATGCAAACTTGGTCTCGAGGTGTTTATCTAGGGGTATGGAATATAAATCAGCCCAACTTATTCTGGCATCCTGCAAGGCATCAGGGAGACCACATTTGGAATACGGTGTGCAATTATGGTCGCTCTATTACGGGAAGGACATTTGGTGGACTGGAAAAAGGCAGGGAGGAGCAACCAAAAAAATGACCTAGCATTTTAGGACAGGAGGGAAAGAAAGGGAGGGCTGGATGGCCAGTATCTCTGTGTGGGGGTTCTTGGTGCTGCAGGTTTATTTCATACCGGGCTGTCAGAGCATGCATGTATTATATAGATCTGTAGGTGAGTGTGTATGCAGAAAGGGTTGCCTGATGGCATTGTCTCTGCAGCACAACACAGCAGGAGCATGCATTTGTTTTGGGGAAGGATGCTCTGCATACATGTTTGCATGGGTGAGTAGGGACAGCACATGTCCACAAAGATCTGTGTCTGTGAACGGATACTGTGTTCTGGGCAATGTAAGGAGTGGGAGGGGATGTGTGGATGGGGGTCCTGCATGAGATTACTCAGATACATTTGCATACGCACACCAGCATTTAATGGGAAGAATACCTCTTGCACACTCAGTGCTGGAGGAACTGGACTTCAGAGGGGCTGTGCATTGTTCCTTGTGCAAAGCAGAACTCGAAAGCCACAAAATTCTAAGTGCTGACAGGACACAGCTCCAGAGAGATGGCCACTGTGACATCACTAGCTCATTTCACATGCTACCTGTCCCCTCACAACCCAACAGATGAACTATCACCTTCAACATCCCATGTGGTAACATTCAACATAACAGTACTGGCTGGGCTCCAGCAAAGCACCCTCCTGTCCTTATTCTGTGGCATCCAGCCCTTCCAAAACCCTCCCAGTCTTCCTCCGAGAGCTGATAGCACTGGCCAGAAATCATTAAATATAAATGTAGAAACAAGTGGGACGAGTATTTCAATGCAGCTGTATTCATTCAACCTTTCTCCACATACATACGAATCATTTACACCTATCATTACCTCTAAGACCTGTTCCTCCTTTGCACTGAAAGACCTAAAACTGCTTAGAAGACATTTCTCAGTAGGACTGGAAAGCTTTAGCCCGTAAACACTTGCAAGCTTTGCAGAAATAGGGGGAGTCTAGAAAGAGTAGGAGAAGATGTGGAGTTTACAACGACCTGGGGTGTTGAGGGCAAATCCTGAACGCATTTGTGTCCTTTGACTTCAAGGGCACCTGAAGCTACTCGCTACCTCTGAGGACAGCCTGGCAGGATGGATGTCCAAGAGATGATGGTGCTGGACTTCTAGAGAGAAAACCAGGAGCAGAGCATGCTTCTGTAGAGCCAGAGATTGCCTAGGCTTTGGTACGGGTCCTTTAGGGACAATGGAGCAATAAGCTCAGGTGGGCGACCCACATACCTTGGGTAAAAACACATGGCTTCTCAATTATAAATAACCCCCCTCCCTAGCAAATGGGTTTGTTTATTATTACAAAAAAAAAAAAAAAAAAAAAAAAAAAAAAACAACAAAAAAGCCCACAACCATATTGAGGCAAGCTGCAACACACCTAAGACTCTGAGAAAGGACTGCTGACGGCCTTCACTAATAACAGGTTTGTGTAAAAATCTCTCCTCGTCCACAAAATGTCCCATCTCCTTTTCCAAACCAGGGAAAGACAGGCTTTTAATTCATGGGTGAAAAAAAATCAGCTCTGATGGCTTATGGCTGGGAATTTCACTTCATCCCCGTCCAGGTTTGACTTTGGGGTGGCATCAGGCTGCCCACCATGGCTGAAATCTAATATTTATGTACGTAGATGAGAAATTTTAGGGTTTCCTGTTCTTTCTGAAAGTCTTTCATCTAGAGACTATATTTAAAGAAAAAAAATAAAAAGGAGAAAAAACGAGAGAAAAGAAGAAAGGAAGCCAAATGCTTGTGGGGACAGAGGGTTTTCCTTTTTTTATTGTTTGTTGTTGTTTTTTATAGTTTTTTGTTTTAATTTTCTGAGCATCTTTCCCTTGGTATGTTAGCAAAAAGTGGCAGATGAGGAACATATCCTGAGAGAGAGACGTGAGAGAGCACCACAGAGGGCTGTTCCCACGTCAGCCCCACTCAGTGCAGGTTAGAGCCCATGGCAAGCCTTCAGGCTCAGAGATGGACATGGTGGTTAACTTGGAGAAAAAGGCATTTTCTATGAGGTCTGTGCCAGGAGGACAGAGGGGTCTCATCCTCTCCTAGCTACTTTAAAAGTAATGAAAAGTATCATCTTTAGGGGACAAAAGAGGAATTTGGAGTTTTTAGAAATTGTGTTCTGTTACTGTTGAAGAAAGTTCAGATTTTTTTGTTGTTGTTTTTAAATTTATTTGCTAGGTTTTTCTTTTGGACTACCTACTCTGCTAGCAATATCAGGTGGAACAGACACATCTCCCTGCTCTCCAGAAATTCTTGGTGAGTCTGTGCTGCATCCTGATGCTCCTTAGAATCATAGAAACATAGAATCATTAAGGTTGGAAAAGACCTCTGAGAGCACCAAGTCCAACCCCAACCCATCTCCGCCATTTCCACTGACCATGTCCCTGAGTGCCACATCTCCATGACTCTTGAACACCTTCAGGGATGGTGATTCCATCACTTCTCTGGGCTGCCTGTGTCAGTGATCACCAATCTTTTGGTGAAAAAAGCCATCTTCTCTTGTCCTATCTCTGGTACCTTGGAGAAGAGTCTAACCCTCACCTCAGTACAACCTTCTTTCAGTGAAATGTAGAGTTTAATAAGGTCTCCCCCTCCCCATGGAACTCCTTCAGACTGAACCATCCCAATTCCCCCAGCCACTTCTCATAAGAAGACTTGTGAAGCCCCTACCACTATCAGAATGGGATTTGGGTATATATATTGTTAAACTGCATCCATCTTATTTCAACTGAGCAAGACATTGCTGAGCCATGCCAGGAAGATAATACATTTGAATACTCCACTTGACAGCTATTTGTGTGGTCAGTTTATCATGGCATGGGCCAAGCATCAGAGGAAAGCTAAAATTAAGACAGATGGTGAATGTACTTTCCAGCCTTTGGGAGTCTCCTTCCAATAATCACAAGGCACCTGCTAACTACCTTGCGCTCAAAGAAAGGAAAATCATGGGTGTAATAGGACTGAGCCAGTAGAACCAGCAAAGGGAAATGGACAACATGGACCAGCCTGGAGATCAAGGTCTTCCTGCTTCCTGAAGACAACACAGCTTGATTTGAGATGCTTATCTCTCTTGGACTTGCTCCTTCCTGAAGAAGAGATAATGAAGTCTATGCACAGGCAGGACCACTTTTTTCCAGTCAAAGAGCCTGTGCTGGTGTGCATCTCCAGCCCAAATTCAAGCCCAGTGCTGCACAGAAACTTGCTCTCAGTCTCATCCAGTGGTGCTGGACTCACAGGTCCCTCCTGCAGAATGTCTTCTTCACTCATATTGAAGTGTGAAGAAGGTATTTCTAACCTGTGATTAACAGGCAAGTATGAAGTCCATAACTGCAAGGAGAAAAACAGACCAGCAGATATCAGCACCAGAGTTTGATTTTGGGCTGATCTGGGCTGAACACTCACCTCTTAAGACCCACAGATCTCCCTGTAATGCCCACTTTTTTTAAGTATTAAGATTGGTTGCCTGCTAATTGCTTATCACGTTATTCTGAATGAACATTAGTGTAGGGGAAAAAGAGTGCTGAACTATGGCAGAAAGCACTGAATCTGAGACAAATCAATGCCCTCACTGAACCTAATGGGAATCTGCCAGTTCATACCAGGCAAAGAGCTGGCCTGAGAAATGTGGTCAGCAATGTGATGGGGAAAAATGGAGGAGAATCCAGGTACCCATTGCACTGCAGGAAATTTCAAATGTGTTTTCCTCATTTCAAAATAAAACCAAAGCTTTCAAGTGAGCATGATGATGAGAGTTTTGAGTTCCAGTCAAGTGGGATATGTCCAAAGACTTTCATTACTTTCTGTCCACCTGGATTTGAATCCTTGGAGCCTCACCTTGAATTCCAGGACAAAAGGAAATGTGGTTTGTGGTTTGTGCCCTGGCTGAAGAGTAAGGAGATGAGAATCCAAACTTTGGCTCTGCCACAGACTCTCCTTTGAGATCGGAGGCGAGGCGTTGAATATCCCTGTGCGTCAGCTCCCAAGAATGAGGACAGCAGCCCTACCAAGCTTTTATGCCAGTTTACGTGATATTTCGTCCTATCTAAAAATGCAGAAGTTAAAAAACAAAACAAAACATCAAGGTGTCCCAGATTCTTGCACTGCTCCCAGAAACACCAATCACTGCCTATTGCAGAGTGGAGTAAACGATGTCACTGTGCTGCAATTGCACCCAAGCAGAGGCAAAATTCAAGCAGCCATCTGCCCAGTGGTATGTGGCAACTTTTGTTGAAGGGGGATAGCCAAGCATCCAGGGTGAGCATGGGACAACATGATAGCAGTGAGCAGATGCATACACCCCTGGATGTGCAATTGAGCTACACAGCTGGAATTAGAGGAGGCAACAAGGGATAAATCACCTTGGGTTTCCAAAACGTTTGATGTTTAGCAGGAAATGCTCCATGCTTACCCCAGTGCTTTTCATTCCTGCTCCTCTCTCTATGATGATCCACCTTTTTTTTATGTAGTTGTATGAAGAACCAGATCAGGAAGCTGATTCAGCTGAAAAAAAAACCACACTTCCTCCAAAAAGACTCTTTCTGAAGTTCTCCAGTTGCCTCATTTTGTCCTGCCCGAACTTGCATGCTATGGAGAATATGAAATAGCAAATAAAGCCATGATTTCTGTGCTAAGAAAATTGGTCTCTGCACGTGGCTCCTGTTACCATAGTCCATTTCTGACTGTTGGCTAAACCGTATTATCAAGGATATAAGCGTATGCTGAACTCAGTCCTTCTCTTCAATATAGCTGGGACCAGACAAGACATAACATGCAGCTGGGAGCCCATGGGAGACCATTTTCTCCTTGTCTGAGAAGTGAGATATTACTGCTGTCCCCTGAAACCTCCCAGGTAAGGTCATCTGGCTGCCTCTGAGCTGGTAGAAAGGCACGATGCTGCATTCAGTCTAGTTCAAACACAGGTACGCTCCTGAGGTGTTGACGAGATGAGAAAGAAGCCCTCGAGAAGCACACTGGGGAAGCAGGAGCTGTCTGAGCAAGTGTGAACCCCATCATTTAGAGAGCTGCAAGAGGGAAGGCATCTCTGGATGCAGATGGGTGGCAGGACAGAACTCCACGGTGGAAATGTGAGAGCCAGCCCGCAGGCTGCACAGTAGTCTTACTTGGCGCAGAGCTTGAGTATCTAGTGCAAAGTAGCTCTAAAACAGCCATAGGGTCAAAGGCCTCATTTCCTGTAACCTTTGTGGTTAAGAGCTTCCCTGGAGAGATGGGACTCAAGTCCTGAATTGCTGCTCGTTGACCTTGACCAGGGGTTTTATAGTGGAACTCTCTCCTTTCCCAAACATCCTACACCACTGGGCTCTCTGCTGGGCTGCCCCACAGCTGAAGGCTGCTGCAGTGTTCCTGGAGTGATATGAGCTGAGCAAGCAGATTAGAGCTGGGGAGCTTAAACCCAGCTCTTGCTCTAGTGTTGTTTTTTTTTTTTATACTTTCATATAAAGTGAAGTAGAACTAAAGGAAGAGATTTCAGTCCCCTTTTTCACCATTCACATCAGGGAGTAACATGTTATTTTCTGTGAGGTTGTGTGACAAATCCAGACTCCTTTAAGCAGAGCTGAGCACAGTTCTTTTCCCCTCACATGTGACTCTTAAACCACAAGCAAGTAAGTAAGAAAGACTGAAGAAGTCTCATCAACAACGGTGTGATGTACTTTTCTTATGACACTCAAAACAGATAAACTACCCAGCATCTATTGTACTGGAGTCATCAATCCTTGATACCCGAACTCTGAAGGTTACAGGAAGGATGCAATCTCTGCAAGAGCTTCAGTATCCCTGTCTTACAGCACTAAATCACCTGATTTGGACTAATAGAAATGCCTGTTTGAAGGGACCTCTTAATACCTTTTATCCAGCCTTCAGTCCTCAAACCAAGCCAAAGTTAGGTCAACCATGGCTTTGCCTAGTTAACTCTTGCACATCTCTAAAGATCAAGATCCCACCACCACTCAAGCAAAATTTTCAGTTCTGGATTCCCTTTTAATGATCACAAGATCATCAGTAAACATATAACACTGTATCCTATGGCTTAGGTGGCTCATCTAAACAGCAATTGTGTGTTTAATCTGTGATCAGTTTCTGGAGACATTTGGGCTGCAGATGTTATCGAAGGTGCCCTCCTCCATCCACTAACTCTAGAAGGAGCTCAGATGTTGAAGTTCATAAGTAACTTTCCTCTTCTGCATGCCACCACCATCAACACTGACCACTTTGGCTCAAATTCATAATGTCTTCTGGAGGCAACAATTTTTGATTTATGGGCATAGAAATAGTTATGGGCATATTGATGGCATGGGCTGCTGTTATTATTAAACTAGAGGGCTAAATGAACACGAGCAGATCTCTCTGCCTGCAGAATCATCTTCTATTTTCTGGAAAGGCTAGGTCTTTCTGAGTCAAAATACAAGCACATTTTGAGGAATAACTCTGTCCCACATCAGTACAAGTCCGAAGTCATGACAGAGGAGGCCTGGTGGGGTGGTAACACAAGAATTATCCTTATGCCACCCAAAGAGAGGCTCCTTAGGAACACTTTGAGCAGTATCACAGGAGACTGCCTGAAGGTCTGGGGCGGTCACTCAGGATTTATAGTGCTCCAAGTCATAACCATTGTGCCCCAGTATATTCTGTATGTAGCGGGTTGGTGCATATTAATTCTGAGAACTGTGTTGCCCTTCCCAGATTTTTTTCCTTTTTTCCATCTGTGGTGAAGGGAGAAGCAATGGGATTAAGTCCTCCATCTGGCTGAGAAGAGCACAGCCTCAATTTGTCCCTGGGTGATTAGCACAAATAGAAACCAGACCCCGGTTTCCATATCAAAGGATGGTGGGACTGGACCTAACCACTTTTCACATTGAATTCTGAAACTTTTGTGCAAAGACTAAGCTTATAAGCCTTAGCCAAGCAATGTGATTATGCAGATTACCCTCTTTTGTTCTATCACCCCTCAGCCCTCAAGAGGGTCTAAAACCACCCGCCTCTTCAGGATCCTGGAGCCTGTAAGAGTAGGCACACCACAGAATGGAATTGGAGTTAGTCTGTTCACAAATACCCTATAGCACTATAATTTTATGTGCACAGGACTGTCTGTAGCATAAAATGTCTGGATGACAGCTCTTCTGCTGAGTGGTTAGCTCTTTTCCAAACCTCAAACCTTATGTCTCAGACCAGCTCAGAGATGGTCTGGCCACTCACTGCCCTGTGCAGTGCAACTCTGAATTGCTGAGGAGTCACACAGGTGTGGCCACTGAAAGAATTTTTCTAAACAGCATTTTAAATTTCTTGGGAAAGGTCAACGAAGAATTAATTGTGCCTTCGGATTGGAAAATCCCTTGAAAATGAGTTTGATCTGACTATCTATTGCTGACGATTGCACTGAGTCTTTAAAGCCTTGACTGTACTGCTGTAGCGTATCAATCAAGATAATTATTCCTCCTTTTGACTATGCTATTTGGGATTGAGCAGAGATTTTCTACAGAAAATGAAGCAGCAGACAGATTTATTACTCGGGCAGCTCAAGTTAGCTTTTTTCAAGGCCAGGACTCAGTATGGGTCCATGAGATGTCTGAATGACACAGAATTAGATTCCTCTCTGCCACAACCAAAGGAAGAAAGAGCTTTACTGTTGAGGAGTCAGACCTTAAAACACAACCAAGCTCCATCATTTGATTTCTTTGTTCTAACAAAGTGACTGTGGTAAGGAGCCCAGTGTCTGCTTGTTGGTTGGACACAGTCACTGCCTCCCCAGCCCTGCCAACATTGCTGCTGCCTGTTCAGAGAGATCAATGCAAAATACTGTTTGTCTCACACAGAAGGCTGAGAAAATAGGGTGTGAGGGTGAGACCAGTTGGTTGATAGAACCAGATTCCAAGGTAGGCAGGTGGTATAAACTACAACAGAAGGAAATGCCTTTGCACAGATGGTCTTTACCGAGGCACTAATTGGGCATTGGGTGAACAGGACAAAGAAACACAGAGGATGTGGCTTGAGGTTTTGGCTGATGTGAAGCTGGTCTGGAATAAAATGAAAGGTGGGGTTTTTATAGTCCCTTCCTGTGATTTCCAGCAGAATGGGGACACCAGGTGGGCAGACACATCTACTCCAAAGTCATAGCTGACTGATGAGCTCTTCCTGACCTGGTGATGCCCTCTCCATGTACTCCTGCCAGTAAGAAGAGGGATCTCTAAGACACAAGAGTGAAAGTGAGAGGCAATCTAGTTTGCCCCCTTCTCACATACAGTAGCAGAAGGGACAGTATGCCCACCCAGAACTCACTGGGTGGGTGCAAGATGCCTCAATATATACAGCCCTGGTGCCAATAATTAAGACATGAAACTGATGAAAGAAGTCAACGAGGGATGATTATTTTGCTGCCCACATGAGTGTTCCTTCCTTCTCCCTCCAGTCCTACATCTGGTAGCAATTTCACAGCTCCAAATAGAAAGGAATTAGATGAGAGAGGCTCAGTCAAGCTCAGGCCCATCTGAGGAGAGTAGAGACAGCATTCTAGAAGGAGACAGGAGGAAACAGAAGGAATGTGGGAAAGCTGTTTTGCTTCCCAAAACACTTGTGTCCTGCTGCAAAAGATCATAAGTTGTATGGATGGCTTGTGTTATCTCCCATGCATTGAGTGGGCACTGGGTATGGGGATAATGGCTGTAAAACCATGAGTGTAATTCTTGCACCCTCTAGACCCCTTGAGCTTTCCAATGCGTCATGTTACGTAGCCTAAAAGTCCCAGCTGTGAAGTTTGGGTTGCTTTGGGAACACTCACCATGCACCTTGGGCACCTTGGCTTTCAGATGACGCTCACACTTGGCCTTGGCTTTTAGCAGTAGGAAGATCTGCTCCTCTTTGGTGATGACATCATCAGCATCCACCTGCAGTGATGGGAAGAAATGAGGTTAAACCTCAGCATGGAACACAATCTTCCTAGATAATGCAGGTGTGATCTGAATGCAAAATCTCCATTACATAAGCAGTTTCCTCCACCAGCCTTGCTCTTCCCATCTCATTTCAGCAATTGGTGCCCCAAGCAACACCTTCTGCAAGATGCCACATGGAATCAACTGTGTGCATGGCAGAGAAAGTGCACGTTCCAATTGCTCACATCTAAACACACATGTACACAGGAAGGGATCAATTTCTTGGGTGGCATACCTCAGCCAGGAGGGATGAGGCTACGACCCAAGGGGAAAAAAGCATATTTGTAAACAATATTGGCAAAGCATTTATTAAACACTGTTCCTTTTGGGACATAGGAGCGTAGTTAAATATAGCACTCAGAGAATGGCAAAGTAATGCTGTGCTTCCTGACACCAACCTCTTGGAAAATACTGCCAAGGGTTAAATCATCAAAGGCTTCTCCTCCCTTTAAGAATCACAGCTTGGCATCATGAATGCAGTGCGATTTCCAACTTATCATTCAGGCCTTCAGATGGATGGCATCAGGTTCTATCAACATCCCTAGGAAAGTCTGTGAGCTGACAGCATCTGCCCCTAAAGATGGAGGAACACCATCCTCCAGAGGTCAAGGGACAACAATGGGGAGGGGGTACAGGAAGAATTCTTTACCCAGAAACCACTTGCTGATATTAGAGGAACAAGGCCCTCCAAGGCACTTGCTGGTCATAAAAGCCCATTTTGCATCATGAAGATGGCACATTCCCATTAGGCAGGGCTGGCTTCAGAAACAGTAGAGTAAGCTGGATCTAAAGGTCCTTCGGTTGTTATAGTTTTGACCTAATGCAATGTGGCTGCTTTCACTGGGAAAAAATTCTTTTTTCTGAGACCAGCAGTTATGTTTCTCTGCATTTACCCCAAACTTGTAACACTGTTAGACAGGTTGTAGAGTCTGGTAGTCTCAATCCCTCTGAAGCAAGGCAGGCATGACATTTCAGTGTATTCTCCCCAAACTCTGCTAATCAAAATTAAGGTGCCTTCACTCATGTTGACATAATTCTCTTTAGAAAAGTGGGATAAACTAGCTGGAGGCCAAACTGTTTTCAAGACTTATTACGAGTAACATAATAATGGTTAATGAAGTCCTACTTAGAAGTAAATGCAGATTCTAGTTCACATGTGTCTCTATAGAGGGGAACAGTGGACGTTTGAGCTGCTGATGTAGTAAGACACCCAGATGAGTATCTAGATCTTATAACACGATTCTGAGTAAAAGAGGAGTTAGTTTTTTACGTCCTTGGAAAAGAACCCACATTAAAATCCCTCTTCAAAACCACGTTATTGTTAATGCAAAAGAAAGCCACTCCTTTCCAGATGTTTGACCAGTCCACATTTAAACCAACATCCAACATTTCAACTCTTTCATTGGAAACAAAAAATTTGGGTTAAATCCTGCTGTCATTTATAGCTGCACAAACCCTGAATGATTCCACCAAAGCCAGAGGAGTTAGTCTGGATTTATAGTGGCCAAAAGGAGCAGATTGTGCTCTCAGGCATTTCAAATAATTCATCCCTTCTGTGCTTCACCCTTCAGCCATGCTTCGTGAGGGGGCAGCTCCTGCCAGCAGGATGTATGGCCTCCAGGCCAGGCAACAGAAAATAAATTCTATTTCCCAGAAGCAGGGCTGAAGCACCGAGCAAGGGAAGGGAAGAAAAGCCAGGGCAGGGCTTGGAACCGAATCTGGGTTTTCAGTTTTCCTTAGACCTGGTTATCAATCTTATAATTCCAATATCTGTTACACTAATCAAAAGAAAATCTTTCCATTTCCTCCCCAAATCGATATGAGTATAGAGAGAAATGTTTAAGCCCTTGTTGTTTCTAAGTGTCTCTGATTGAACAGGGTGCTGGACCAGATGACCGCCAGAGGTCCCTTCCAGCCTCAACCCTGTGATTCTCCTTGGCTAAGGAAGATGAAACATTCATGTAAACATATGCATGAATAAGAACAGATATTTTCATTAAATCCTCTAGCATTAGGGAGACAAGTGGTGGCATCACCACTTCTCCAGAACCATGGAGATGTGGTACTGAAGGACATGCTCAGTGGGCATCGTGGGAATGGGTCGAGGGTTGGAATATAGCGACCATAAAGATCTTTTCCAACATTAATGATTCCATGATAAATGTCCCCAATAATATTCTTTATCTTCTGATTGGCCCCAAAGAGGTCAAGCAGTTGGACCAGATGTCTTCAAATCCCTTCCAACTAAACTACTTCATTTCAAGAAAATTTAAAATGCTGCTCTTTTGCTGCTGAATTACTCAAATGTCTAAAAAGCAAAACAGGTCCAATTGTTGGATACATTGGCTAAACACAGTCCTGTGAACAGCGTGCTTTCTGTTGTGATAATGGAATTTGAGAACAAGTTCTAAGCCTGTAAAAAATTATCATTATTTCGATGTATTTGTGACTAGGTTTAGTCAGCCTAAGTACATGACATGCAAGATTGTTCTTCTGGTATGCATAGAGTTGAAATCAGACATTCAACTCAGAAGTCTGATCAAGTCCCTCTTTCCTTTAAGACAGAACTTTCACAAGCCCTATCTTAACAGCGAGGAATATCCCTTGCTTCACAGTCATATTTTATTCACACCATCTAATTGCAACATAGATACACTCAAGAAATTAGACATATATCAATCAGGCATTGCAAAGCTTCCTCTTTGACAAACAATCTCAATATCTGATCCCAATGCACTGTGGAGTGGCCTTGCTGAAACCATTAACACGTGTATGTCAACTGATTTTAATCTCAATATCCCCAGGCAGCAAAATAAGTGGCTTCACTTTCTGATGCAGGAGGGTCTTGAGTCACTGGCCACCAGAAACAAGAAGGGGACAGCTGTAAAAGCTGTCTCTAAGGACCTGTAGCTGGCAGCTCCTGGGGATACTCAGCCAAAACAGAAGCTTAACTCAGTAATGCTATTTTTACATTCCAATGGATCCTGTACTTATTCAAGGCAAGAAAACACTGTTGTGTATCTAAGAAAATATGTATACACTGAGGATGTGGTCCAGTGTCCACTTTCTAATCTCTAATTCATTAGATATTCATTAGTCAGCAGAAAGGAATAATTATTACAGCTAACAAACATAAAATTTGCCTCGGTAGCCAACATGGGATATCTCTAACAGCATTTACCCATCTGGGGTGTGTGGGCATTTGTTTACCTGGGGTTCCTTAACAGTCACTGGAAATGCAGCAACAGATGTCAGCTGAGATTCATGTCAAGCCACTAGCTAAACCAGGTCAGATCAGTGAGGTCATTCTTTTTTAAAGACTGAAATAAAGAGTGAATATCTTATCCCAGAGTTTTCCCAGGTGAGTTGGTGATTTCCTCTCCTTTCCTAGTGGATGATTGTGAGTTCATATGTTAAGCTGTTATCCTTTTTTTTAATCTACCTCCAATAACCAATTCTGTCTGCATAAAGGTTCCTCAGTTTTTTTCTGTGCGCTGGGCTGTCACTGCAAAGATTATTTTTGGAAGTTCTCAAAGACTTTTTTATGTGAGAATATACATTATAAGAGTTAAACTTGGTTGTATTACAGGGCGAAGGATGTCTCTGTCATAGTAGAAGATAACACCTTAAAAACAAAGGATCATCAATAAAACAAAGCCTTCTTGACAAAACTTTTACTTACAAGAAGCTTCCACGGGAAGTGAGCTTCCTAATTGCTTCTGTTGCTGTTGGTTTAATAAGAAGGATCCAGTTCAAGAGCTGGGGGTGTGGATGCTTTGACAGCTCTGCACACCTGCAATGTCAGCCCTAAGACTTTGAGCCCCTGCCTTCAATGCAGGCCGTGCAACAGAAGCAGCCACAAGAATTTTTCTAAAATACCTGAAGATTTAAGAAGCTTAAGGTAACATTAGCCATATTTCCTAGGAACAGAACTAAAACGGTGCTGGGAAATCGGTCTCTGATCATCACTGTCATGTAACAGTAAAACTGAAGTAAATAAAAAAGCCCAGACAAGGTCTGTAGTTGGATAAGTGCTAAAGAGAAGTATAGAAAGAGGAGATCTTGTGGACCTGTCTGACCAGTTCAGTTGTGCTACCTCCTTTCTTGATGAGGTGCTCATCTCAGACTCATGTCTTTTCTCATGGGCCACTGCATCCTGCTCTAAAGCACTTCCCAAGCTTTGGCTCAACAAAGAAAGGACCCCTAAGCTCTGTCCCTGCCTGTGAAAATGCACTCCTGCACGTGGGGTTAGGCTGAGTTGCCTGGGGCTGGCTAGAATCCCAGTGAGGTATAAACAGTCAAGTTTTTGGGAACAGCTTTGATTTTACTCCCAGAGCAGCTGGCATTAAACGTGATTGCCCTGTAGAGAGAGAGGTCTTTGGGCAGCTGGAGTCTGCAGTGACTGGTCACTTGAGCAGAGTTGACAAGATATGCAAAAGGTAGGAGCTCAGTTTTTACTGGCTTGAGCTGTGAGAGCAAGAAAAGCATTTGAGGGAAATTACAGATAGGTACATACATGTATTTAGTAGGATGAGGTCAGCATGCCCCTGCAGACAATAATCTCTGAAAATAATCTGACAGCAAATCCTTTTCCATGAGCCCTTCCTAATGTGCTTCAGAACAAACTCTTGCACTGAGCTTATTTGGCATCAAATTTATGCAAGCTCAGTGATATAACACACAAGTAGTTTCAGGGGGCCAGCTTTGCCCTGCTCTCCTGCTATTGCTGGATGCAGCTGGGAGTGATGGGGTCTTCACCCTGGACTCCCCAGTTTTGCAACCACAACACATCTGTTACTCTTTCCCCAAAGTTCTTTCCTCTCAACTTCCCAACACTGTTTTTTTTTTTGTTTGCTTGTTTTTGTTTTTTGCCATAAAAACAAAACAAAACAAAAATTTTCTTGCAGGGAACAGATTTAGGAATGTTTTCTCTTCCCTTTGTTCAGAGAATGCAGAAATGCAGAGCAGGAGACAGGTCAAGCTGGGAAGGGTGAAATGACAGTGCTATCCAGAGCCTGTTAAATATCTTTTTATTATTATTTACTCTTATTATTTTTTCCTCTCTCCCCTTGCCCCCAGAGGAGGCCATAGGGTAATTATGATAATGTTTTCTTGTATTTCCATTTCATTGGCTGATCTCCCAGCCACTAAAGTAAACCCCAAATCTCAATGGGGAGGTCATATTCATCCTTGTTTATGGGACTCATTTTCAGAAATAACACTATCCTTTTTGTGAAACTTCCCTGGCAGCAGCTCAAAAAATAGCTAAAGGCAAACAGATTCCTTGGTCAGGGTTGAGAGCATCGCAGCCTCTGGACAGGCCCAATTCAAGGGACTGCTGGTGATCATCTCCACCTTGGAGGGCAGTGGGATTGGTAACTGGCAGCACGGAGAAGGGAGAGGGGCATGAGAAAGAAGGGGGCTGTTCTGACAGGACGGGAGGAAATGGTTTCAAAAGAAAAGAGGAGATGTTTAGATTGGACGTAAGAAAGAATTTTATTTATGATAAGGGTGATGAAGCACTGGCACAGGTTGCCCAGAGAGCTGGTGGATGCCCCACATCTAGGTGCACTCGAGGTCAGGCTGGATAGGGCTGTGAGCACCTGATGGAGCTGTGGGTGTCCCTGTTCACTGCAGGGGAGCTGGACCAGATGGCCTTTAAGGATCCCTTCCAAATCAAACAATTCTATGAAACGATAAATGTGAAAATATAAGTCCGCCTCCGAAATTTTGCAAGATAACCATTAGGATTAGGAGGTTAATTCAATTATATCTAATCTAGAATTATAGCAGCGGCTGCTGCAGATGAGCATAACACTGGTGAGATGAGAGCACCAGGCTGACTGGGGGCCAGCCTGGGGGTGCTGTGGCTGTGCAATGCAGACACGTTGCAAATACAAGCTGTGCCCTAGAGCAGCAATTCAGCTGCTTTTGACAGAAGCTAATGTAGCCTTCTCCATAGAGTGAGGAAAAGCAGTACAGAGCTTATGGTACCATTGCATTGCTCAGAAGAAGGAAAATTTGCCAGCATGTAGGTGATCAGGAACACAAAGTACTGCCTGTAGCTGATCAGTAGTGGGGTAGGGATGGGGATGTGGGATGGGGAAAGAATTGAGGTTATGACATCTTACCTCATTTTCCCTTTTCCCCTCCCCTTTTCTTTTTCTTTTAATGAATGAGTTTACGTGAGAAGGGAGGGATTCTCAGTTATTTTGTAACTGCATTTAGATATCTCATTTGTCTTCTCTGTTTATCCTATGTTTGTGAGTATTTGTGCAAGCCTGGATCTCCTGACCGCTGGGCTCTGCTGTTTTACTGATGAACCCTGTCCAGTATAGAAGAACCAGGAATCTGTACATGTTCTCGTGGACAAAATGTACCTTGTGCAATCTCTGTCAGTGGATCTGCCAGTCCTACAGCAAAGCAAGATCTGCCAGCCTGCAGATGGTGCTTAACTTGGGCCCCATATCTGGATGTGATTCATTCATTGTACTTCACATTTCAGTGTCAGCTTACAGCATCTCCCTTGTGGAGAGATAGAGCAAAGTAAATACAGATAAACGGTGCTTATTCTATTCCAATTTGTGCAACACTGGACTTTTTTTTTTTTCCCCACTGCACAATTAGTTTAATTCCCTTTCCTCACTTCCTGCTACCTCTGCATCTTCTCTGGCTGCCTGAGGTCACCATTACTTGCTATGAAAACAATGCAGAAACAACAAAAAATGCATTGGGAGCAAGCTGTTGCAAACAGGTTCTGCCTGGGGGAAGACTGGGGAGTGGGACTTGCTCTGCCTTCAGGGACTTAGTTTACCTGAATACAAATTATTCCCAACTTTAAAAGAAAAATGTGGTTTGCAACTTATTTCCTGTCAGGTTAATGCTGGAAAGATTTAAAAACAAATAAAGCTGAAGTGCCAATTGGTCCAGACAGACATGCATTAGCTACAGCAGTGGCACAATCCATTGCCAGCAGTTAATGGCAGAAGCTGTGGGAGTGGAGACTGTGATTAACTCAGGACAGCAGGGTGCTGAGGAAGATGGTGGGAAGAAGGTCAGTTCATAGCAGAAAATCCTATTCCTGGATTTTGGAATTGGATGGCCTTAGATTTGATGGATACCCCCCATCCTTGGAAACACTCAAGGTCAGGCTGGATGGAGCTCTGAGCACCTGATGGAGCTGTGGGTGTCCCTGTCTGTTGCAAAGGAGTTGGGGTAGATGGTCTTTAAGGGTCTCTTTCAACTCCAGTGATTCTGTGACTCAGGTCCACCTGTAAATAGAAGATGTGGTGGGTGCTGAGCTGAGCACTCTGCATCCTACCACATACATGTGTGTCCCTCACACCATTCCACTTACAGAGCCAATAAATCAATTACAGGAGATGGCTTAGTGCTTTAAAAGACTGAGATAATTAAGATTTGTCTGGGATAATCAAATCAGGAGGGCCCGAAGACAGAAGGGTGAAAAGAGGGGGACACTCAAGGAGGGCCCAACTATGAAGGAGACTGGGGAGAGGTAGCTGATGTGAGGGGGAGGAAGAGCTGATGAATCCTGCTGAAGTGGGATGCTGTTCAGGAGCTGGGGAGGCACAGAGAGGTTAGCACATGAGATGCCCTGCCTGTTTTTCCCAGCCTCCCACAGGGTAAAATGAAGTTGGTGGTTTTGCCTTAATCCCTTGACCACATCACCCAAACCGCTGCCTGCTCCACAACAGCAGTAGGTCTCTGCTCCTGCTAGCTGAGCCTGGGGACCCTGTGCTGCATCTATGGAAAGCTGAATAGCCTCCTGCAATGCTTAGAGACGTCTCAGCCCTTCCCAAGACTGCCCTCACCAGGCTGGCTGCAATCTGCTCCAAATCCTACTCTCAGAGCCTGATCTTCCATGGTTAGGAGGTCCCTTCAAGCTTTTGAGAACTTTACTTTCCTATTTATCAGTGTCTTGGTGACCTGCCAGGAGAAGAAGGATTTGCTCCTTCCCTCATTCATAAACCCATCCTCTTCAACTTTGTGTAGAATTGTAGAATGGCTTAGGTTGGAAGGGACTTTAAAGATCATCTAGTTCCAGCCTCTTACATATTTTATAATGGAGTCCAGATCTCAGCATGGATTCGTCATGACAGCTGTAATAAGAAAGATGGCAGTGAATGGGAAAGAAGAAGAATGGGCTTGGGAAAATGTACAGAATTGGGAATGCCTCATCCTAGGAACAAATGGCATTTAAAGATCTGCAATGTCTAACAAACACATGGGAAAGTGAGGGCACTGCAATTTCTTGAGCTTCGTCCAGGAAAGGATGTTGATCCTGTGGGAATCCATCATCTATCTCACATCATATTGATTCCATACATCACTAGTCCTGATCTGCACATACTGTGTAGGTGCATGCAATTTGTCATCACTGGGAGGGGTGGAGGACACATCTGGTCCCACAGCATGTATGTCTGCTGCTTTCCTTGGAGAACTCTTCAGGCTCAGTTGCTCTCAATGATGCTCTTCCAAATCAATTTTATCTTACTTTACCTTGGGGAAGCTTCATCCTTCCAGCAGCACAGGCAGAAGGAGAAGAAAATCTGCTTGGATAAAGCACAACTTGCAGACTCATCGTAACTCATGCTGAAGGGAATTAACTAATTTAAATGCAGATGGAACACAGATGTCCACTGTATTTGATGATAATGACAAAAGATTTTTGGAGGTTGAGGTGACACAAGATCAGACAAGTGGCTCTATGCAGCCCATTAATTTTGTGAGGGAGGCAAAGTCTTGGCATTTCACCCCTACTGCAACTTGGAGACCTAGGACACCAAATCTCCCAGGTCAGGCCAACCTTTTCAGAACCTTTTCAGAACCCTGTGTGGGATCTGCTCTCAGTGCCAGACATCCAGATGTATCCAGCCTCTAATCCCAGCAATTTCCCAGCCAGATTTAGTACTGAGCCATGGTCCAGCCCTCTGCTCTTCTGGGAGTCTGGGGAAGAAATCACTGGAAGCTAAACTCACTCTTCCCATCTTTGATGTCAAAGAAGAGGTTTGGTGGATGCTCTTGAGATGTTTCTGCTACAAATGGTCATCCCACATCCCTCAATTTTTGCTCCAGTGCTGGGCTTTGGGATTCACTCCTTCCAGGTCACGTCTGCAGGGGTGATGCTACCATGCACGGACCACAGAGAGATGAATATTTGTGCCCTCTGCATGCTGTTCCAAAACTGTGGGCCAGGCAGGTATGGGCTGAATGCTGTCTCTCCTCCTCTGCACTGCATGTGCCAGCAGCCACAGCTGAAAGCAGAGAAACCTCAGCTTGCAGCACAGCAGCAGTGTCTGTTTGCTCCGAGGTGCACCTCACGTACCCCATTGCGTGGGACATGCCGAGCAGCACGGCCAGCAGCTGAGGTCAGATACCAGTGACAGATGCCAACATTAGGGCACAGAGAAGATAGAAGCTAGTCTGCAAATGCACCTCAGTGGGCTTCATGTCACCCGAGTTTAGAGATCAGTGCAGAGAAATACACACAGGGATCACCTCCTGAAGCAGACATCTCCCAAAGAAGGCTTGTTTGTCTGTGCTGGCTGTTGGCTGTTCAGCTCTGGGCATCTCTGAGACCACAGGAAGGATATTGGTTACAGACAGTGCCCAGGGCTGAAGCTGTTTTTCCAGCCAAGTGGCAGAGACTCAGTGCTTTGCAAAGGTGTTATGGGTGAATCATATCATCCTGCACTGTTGTCTGCTCACTGTTCTCTCAGTTCTTATGCTGTGATGCATGGAACGACGTACCTTCATGCTGTTAAAACTTTTATACCCTCCAAAAGAAGGTGTCTGCATCCAAACTGTTGCTTGGAAATGATCTTTGATGCATGATGACTCTGAGATAAGCAGAGGGCTCTTTGGCCTGAGCAAAAAGCACATGGGGGGGCCACACTGCCTTTTTTTATGGTAGAGCTAGCTGTGAGCCCAGAGCTAGGATCTTTTCCAGTTTATATATTACTTTCATCAGTAATCATAGAATCATCAAGGTTGGAAAAGACCACTAAGATCATCTTGTCCAACCATCAACCTATCCCCACCACGCACACTAAACCATGTCCCTCAGTATCACATTCACCTTTATATTGAACACCTCCAGGGATGGTGACTCCACTGCTTCCCTGGAAATCATAGAACCATAGGACAGTTCGAGTTGGAAGGGATCTTTAAGATCATCCAGTTCCAACCCCCCTGCTATAGGCAGGGACATCTCCCACTAGATCAGGTTGCACAAAGCCCCATCCAGCCTGGCCTTGATCACCTCATGGAGTCTCAGAATCACAGCTGTAGGGCCGATATCAGAACTCATGGGTCCAAAATCTGTAACCTGTTGAAGAAAGAGTTTGCACTAGTCTGCTTTGGTCTATGCTGAAAATCTCTCTGTGGCATGGAGACCTATTCTTTGCTTTGTGTTCCTACAGCAAGATGTATGCTCAGAACCACATCCAAATCTGCAAGTATTGATGTGAGAGATGACAGTGACATTAGTGTTGTAGACTCAAGTCCAGCAACTAAATGGCTTTGGGAAGAGCAGAACATGCTACAGACTCCTGGTAGGAAGTATGTGAGCTACTATGACTTGCTCAGGGTGTTTAGGATGTCCATCCTCCCAGACAGACTACGCCCAGTCCCAGTGCTTCAGTGCCACCAGGTTCCTACCTTGGTTGCACGTAGGCAAGTGCAAACAAACCTTTGGAGCAGGAAAGGAGGATAAGGGGGAGGTGGTAGAGGCTTGGGGAATCTCTGAATATCTGGCCTGCTGAGCCCCTGGACCGAAAATCAGAGTCCTGCCCTGGTGTGGTGGGAGGTGTGTAACAACGTGGCCTGGTGGCATCTCCAGGGTTGCTGCAGCACAGTGCATGTATTCTCTGCAGCTCTGGAGTGCACGACACCACTAATAGCTCTGGAGGAGCCAACGTGCCAGCATTCCTCAGCCAGTGCCAGGAAAGTCACTCTGAGTACGCAAGGAGTTGGCTTCCTTCTACAATCAAATTAAAGGCACTCTCAGGTCTTTCCAGCTTTTGCTGCAGTGATCCGTTATCTGTCTCACTGTTCACAGGAGACGTTGCAGAGAGCTTGGACCATGGGAGGATGCTCTTGCCAGTGTCACTGGGCAAGAACAAGGCTGTGCTCTTGGGGTGGGTCAGCCACTGAACCAACACAGAGCACCAGCCCCTTTCCTTATTACTGTGTACATTTGAGCAGTTGGGTAATAGGAAGACTAAGCCCATCACAGAATTATTAAGACTGGAAAAGACCTCAAAGATCACCAAGTCCAAATCTAACCCATCCCCACCATGCCCACTGACCATATTCCTTAGAACCACATCTCCACTGCTCTTGAACACCTCCAGGGGCAGTGACTCTACCACATCCCTAGGCAGCCTGTGCCAGTGCATCACCACTCTCTCTGAAAAGAAATGTTTCCCAGTATCCAACCTGAACTTCCCCTGGTGCAAGTTAAGGCCATTACCTCTCATCTTATCAACAGAGGCTCATCCTACATTAGGATGAAATGCACTTTTTATTTTTTACTATACTAGATGAGCTCCCATTCTTTTTCCTATTTTCCCACCGCATGAATTGTAACACACCTCTGATGTTGCCTTCTCTTACAGCTGTGTGCAAATTATATAATTCTGTGCATTTCAAACACCTTATTTTAGTGACACTTGAAGGCTTTATGGTAATTGTCAGGTCTATATGCCATTTTCTTCCTAAAATGGTTTACAAAGACCATCTGTTATAATGGAAAGAGAGGGATCATACTGAAATTAATACATTCACTAGAGTTTTACCCAGATGACTGACTGCTTAGCGAAATACATGTCAATATCTCCTCTTAGCATCCTTTAGAGCAAAGTTGATAAGGAAAAAAAAACAACTCAACCAACAAAGGAAATCTGCTAATAAATCTCAAAACGTTCTTCTCAGTTTGTCTATACTAATGATAGGATAAGGGCTTTATACTAAAAGAGGTCAAATGGAAGAAATTCAGAGGGAGGTGAGGCACTGGCATTGCTGATCAGAGAGGCTGTAGATGCCTTATGTCTTGGACCTTGAAGATCATTGAGTTCCAACTCCCTGTCATGGGCAGGATTGTCAACCAATGGATCAGGCTGCCCATTCAACGTGACCTTGAACACTTAATCCTCTATGCATCAATAACGGGGAACGAAACAAAGACTCTCAATATACATGCTCAGTAAGTACTTTGAAGGCCACAGAATCTGTCCTATCTAAATAATCAGTCCATAATTACTGATTATCAGAAAAAAAGATATCAGCTAGTTGAGCAACTTCATGTGATTCCAAGTGTAGACCACAATAGAAGGGATATAAACAATTATTGTGCCTTCTATAGCTCTGTCTACATCATGGAGAGAACACTAAACCCTCAAGCAGTCATAAACCAAATCTAGTGGTAGATACCCCTGCTCATTGCAGGGGAGTTGGACTGATGATCTTAACTGATATCTTCTAACTCAAATGATTCCATGATTCTGTGATACAAAACCCCAGTCACTGGGTGCTTATCAACCCTACTACAGCTTCAGTTCAAAATGTCCACATGGATGCCAAAGCAGAGACAGCTTTGAGATACCTACCAGCAAAGTAGCCTAAGACACAACAGGTCCCACTGTTGACCCAGTGGTTTGTGACCTGTGACTTCCAGAAGACTTGCCCTCCTGGCTTCTCCCATCCGTATCTCCACCCACAGTGCAGCACCCGTGTATTGATCCTCCACTGAGGCATTGCCATGCTCCCATCTCCAACCAATGAGCTGGACGAATGAAGCAGAGGGCTTTGCAGCAGCTGAGATGACACAGACCTAGAGCCAACAGGCCCTATTTTTATTGAACAACATCCTAAATTGGGGGTTAAGTAATGCCTGGGTGTGTGTACCATTCTTTATTGGACTAAAACTTAGTGCTGTTTATTTGGCAGTAATGATCTGCAACATTCTGAGAGTTGTCTGGCTCACGGTCCTCTGAGCCTTTCCTCTCCCTGTTCTGGGCCAAAAAAGCCAAAAAAGGCTGTGTTTTTTTGTTTGTTTGTTTTTGTTTTGGTTTTTGACGATTTGTCAGATGACTTACAGAAGTCTGCCCAGATGAGCTGGTCCAGGAGAGCAGGCTGGGTGTCAAGGATCCTTTGCTAACCCAGGCACCACTACAGCAAAGCCAGGAAGCACTGCCAGAAGTGCAGAAATCAGGTTACCTCCAGTACTGACTTCCTTCCCTCCTTTCCAACTCATTCTCTGTGCTAATATCCTGGATATACTTGCTGTCCCTTCAAATGTCCAGTTCCTGGATCTGATTGCAGCCCTCAGTTTCCCTACTTCTCTGTAACAATAAATTCCTTAATTTGGTAAATCTCTTCTCAATGAATTATTAAGACTCCCATTTGAATTTGATCAGGAAATCCCTTTGACTTTTTTTTGCTCTGAGACTCAGTTGTGTCTGGGCATCTTTTCCTCATTGATGTGTCTTTTCTCAGTCCCGGACACAAATTGTGTGACAACTTTATTCCATGAGTCAGTTCTCAGTCGAGCTATATGTGACCCAAGTGACTGATTTCAGGTAACAGTCTCAGACTAACCATTAACAGTGGAAAAAGCATATTAAGAAGATTTCCATGAAAGGCACAAGAAATGGGGCAAGGTAGATTATCAGAGGAAACAATATAGCTTACTGCTTGATCCCCAATGGGGCGAGCTTCTCATTGTCTACATGACTGGGCTGAAGAAGCACCTTTGCAAGAAGCAATATGAAGAAATGAAAAATGCTGCAACAAGGGTAGGCAACAACACCTGGTGGGATACAACATGAAAAGGAAGGCAGATATTCTGAATTGGTTTGGCTTTTTTTCCCCTAAGACATTCCAAAGATGTCAAAATTCAAGCTCTGCACTCCCTTTGTAGCCCAAGAGAAAAAACAGATGCTTACAGTAGTGACTGATTGGCTCTATTTTAAATGCCTACTTTTATATGGACTTAAAGTAGTGCCTGACGTACGTCGATAGCATTCACTGGATCTCCATTATTTGTAATGATACAGAAAGATTCCTGCCCTGTGGGTACCTACAGGAATCCTGTACTGAGTGTTTCTCATATTCTTTTCATCATCTTTTTCCTACACAGAAATGTCAATAACAATATTAGCATTGGCACATTCTTTCACATTTAGCAGCAAGACTCAGCACTTGAAGACAGTAACTTTAGAAATAGATTCCCAAGAGAAAAGTCAACCCAAGAGATGCCAAATGGTGATGTCAGTCCTAGGAGCTGCAAAGCCAGAGTATAGTGAACCACTGGTTTGGGTCTAGGTAAAAGGTTTTTTAACACACAGAACTTATTGCAAAGACTCCTGGGTCCTCTTTTCTCTTGTAGCACTGATTTGTGGCTGTTAGGAAAAAGACAAAGAGCTAACTGGTGAGTATTTAGTTCTGCAACATAAGAAATAGGCACCATGAGGAATATAGCTGTTTTTTTGTTGTTGTAATCTTGTGGGCTTTTGTTATAAAAAATAAATATTAAAATACAAATATATTGTAGTAAACTGTTTGCTTTGAATAGTTTGTATTTTTATCTATGCTATATCTCTGGGGAGGGAAAATACTGTTTTTAAGCTTTTTCAGAAAATAAAAAAAAGGAATCTTTCTTTTCTATGAAAGAAAAAAAGGCACTTGTTGAACATTCCCATTACACTAAGAAGCTGCTTTCCATTGGGAATAAAAAGTGCTGAGGGAAATGTCCTAATCTGCTGCTACAACACATCTTGCCACCTCAGCAGAGTACTTGCAGTTGTAATTAGTGGTTAGGATAGAAATGTGCTGCACGGTACTCCGATGTGAAATGCTCATAAATGATTATTCCAACCACCTGTTGGATCAGAGTTTCTTCTTCTCTTAATTCTGTGCTTCACTGGGACTCTCTTGAGATCAACAGATCCTTTCCTCATGTTGACCAAAGATGGGCTTTTGATCAACAGCATATCAATGCTGAGTGGAAAAAAAATTGATTAATGAAGATTGCTCTTCCGTCTCCTCTTCCACTTGTCAGATCTTCCAAAATGGAGACAAAATAGTGCTCAGTGGCACAATGTAAGGAAAAATGCTAGTGTAGGACTGTCACTGTTGTAACTTCTCTGCTGGACTTACCCATCCCAAAGCATCAAGGTCACTGGGACTGACAGCTGGCCAACTGGTCACATTTTACAGCTCAGAGCAGAAGGCTGAAGTAAGTTTGATAAGGTTCAATGCATAAATGTTTTAGGTGTGTTAGGTGGTGAAGAGACTTATTAACTAGGTAAATAACACCTGGGCAAAAGGGGCTGAATCACAGAATCCCTAAGATTGGAAAAAAACACTAAGAAAACCAAATCCAACCCCAACAAACCCCACCATGCTCACTGGCCATGTCTCTCAGTGCCACATCCCCATGGTTCTTGATCCCCTCCAGGGATGATGACTCTACCACCTCCGTGGGCAGCCTGTTAATGCATTACCATGCTTTTGGAGAAGGAATTTATGCTAATATCCAACCTGAACAACACTGGAGGGAAAAAAAGCTGAATCATAAAGAAAGCACCATGAGAAGCAATACATAATCATTCCAGGATTAGACTGTGAATGCAAGCAAACATCTCATCTCAAACCTGCTCCCCACTGCAGCTAGGCCCCCACTGTGTATCTCCTGACTTGTATGCTTGTTGAAACACAACAAAGAAGTCAGGCATCCCTCATGGCCTTAAAGAAAAGACTGGTGGATTTATTTTTTCTCCATAGTAATAGTTTGGTGGTCCAGTGGCGCAGGGTGATGGGTGGTTCAACCCAGCTCTTGAAATTAAGATTAAAACTTAAATCCTGCAGTGTAAGCCTAGGTGTGTACAAATGCTCAAACTGTTCTGAAAGCAGCACAGGAAAGCACTCCATCATTAGAAGAGCTGTTTAAAAACATTTCATCCACGTCTTTCTGTGTTGGTTCTAAGCAGAAACATGCACAGTAAAATCCTGGATTTCATCAGAAATCAGGCAAGCAGGGCAGACAGAATGTAGTTTCCAGCTCCAGTCACAATAAAATATAGTGAGGGAAAAATCTCCACAAAAATTAGATGATCTCTTCTGGTCGAAAACGTTAATGGAAGGATATAATATACTGAGCAGAGAATTACAGAAGTGCTTCAGCTTTAGCTCACTGTCAGTACAGCTCAGTTTGAGTTGAATTATGCTGTGTGACTGCTCGTATTTTGCACGGTAGCAGTAACATTCATGGGGATCTGATGGTCCTTAAGATCTCCCCAAACCACCTCTCAATAAAATCCACCATCCTGGATGCATGGCAGCTACCCCATCTCTTGAGTTGGGTGAATTCCGTAGTGAAGTATGGAGACCCATGGCAGGAAGTCTATGTGTGTCTGCATGTAAGGAGATTGGAAGGAATCCCTTCTTGGTTCAGCCTCTTCCAAGATCTCCCCCAGTTCCTCTCTGAATTCGGAGCATGGTCATGTTTGCACGTGCTACCCTCCCTGTACAGTTGTGATAAGAAAAAAACATAGAGCCTCTTCTGGTGCATAAAGAAGAGAGAGGCTAATCCCAAAATCAGAGAAAACTGAGTACAGAAAAAACTTCAGGTTTATCACAGAACCATTAAGGTCAAAAAAGACGTCTAAGATCACCAAGTCCAACCCCAATCCATCCCCACCATGCCCACGGTGTTTCCTACCCTTGGCTATCCCAGGCATGTCATTTGTTATGGAACAGTCATACTCTTCCTCATGTTTCTTCATCCCCATGATTCCTCTCTGGAACATTGTGCCTTTTGTGGAATCATAGAACCATGGAATGGCTTGGGTTGGAAGGGACCTCAAAGATCATCTAGTTCCAAACCCTTGTCACAGCCAGGGGTGCCAACCACTCAATCAGGCATCAGATCAGGATGCCCAGGGCCACATCTAACCTGGCCTTGAACAGCTCCAGGGACGGGGCATACACAGCCTCTCTGGACAGCCTGTGCCACTGCCTCACCATCCTCTCAGAGAAAAATTTCCCCCTAACAGAAATCCTAAATCTCTCCTCTTTCAGTTTAAAAACATTCCCCCTTTTGCTATCACTGTCAGACCATGTGAAAAGTCACTCTCTCTCCTGTTTACAACTTCTCCCTTCTCTTAATTTCCAGCATAAAGATATTTCTCCTCTTTACTCTTGTTGTGTCCTAGTATCCACAACATATAGTAAAAAAATGTTCAAGTATTAATAACCTACATTTTTAGGGGCACTGTCTGCATCTATTCTATTATTTTCCTCTACTTGTTTTCACATTTGTCTTCATAATGGTTACAGTGCTTTTCTGGGAAAAAAAATAATAAAAAAAATCAGACAAGAATAAATTGCCAGCAGCCTTTTAAAATAACATTTAGAAAAGATTTGGCTGACTAAATGCAGATGTCTCTACTTAGAACCTGGGGAGATGTGCCCAGAATAGCCACTATCTGAGTGCGTGGTTTCTGGGGAACACCTTGGGAAAGATCTACCCATCCCTCAGCTCACCTGTGACTCATGTCCTTCTCAAACCATTCCTTGGCATGGGTTCGTGGTAAGATAAGCTGTGTACCCAACAGGCTGTTGGGATGGGGCTCCCTGTTCTGAAGATGAGTTTGATATCGAGGAAGTATCCTAGTTGGTGGCAGGGAGCTGGCAGTTATTTCATATCCCCGTGCCATCGTTGCATTGCCTGGAGAACCGGGCATGATTTATCTCCTCCTAAAGTAGACACATAAGCAGGGCACATGAATCATGCCTTAAAAGTGCCTGTTTTTTCCTTTGAGGCTGTAAAGGGAGCTTGGGATATGAGCTCAGAGGGAGTGGTTCCCACCCTTGTCACCAAAGGAGAAGTGGTGAACTGCTCTCCATCCTCCTGCACCTCCACATCCTCTCCGTGGGTCTGTTTCAGAAGAGCTGTTTAAAACATTAATCCCTTCCCTCTTGTTTTTCTTTTTTTTCCCTTTCTTTCATTTTTATTAAGCACTGTTGAGTGTATAAACTCAACAGTCACAGCTTGCTCAGTGACAGATGTTCCAGATAAGCCATGGTCTCCTTAGCAAATGTTTCAACAATGTTTTCCTTCCAATTCTCTTTCTGCTGGAGCAGAGCTCTACAGCGGGGAATAGCAGATCACCTGGCTGGATCTGTGATTTCTTTCTGCTGTTGCCCACCCAGCACAAAATCCACTGTGCAAATCACCAGGCGAGTGATGATCGCCCTGCACCTGTCCCAGAAAAAATGACTTGCTGCTCTTTCCATTGCAGCCAAGCCTACGAACTACAGTGTCAACTCCTAGTGATCTTTTCAGCACGTACAAAGGCTAATTATCATTATTTATGAGAAGAAAAATAAAACCCTAAAAATATCTCGCTGTATTACACCACACCAGTTCTCTCCAGCTGAAAACTTTTCCAGAAGTTCACTTTGGATTCCAAAACAAATGAGCCATCAGTGTGTATCAACAAGTCTGTGAAGCAGCCAATGAGTTTGTGTCTATTTGAAAACAGATTCTTTGCGGGGTGAGGTTGGTGGAGTGATTACGACAAACAGTGCCTGCTGACATCCAGATTTGGAGGCTAAACTTGTGTGTCATTGAGAAGAGAGGGGAAAGAATGTAGCTGGAATTGGGAGGATGTTAGAGATCTGTGAGCAGGAGGCTGCGATGGAAGTGGGACTATGGGGCTGTGATTGCAGGTAAATGGATTAAAAAAAGAAAAAGAAAAACTGAAGGGAAAATCTGCAAGAGGGAAGGTTCAACCTGATTTGTACCCAGCAGCTGTACAGGTATCACTGGTGATGAGGGAAGGAAAGGTTGGCAGTTGGAAGCAAAATGGGTAAGTTTTTCTGGATCCATCTCTGCCGTCAGAGAATACCCCTGACTGTGATTGTTGGACACTTCTTTAAAAAGCTCTGTGTTCAGTACTACACTGGAAAAGCCATTGCTCTTTTTTTTTTTTTGGAAACACGATGCACGCAACTTGTCATCACCATCCTAACAGCTTATTCTCTGCAACCTTGGCTTTACTGACTAAATGTCCTGCATTCAGCTTTCAAAGCTTCCTTCCCCAGAAGTCACTAGGTGACCCACTCAGCCTGTCTCGAGTGATCTTTTTTTCTTAAGAACCCTACTGTGTAGGGGCTGTA
Source organism: Odontophorus gujanensis (assembly GCA_013399175.1). Taxonomy (NCBI): domain Eukaryota; kingdom Metazoa; phylum Chordata; class Aves; order Galliformes; family Odontophoridae; genus Odontophorus; species Odontophorus gujanensis. The sequence goes on from VXAB01004383.1 coordinate 44,028, forward strand.
TGCAATTTGCTGTGATTTCAGTCTTCACCTTCCTTCTGTATTTCTTTGGCAAAGACTTTGGGCCTGCCTAGGTCAGCACTGGCACTAAAGCTGTGGCCCCATGGTCCCTCTGACCTTTCATGGTAGCTGTTCAGCTTGTGTTCATCACATCTCTAGACACATATGTAGAACCAGGAGTTGGAATCAATGATTCTTATGGGCCCCTTCCAACTCAGGATATGATACGATTTGATGAACCTATGATTTTGCCCAGCAGCTTATCACCCCAAGCTGATTTCATCATCCTCTGTCCTTCTACTCAGCTATCAGTCCACCCAAGGTATAGAGGTGTCCCTCAATCTGTTGGTCATACATAGAGTCCAGAGCAAGCTGACTTCTAACTTAGCCACCTCAGACACACCTGAAATTGGACTATCTGCCACACATTGGGGAATAATTTGTATTAATCCATTGCATTTCTAGGGTTGACTGTGGAACTTGCCAAACCTCAGCGATTCCTGGACTCAAGTAAAAGTACATCGTCCATAAATATATTCTCTTTGTTACCTCTCATCATAAAGAGGGGAAAACCAGGTCTGCATTTCTTTGTCTCCTTCATGTAATTTTTGCAGTGCTGACTGCATTGTAGCACTCAAATTCTCCCATGGTCAGCAGCCCCAGTGAATAAACTGAGAAGCAGAAAATGGCCCCAGAATTGAAGTTGGTGTAAACTGAGCTACCCTGCTGACGTCAGCTGGGATAGGATCTCTTACTGAAAGACTCATTCAGAATACCAGTGCTCCTGCTATCACAATACGTGATTTGTGCCCACTAATACCTAGACAGATATGGCTATTAGCATGTGCAAGTATCAAGTTACTCTTTCACCAGTTAGAAATACTCAAAGGGGCACTCAGCATTTTGGTGCACACCCAGACCTGTGACTTTTTGCTGATGCATGTAAACGTGTCTGTGACATAAATTTAGCAAGAAATCATCCACCATCTGAAAATGCAGATCAAATGCCTCTTGAAACACAGACATCCCAACTCAACTGTGAGAAATGAGCTCTGTGATGGAATGACAGAGTGAAATTCTGCCTCAAACTCTACAGGGAAACCTTCTGGCTTTTATATATAGGTATAGCTTGTGCTAATAAATACTGGACATAATGAATGCTGGTTTTCAACAGCCTGGCATCTCATAGACTCTGGATGCTCTGCTGGTCAGTATGACTGAATGGAGGTTTCAGCATTACTTCATCGAGGTCTCCAATACATTCAATTGCTTTCCTCAATGTGATTTTCACTGAGATTGTAGGCACTGGCTGGCTTCAAAATCTCAATGAAAAGTCAAATTTCTTTAAAGATTTCCAAGAGATTCAAAGCTACTTGAGAGTTATGAATGCACAGGAGAATACATGCAGGCACACATGCATATTGACACATTATCAAATCTTATTTCTTTGGAGGAACAAATTTAGAAAACATTTTTTGGACAACTTAGACACACCTCTGTTCAGGCCTCTATTCAGAAATCAATGAATAGAAAATAAATGGAACAATGATGTCCCAGGATTACTGCCATGAGATGCTCAGTGCTGCAGTCATGGTCTCCTAACTCCCCAAAGAAGCTCTTCGCTGTACGTAATGAGAAGATCTTTGAAGTTCCTTCCAACCCAAGTCATTTTAATGAGTTCCCATAAGCAGGTAACGAGAAGAGAAACAGGTCTCAAAAGGAAGAGGAAATGTGGTCTCTGTTGTCTGAAAAGCTGGTGACTCAAAAACAAAGACAAGCAACAGGAAACCTACCAGCATGCTTGACAACCTTAGATAGAAGCCAAATGTCTTCTGTCACACACCGAGCCAAGCTTAGTAAAGCAGATGGTGGAGGAATGAAATCAAAACAGAAAGGCTTTCCCTCCTCATGCAAGAGAGGATGCATTTTGGGTTTCCAGAGAAGCAGCTGCTGAGTGTTTGCTGAGGATCTCATTGTATTTGAACAGTACTTGAGTGGAGAACACTTCACTTTATCACCAGAGAAGGTCATGGCCATGAGATCATTACTTCCAATGGACTCAGCATATCGGACTGGCATGCACCACACTAACCAGTAGGTCTGTGTGTAGAGAGCACTGCTTTCAGCTCATGCATTCTGTAAGACCTTCTGAACAACCTGAAATAGCAGAAGACTGGTGTTACATGGATGTTACATGGATTCTGTGGGAGTGGGGTGAAATCTGGGACCATGCTGTGCAGCAGATAACACAGGAGAGAAGAAATGGTGATCCAGTGCCTTAGAGAACCACAGAAAGATTTACTGGTGAGGGACACAGTTCTCAGCAATTTGGAACTTTTGGCTTGTGTATGACTTTAATGACAAGCCTTCAAGATGCAGGGTTTGTTTGCTGCTAAAAATAGCATTGCCACAATTCAGACTCCTCTCATCTAACTTTACCTACCACAGCACCTGAGTTAGGAACAGAACTTTGCAGCAGCCTCATCTACCACCAATGGCAAGGAATGGGTTCTGAAGGATAGTTCAGACCATCCAAAGCATGCATCCTGCAGGAGGAGCCTACATGACTGCTGGGAAAGTCTCAGGTGACTGGACCTTGACTTCAGCTTCTTGGGTTCCCCTCCATGTTGTGAGAGAGAATGTCATCACACCCAGAAATAGCCTTCAGGCTGTTGGCTCAGATGGAAAAGTCTTTCTTTGCAAAGCACCACTGGTATTCTTTGGTGCATCTCAATGCCTTCCAGTGAAAGAGGTTGGTCAGCTGGAGGACAAACCACTTATGCACGTAATGATGCAGTTTCTTGTCAGGAAAGACAGCAATTTAGTGGCCAAGAGTGACATCTGGTCATAAACTGCCCTCAAGAACTTGTGAGCTTGTCTCCCACTAATGAGTGTCCTTGCTAACCACCAACTTGTTCAGCCCTTTTTGCAGTGAAGAAAGTGATCTGAGGACTGAAATGCCTGTGTATATATGTATGTGCAATAATATAAGCTAGTAGAATCCAGAACCCATGCAATTTTCATTCCAGAAATTGTCAGCTGACAATAAACTGATGATCCCTTGCTCTTATCCACCTCCCTCACTCCAGAACGACCAGCAGTTACCTACAAATTGTTATGTCTGTTTTCCTGACTAGTGTGGCAACAAAATGTCTCCAACTATTCCAAGCAATGGGGCAACTGAAATAGCACTATTCATACCTCAGAACTGTAGAATCATGGAATGGTTTGTGTTGGAAGGGGCATCAAAGATCATCTAGTTTCAACTCCCTGCCTTGGTCAGAGATGCTGACCACTAGATCAGGCACTAGATCAGTTTGCTTGGGATCCATCCAGCCTGGCCTTGAACATCATCAGGCCAGGTTGGAAAATCCCAATATAGGGAGTTTTCTCCCCAGGGGCAAGTATGAACTTTCCTCTCTAATATCAATGATTTCCAGAAGAATGCATACATAAGCATGCCCAGACAGATTTTTTGTAGATGCCGTACAGACCATCACTACTGGAATTAAGGGAACCAACCATGAGCTCGTGCCTTGCATGGATTAGGGAGGAATCCACAAAGAGACATCAAATGGCATCCACCCATTTTGTCTTTTGCTCTTCCTCTGACAGAAATAACACCAAGTAGCTGAACAGGCTCTCCTGGGCCCCAGATAGACTTGCCTGCTCACTGTGCACTGACGTGACAGGCCAACATGAACACTGCTTTTCCACATCATTTTCCAGTGGTGTCTAGAGGAGAGGATGGCAAGTGCCATAGCTACGAGCTATTTAAATAGATGCTACCCACTTCCTACCCTCCCACACATTATCTCCTGGTGAGCACAAAAGGTTAGGGAACTTGGCACAAGTTTAAGCGGACCTGGCTGGAGTTTAAAGTTTGTAATGAAACCTGAAGAGGAGCAAGCTGCCTGGGTGGGATTTTGTTCCAAAAGACTGCGTACGGTTCCCCTGTGCCAGGACAGGACAAAAAGTGTCTTGCCTGATTCTGGGAAGATATCCTGCTGAGCTGGAGGCGTTTCAGAGCAAAGCAGATTCCTGTGCTTTAAAGGACAAACTTTTTACTTGAACAGTACAGCCCTGGAGCCTCTCTTGCCGTTGGTCCTGTCATATATGTGTCTTAGCAGAGGGGAACGAGGTCTACCAGCATCCAGGGGCCCAGAAGCAAAAATCAAGGCTAAGATAATCACAGTGTTGTTTCTAATTTTCAGACTCAGGATTTTCAGCAGAGGTCACAGAGACAGCCATTCTCACCCCAAGATGGGACAGGAATGGGTACAGCACCTGCAGGCAGCATGAGAAACTGTTCAGTCCCGATGAAGGTGGGGATAGAAAAAGGGTGGAAAGGACAAAAGCTCAGCAGGAAAGGAGAGGGGAGAATAAATGATGAGGATCACTGAAGGAAAGCCACAAAGCTGTGAGAGAAAGGAACTAAAAAAAAGCAAAATCAAGGGATGAATTATGTAGTCCTGCAGCTCAGGTAAACAGTTGGAAACCAACATCTCTCCTTTCCTCTGACACAGACCCAGGGATGGTGTGACCATGGGCCCCTTCTTCTCCCTGGGGTCAGCTTTCCCACCCTTTAGTTCGCATTAGCTGTTCAGTCTGTGAACTGCCTGCAGAAAAACAGTATGCAAAATTTACAGGCATCGGGGAGCTCAACTTCCTTTGGAAACACAAATCCAGAAGAGATGCGGAGCAGGGAAATCAGTGAAAGAGCATCCAAATAAAGAAGGGCTGCAGCAGAGAACGTTTTGACTTGGGTTTCGACACTGTGCCCTGAATACTCAGCATCTCAGCATCCTGAGAGGGAAATGGATTTGTCACAGCTGCATGCTAGCTTCTCCCTTCTGGTTTCACTTAGCCATGTGCAAGCACACACGCGTATGCGAGAGGTGGAGCTGTGGACCAACCTTAACCCTGCACTTTTCTCAATTGGAAACAAATGGAAGCTCTCTGTTTTCCATTCACTGGTTTTATAAGAGTTTGAAATTTGACTGATTAGGTGTTTCCTTGCCAGCTCTGTCTATCTTGGGCTAATTACACAGGCGATGCTAATTGCATCAGCCAACCTATAGAACCACAGCATTCCTATTCTGCATTTCTAGGGGGAAGTGCATGGGGGAACTCACACTATTGGTCACTCCATCTCTGACTTCTGCTCTCTGTCTCTCCCTCGCTGAGTGATTATGCTCTTGAGATGATAATGAATGGATTACAAAGAAAAAGGGACCTGGCAGGATAAAATGCTGTTCCAGGCTCTGGAGAAGAGCCATAGGTCTTGGCTAACAATATGCAGAACAAAAAGCTGGAGAGAGAGAAACCTGTAATCCAGTCCACCAGAGTGAAAGTGAGAAACAGAAGGCCTTTCTCCTTGGTGGTGATGCTAACTGGAAGGCTTTCACCTCCTGGATAATGTTTCTTCTAACACAAGGGGCCATGACAGATATAATTAATCCCTGCAGAGTGCTGCTGGAGGCACAGTTGTGGAATCATAGATTCATTAAGTCCAGTAAAGACCTCAAAGATCACCAAGTCCAACCTGCCACCGTGCCCACTGACCTCATCCCTCAGTGCCACATCTCTACAGTTCTGAACACCTCCAGGGACAGTGGCCCCACCACCTCCCTGGGCAACCAGTGCATCACCACTCTTCGTGAGAAGAAACGTTTCCGAATATCTGACCTGAATCTCTCCTGGCACAACAAGAGGTTGTTCCTCACCTCTCATCCTATCACCATTAACTGGGAGCAGAATCCAACCTCTTCCTCACTACCACCTCCTGTCAGGAACTTGTACAGAGCAATAAGGTCTCCCTTGAGCCTCCTCTTCTCCAGACTGAACAACCCCAGCTCACTCAGCTCCTCCCCATAAGGTGGGGCAGGATTATGAGCCCCTGTCTTCTAGTGAAGGAACTCAGGTGTGGAGGGGGGCTGAGTGATCCCACCAGGGCTACCCAGCAAGCCTGGCCAAAGCAGGAGCCTTTGTCCACAGCCAGCTTTGAAGTTAGCACTGTTTGCAGGGCACCCAGGCTGCTTTTTCCAGCAAAGCCTACATGAGATGCAGTGTGATGGATAGACAGAGTGCAGTTCTATGCTTAGTCTTATCCTTGAGAATGCAGAGGGAAATAGGGGTCTTCACTGGGCAAGCATGTCTGGGACTCTGTGTAAATGGGCAGCTTGTCTGAAAACAAGACGTGAAACTCCTAAACTAAATGGAGGATGAGAAACACTGTGAGCCTTCCTGCACTATCCACAGCTGAGGACCTTACAAGGGCACGTACTGACTGGCAAGTGGGGCAGAAGGGGAAAGGAGCATTCCCAGCAACACTGTTTTGTATTCTTTTTCCTGAGCACTTGATCTATGCAAGATATCACGTGGGGCTGGATAGACTTGTTCTTATCCTGTATGGCCTTTTATAATTCCTGGAGTGCAGCTAGAAAATGAGACTGGTAAAATCAAATTGCTTGATATAGGGATGAGCATAGAAGCCTATGGACGGAGAGCCTTCAGAACTGTATTCTTCTGTACCTGGATTCAATGGCTGCATTTGCATTGGCAAAATGAACCAAACCAGGGCCCTTTCTCTGCACCCATCCATCCTGCCCTGCTGCAGGATCTTCACTATCTCAGAACTGTGACTGTCCACGCCACCATATGATGGGAAGTCTTCCCAGCTAACTTGCTGCAACCAACTGCAGACAGGGCTCATCTCTGAGTCATTCCTGCTGAGGAATATGGAAGGGCTCACCAGGTCTTCCTCATTTCATGGTCCCCTACATCACCCTAACAGCTGCATGTGTACCTGGAGGAGAATCAAGGGCTTGCTTGCTAGTCACTAAACACGTTCTGGATTATTTCTGAATGGGATCCAGTTGAAGCCCTTTCACCTCTCTTCTCTCCCTTTGGAGAGGGCCCTTTGTGGCCCTTAACACAAAGGGACGGAGGAATTTCTCTGCCTTGCTCCAGCAGCTCCCCGATGCAGTCAGCCAGCACAGTGGGATGCTTTGAGACGTTTGCTGCCATCTATGGCCAATAATAAATAATGCAAAATCAGGCAGCGAGCTGGGCTCTGAACTCAACCTGAGCTTCCCCCTGTGCTGTGTCTCTGCAGGGGGACATCTCTCCCTTGGGAACAAGAAACCACAGGGACCACTCAAGTAGGTACAGGATCCATGGCAGACCGGAGTCATTTGACTCAAAGTCCACCAATAATAGCTAAATGCAAAGATGAGAGGGACAGGAACTCTCTGTGACAGTCTGGGAGCTGGGAATGATGCTGCACAGCTGCCCCACTGGCAGAGGTGCAACACATGGACACATCCACAAGAACACATGGACACATCCACATACATCCTTCGCAGTGCAGAAGGCTTTTGGCTGATGTTTCTGATGTCCTTTTTCACCTGGGTGCTTCCAAGGCAGATACCTGGAGAAGAGCCAGTTCTGATTTTCAGACTCCCTTTGCCTCAGCATCCTCAAAACCTTGGAGAGCTATTTCTGATTGCTGAAGACTGAGGCACTGAAGGCTGTGGCCTTTCACTGCTGCAAAAAGTGGGCAAACATTAATCCACTTCACCTAATGCAAAACCCAGAGAGGGGCAAAGTCTGGGATGTATCACACAGCTGATACAAAGGGCCTTTTGGAGAACATGCACCATGCAGGGAGCCCTTTGCCCTCCAGGCTGGTGTAGGGGAGCCCAAGGGTGACACATGGCATTAGCACAGGAGAGTCGCACAGCAGAAGGAAGTCACCACCACACACTTTCACAACAGAACTCCTTTGATCTACTTTGCACATTTCCTTTGTGTTGAACCTGGATTAGACATCTGCATTGATAAGGGGGACCGTACACCAACCAAACAGCCCAGCAGCAATTCTTCAGACTATCAGCTTAAGAGATGGCCACCATCTCCAGGTCCCTTTCTCTTTTTCATGGCTGCTTTCTCCTGTTGCTGTGATTGCTGCTGTTATTACACAGCACAGACACTTTGTGGTATGTCCAGATGTGATTTCCCATGGTTGTGCCCATGTAAGAGCCTGTGCAGTTATCACTGTGCATGGTTCACGTGTTTGACAATCTCTGAGCCAAAACTACATGTCCTCTTCTCTTCTGCCCCTGTTCAGTCCATCAGAGTCAGACACTGTCTGTGATTTTCCAAGGACACAGCTTTCTCCTTCATAGCATCTTAGCACTGTACAATTATCACCACCGTTCAACATACCGTGTTGAACATTAGGAGAAACATCTTTTCAGAAAGAGCAGTAATTCACTGGTACAGGCTGCCCAGAGAGGTGATGGAGTCATCATTTCTGAAGGTGTTCAAGAATTGTGGAGATGTGGCACTGAGAGATGTGGTCAGTGGGCATGGTGGGCATGGGTTGGGGTTGGATTTGGTGATCTTAGAGGTCTTTTCCAATCTTAATGACTCTATCTGTGCCTGAGTGTCTGAACGTGAGTTCATCTGTCTGTATCCACGCACCTTTCAGGGTGCTTACATCCCTCCAGGCCTGACATGAGTTTGTGCTGCAAGTGCCACTGCACAGACGGCTGCGAACGTCTGGGAGCTGCGCACTGAGTGCATGCTGCCTCCCTTCCTCCCTTCCTCCCTCCATCCCTCTCCACATGGCAGCAGAAAGCATTCCCAGTGTAGATGGCCACTGCTAATGGCCCAGGAATCCTCAATGCAGCTGTTTGTTCTGGCACTGGAGCAGCGAGGTCCTGAAGTCAGTTGAACCGCATCGACTTCCCTGCCAGGGTCAGATTTCAGAGGTATTCGATTGGGGATGCCCCCACTGAATATTTCCAGCACCTGGCCTCCGCCCCTTTCCCTGCTCTTGCCATCACTTCTGTGTGAGAGAAACCTAAGCCTTTTCAACACTGAAGGGAAAGTGCGTCCGCCAGACAAGTGATTTACAGCCCTGCGAAATCCCATCGCCCAGCCAGCCCACGAGGCAACAGTGCTGCCATTG
>VXAB01004383.1:62993-75080 GCA_013399175.1 Odontophorus gujanensis
CCCTCCTCTTTCTGCTGTCCCTTCTGGGCTGGAACAGGAACAGGAGCTTGGAGATGGGATGCTGACATGGTGCTTACCTGGAGGTGAGCACAGAGGTGATGTTGCAGATGTAAGGGGAAGCTTGGAAGGGAGGAAAGCTTTGGTGGCCCCGATGGGAGATGAAACAGATTGCAGCGAGTCCTCAGAACAGAAAACCCCATTGCAGGTGGCCCAGGGGACAAATCAACCCTGGCTCACGTTACAAGGGGTTATCAGTATCTTCTGGCAGGGATAAAGGCACCCTCTTGCTCCAGAAGCACAAGGTGGTGGCTGCTGGTTGATGTGACAACAGAGCCCTGATTCAGAGTTGTTAATGCTTTGGATGCAGTGGTAATAGAGATTGAGCTGGGTATCCTTGGAGTGGGATCTGCTGCAGTATGGGATCCCTGTCCAGGGGGCCACACTAATCCTGTGGGAGGAAATAACTCAGCTGTATCTCCTTCTCTGCCTCCATTAACTGTGTCCACATCTATATGGCTATGATATCTTGAACCCAGATCAGTATGATTTCATCCAAAGCTTCCAGCTAGGAATGGATGATTTGTAGATGTGGTGTCTGTCCCAGTGACTGCCAACTTTGCAGCAGTGTATTCCCTGAGCTTGCAGTACCTAGGCTGATGCACGTGTCAGGTCTTCAGTGAAACAAACATCATTATCTTCCAGGTTCCTTCTGCTTTGCATTGCCCCTGGAAACCTTCCTGACCTGATGCCTTTGGAAGCATAAACTACAGATCTTTGCCTAGTTTGGTCTCTACAGAGTGTTAGCTGAATCCTAAGGAGGTGTACCTCAATGAAGTGTTCTTCCCTTTCATCTTATCTTAGATGTCCATTTTGGCAGCTGGCAGTATAGGGCCAGCAGTAGAGCTTGGAAAAACAGTGTTACCAAAAGTCCAAAGGGAAGGAGATGAACAAGGAAATCTGGAAGAGAAGCAAAGACCACTGCCAAAGCAGTGAGACAACATACGATCGATTCTCTTGGGGAGTTACTAGCGGTGTCAGTAAGTAAGGCTGATGCTGTTAGTGGGGCATGTGGAGTCTGGGAATGAGATTGAAAAAGGAGTTGGATGCCCAGATTTGCTAGGGCTCCACTCAGTTCATGGATGGCAGTCAGATGACCCCCTGGCTTGGCAATTGTTCTGCTTATCTGGGTAACTTAAAGACCTTATCGCCCCACGAAGTGCAGAGTCAGCTCAGCTGAGCACACACCCGCATCGACCCCTATGGAGATCCTCTCCCTGTGCAGACTTGCTGGCACAGAACCAGGGCAGGATCCTTAGGGGGTGAAAAACAAGGGTTGATGTTCCACTTTCGCCGGCTGAAGCACTCTCCCCTCCCCCTGCTCCTGCAGAAACCTGAGTCATCTTCTGCTGATGGCAGAGTAAACGAAGAATACACATTAGCTGTGACTTTGAATGGCCTAATTTCCCATTTACAGTCCTACAAAATATGTGCAAAAGGCATCTTAAGCTCGATTTGTTGATCAAACTGATGCTGTCAATGACACCAAAGAAGGCTAGGACAAAATCGGCATTAGAAGTGAGCTAGGAGAGAAGAAAAAGTAATCATCTATTGCTCAGTCTACTTGAAACACTGATGATGAATTTGCTCAAATCTCTTAGATTCAGACATTATGATTTGACTGTCTTCAAGAATGGACCCAAATCAACCACTGAATTCAGCCCTGTCCTGTGGTTTGAATTAAATCCAGCCTACCAGCATGCTTATCATCCTTCCCACTGCCATCATAGCCAGAATAAAGTGACACTCCCTCTCTCCGAGATCCCCCCCAAATTGCTCATCTTAAAATGCTTTCAAAAAGGCATTCATTGCACAAGGCAGCCAGCCACAAAATAAGCTACTGAAGCATGGCTGAGCATGGTTTGGAGAAGCATGTGGAATCTGGGGGGGCTTGTCATCCGACCCAGATCTCTCAGCTTGCAGAATCCTGTTCCTTCCCATCCAGAGGCAACCCAGGGCCAGGAGGCCAGTACCAGAATGTGCTAGCTGGGTTACTCCAAATCACCCCCTGGCTCTCTTCTTATTTCCTTGCAGTGATGCTGATTGACATCAGATGAGACTCTTGGTCCTTCTGCACTCTGCAGGAACACCACTGATTTATGCCAGCAGAATGCTCTGGCCCCTTGAGCTTTGTGGTTTCTATGATGAGGTTAAGGCAAATCAGAGAGAAAATCTGATCCCAGGAATGAGGCAAAAAACAACAAACACACTTCATTGTGGTGGTGAAAGGCTGACAGAGAAACACCAGTCGTGGTGGGAAATGAATTGGAGATGAAGATGGTGCTCTGCAGTGAGGTTATATGCTGGGATGCTCCTAGACTATTTAACAATGCTACAGCATGAGTCAGAGACATAGAGCTTTGCCCACACGCCTACTTGTATGTATGTGCATACATAATAGCTCTGCACCAAACCTCATGCCTTCACTAGCTGAGGAAATGAGACCTCCAGGCTCACCCAGTGTCTTTCAGGTGCAAGCACGGATGACCTGAGGTGGGATGCTCTGTGGCTGAGTGAGTCCCTTGAAGACACCAGGCAACTCTGAGATCCATTAAAACACACTGCTGATATCTAGAGCCAGGCATGGGAAATCAGCTCCTTCCTGCTTTGTCCCCATCCAGTGACTAGCCTGGGACTTGACAGTCCTGGTAACTCAGTTCAAGTGAAAACAAGTCATGTCTGCATTAGATGCAGTTCATCAGACCCTCTGACTGCCTACAGGATTATGTTTTAGTGAGCATGGTTATTTAGAATGGGAAAACTTTTTCACCTCTGTGCCTGTGGAGACATCTCTCTCCCTTTCATCCTTCTCTGTGAAGAAGAACAACAAAAAATAAATGTTTCCAAATGCACAGGCTCCACTTTCACTCACAGAATCATAGAATCATTAAGACTGGAAGAGATCACTGAGATCATCCAGTCCAACCATCAACCCAACCCCACTATGCCCTCTAAACCATGTCTAAACCACAAGTCCTCTGTGCCTTTACTGCATATACAGAGAAAGAAATGCCTGAAAGTGTGCAGAAATTCAATGGAAGAGCTAAATTTGACTTCTTGATCTCATCTTCTTACTGAGGAGGTCATTTTTGAACAAGCAATGCACTGAACATAACCTCAAGAACACTGGAAGAAAACACAGGCTCGGAGAAAATCCTGATATCAAATCTGAAAGGTGAGAAGGTCTGATAAATGGATGGCTCTTGGTAAGCCAGCAACACAAGGTTTCAAAGTTGTATGCATTGGGCATCTCCTAGCAGTTCAACTTCTTATCAGCTCTCACATTTGTTTTTAAAAGAAATTTCCTGTATTTCCACTGAGCTGAGGGAAACTGCTAACCAAGAAATAGATATGCTGCATAATGCCGCTTTATTGATCTTACTCTTTGAGTACAGCAAGGGGAAACAGATTGTTTCCTTGCAACCACTTGCCATAGCCATTTTCTCAAATCTATTTTAACTCCATCTGCTCAGTGTCTGAAAGGAGAAGTGGTCTGGTGTCGAACAGCCAAGAAGAAAGTCAAGGTAACACTGAGGACAGGCAGAAGTTCAGGCAATAAAAGTTGGATTGATGGAAATAGCTTGCAAAATTCATGGAAATCAGCCCACTGCTTTCACTGAGTTTTTTTTTTTTGCAGCAGTAGGAGCTGCTGGTGTTTCCCTCCTGAAGGAGATCAGGTATTTCCTAGTGTCTTTGGATCCATGGGATCAGCAGTCCCACGTGCTTGCTAGATTGGTCAAACACAGTTTTCTTTCCTCCTTCACCCTGTAAAAGAGAGTCCAAAGACAGCAACAGAAATGACAGAGCAGAATGCCATCACAGTGGGGAAGGAGGCAAAGGGAACAGCACAGTGTGGAAAAGGGTGAAAAAATACAGGTACAAACCCTGCTCCCAGGTCCACCAGATCCAGAGTTCATAGGCAGTTCAAGGTGTGTTGAACAGGTGAATAAATCGAGGCAGTGAGGGTTAAATGAGTTACTAGTGGTCCTAAGCAGTGTTGGAGTCCCCCAAGACTCCATTGGGTCTCAGTTAATTGATCACTGGTCCTCTGCTACATGTTCAAGATGTGGTAGCTCCCTACCTTCCTCTTCAGAGCACCTTGTTCCTTAACCCCTGGCAAAAATAAGCTAAGTTTTGCATAATGCTCACTTTTCAGTTAAAACATACAGAAATGAAGAAAAAAATGAAGTCCCAAGCCAAAGTTCAGTGAAGGGAAAAGAAGGTTTTCTAAGGACATGCAGTGACTCTCCAAACTGCCTTTACAGATGCAACTGAGACTGCTTCTTGTTCTCAGTGTGACAAGACCAAGCAAACAGATATTCAGAAATGCTTAGAGAGAGGGAGACAGATTTAAAGATAACATCGAGGAACTGTGATTAATGACAGGGCAGCCATGTGAGAAGCAAGATAACCAGCTTGCCTTGGGTGCTGAGACAGCAACTGTTATCTCCAGTGCTTGCCCCGTTCTCTAATCTAAGGGGTTTCTTTTCCAAGAGGCCAGGTCTCCCTTGGACGAGCCCTTTATCTGAAAGATAATATCTGGTGGATATTTGAGGTTATTACAGTGAAAAGACATGAAGACTCCTAATCCCTTTGGACTTTGAAGGCTCATTTGTTCTGTACTTTGGTAGGATTGGAGAGGTGGGCTGGGGCTGGGTGGTTGTGCTTCCTCCAGGCCAGTTCTAAGCCTTGGGAGTCCTTCTTTGCTGCTGAATAAAAGGGCTGGGTCTTGTCTTCTGGTCTTGAAGCCAAGCAAGATGGCACATCTCATGCCTACAAGCCTTAATATTCTCAAAAGAGAATGCGATCACATCCAGTCCCTGTGCTATCCAGATCCACCACTTGGGAACGTTATCTGGAGTGCTGCTCATCTGCCCAGGTGAAAACCTTGCCAGGAATAGTGCTCATGATTAAATAGTCTGGCCGAGTGAGTCAGGGTTCAGAAGCAGAGCGAAGCCTACGCTCCTCACACCTTGCTGTGTGTGTATTTACTGCCAAGAGCAGAAGGCACTACAGACCTCACAGCAGGCTTGGGATGGGGTGTGGGTCTGTCAAAAGGAGGAGGGGGGAGGATTTATGCCGGAGCATAATGATCATACACGTGGTGTTGTGTCAGGGTGGAGCTGCACACATTGCTGGCTCTCTTTGTTGTCCCCACCGGTGCAACCCAGTCTCTCCCTCTTGCACCTCAGGAGCTCATCCAAACCTTTGATGTGCAGACACCATTCACTGACCCAGCAACAAACCTTCTGCATTTATTTCCCTTTTCCCATCCTGAGCTATTTTCTTGCTAGGTCAGGGAGTTCAGTCATCTCATGGAGGAGAAGGAGGTAGAGTTGTGGGTTAAGTGGGACCACACCTTTCTGAGCTGTTTCACTGGGCCACTTTTTATGTGTCACTGCATCAGGCCAACTCCTTCCTGCTGTCTGTATCCTGGGGTCCCTCCAGTGTCCTCTGAAATACAGGGCTTCCCCAGCAGGACGGAGGGAAAGAGAAGATAAATGGCTTTCTCCCCTTGACTTCCCTCCACCCCAGCTGCAGCACTTGAAGTATTTCTCTCTTGACCAGGAATAGCACAATCCCTGCACTGCTGAAATGCCTTGAGCCAGGAATGCTGGAAGAGTGAGAAGAGAAAGGGGCAGAGAAGTCCACTTTCTGCTTTGCTGGCTGAAGGGAAAAATGTGTGGGCAGAAAGACAGGACAGCCTTGCAGAAGATTGCAGTAATGAAAGCATCGCCTGAGTGCTCTCAGGGAGATTTGTGTAATAGGAGGATCAAAGTACAGGCTGATAAGAGGGTGTCATCCAGCCAAAATTTTCCATTCTTGGAATCAGGTCTCTGGAAGTCAAACCAAGCTGGGCCTCCAGAGGGAAAGGAGATTCCCAAAGCACAGAGCCCCACTAAATAGTAATAAGGGTCATCTTGGCCTGATTGGAAACAACAGGTTAACATCAAGCCAAGTGTAGCAAGTGTGAGTTTGGATGTTTGTTCCCATGACAAATCCAAGCTCAGGAACAGACCCAGGCAGAAATTCTGCTGGTTGCATTTCAGCTCCAAGCATCACTTATTAATGGGACCATCCTGCAAAATTGTGCAGCACAAAGATCGTCCTCGTTACAGCAGTTCTTGGAAGGTCAGCTGCAGTTCAGGCTGAGAGATCCACATGCTATTGTATCATCCATGTGGATGCAGAGGGTGAGAGCAAATTCTCAGTGCCAGGGCAAGGTGTCTGATCTTTAAAACTGGCTGATCCTCTTGAGGTCTTCACTTTGGTCAACAGCAAGGGGACTGGGAGGGATCAGAGCCCAGTGATAGCCCAGGAGATTGAACAGCAAGTCAGTCTCTTGAGCATGTAAATATGCACTAAACTTCATCACCATCTCACAGCAGAGGGAGATGAGGATGGAGCTGCTTGGCAGTGATGAGGACCTGAGGGCCAATTCCCAGGCAAGAGGTAGTCAAACTCCTGAGAAACCAAGGCAAGATGAGTATACGTCTGTGCCCCAAATATCTACAAATCAGGGACTGATTTCAACTGCTTTTTATCAGGTGGCTGAGCAGTGAATTCCCAAGCAGAGCCCTACAGAGCGAAAGCCTCCAGTCAGCATCTTCCACCCATGGTCCCATTGGTGTGCCCAGGAATGGAGTTATAGAATCATAGAATCATTTGAGTTGGAAGTGGCCTTTAGAGGCCAACTAGTCCAAGTCCCCTGCAATGAACAGGGACACCCATAGCTCCATCAGGTGCTCAGAACCCCATCCAGCCTGACCTTGGGTGTCTGCAGGGATGGGGCATCCACCACCGCTCACTGTGCAACTCTTCCAGTGCCTCACTATCCTTCTTGTAAACAAGCATCCAGTCTAAATCTCCCCTCTTTTGGTTTGACACCATTTCCCCTTGTCCTATCACAACAGACCCTGCTAAAGAGACTTGTCTCCTTCTTTCTTACAGCCCCCCTTTAAATACTGACAGGATGCTCTCAGGTCTCCCCAAAGCCTTCTCTTCCCCAGGAAGAGAACGGATGCCAAGTCAACGGATGCAAAGATGTGAAACAACTCGTGCTGTCATGGCAGGGATCTCAGCATCATTTTGCACGTGGACATGGGAGCACAGGGGCTGCTCAGCTGTGCAGTGATGGGGACAGCAGCTGTCCCTGCTTGAGCTGTCTGGGCCGGGTTACCCCTGGCTGAGACCGCAGACACACTGCCCTCCCAAGGATAATCCCACTGATCTCAAAGCAATGCTTTGGGGCTATTTCTAGGAGGTCAGAAACCAAACAACAACTGCCTGGACCTAAAAGGCACACCTCAGGTTTCATTTCCTCCAGCCATGACCCTCCATGTGCATATCTGCCCCACTGAATTCCCTATTCCCTCTGCACCAAACCCAGCCTGCTCACGTTGGATTTGCCACTGAGCACTTCAGGCTTGCTCAGGGTGAAATCACAGCCCCTGCATTACCCTGACGCAGAGCCCTGTTTGCTTTATATTTTGCGGTTGGGTATTTTATAGTCCAGGGATATCTGCTAATCCCAAAGTACAATAACAAAAAACCATATCTTTCATAAATACACGGGGCAGGGATGGGCACGCTCCCAAGCTCATGTGGAGAAAAGAACATTTCAGACATTGTTTCCTTGCACTTGGAGGCTGTTTTTATTTAATGAAGTCAGACAGTAGTCAGGATTTGCAGGATCTCTATGTGGGATTATTTGACAATTACTCTTTATTATTGGCACCATTCTGAGGGAGAATATGATTTTTTTTCCCCCTTTCCAGCTATAAATGTTTCACCTAACATCATTCCCCTTTCCAAATCCATTTAGAAGTGATTCTGATCAGAGGGATAGACAACAAGGAGTGAAGCAAAGAGCAAAGCATGGACCAACACCTCCTTAATCCAGTGGCTTTGCTGCAGAGCACTGGGGTCTTGGCTACTTGGTGCTCCTCCAGCGTGAAGCAGGAGAACTTTTCTTATTCCTATCAGATCTTCCTGCTGGAGAGCAACATCAGCACTGGTGTGGACGCAGCTCTCTTGGGAGTGAGGGCTGGGACCCTTCTGAATCATAGAACCGTGAAGGTTGGAAATGACCACTAAGATCATCTAGTCCAACTGTCCTGATGGTGACCCGGCCAAGCTTGTCCACATTTTGAGTCATTTTTGCAAGAAAAGGGCTCCCAATCCCTTTCTGACACTCCCTGCATTTTCAGGGGAGTGTTCTGGCTTATCTGCAAAGCCAAACTTCAGCAGTACCCAAGCAGAAGGGCCAGGGTTAGGGAACTGCAGCCATGAGGCAGGGCAGGAGCCCGTTCTGCCAGCCAAGTGCAGACCCCAGAGGAGCAGCACCTCCTGCCATGGCAGAAGGCAACACTTGGTGCCTTTCCTCCACCCATTTCACACCACAGCAGCACCCACTTTTCCCAACCATGCAGAACTCTGCAGTTGGCTCAGGGTGTTACCCATCTCCTGAAACTGAGTTATTCCAACACAAACCCGGCAGGAAGCATCTGAGCAGGGCATAGCTTTGTTATATACATATATATTATTCCGCAGAGTAGCTCTGACAGAGATAACCAGGCTCAAGCTGAGGGAGAAACTGAGTAAGAAATGAACAGCTCAGCAGAGCAAACCATGGGGGTATCGGCTGGAGGAGGGACGTGGGGAGGTTTTCCTGTTAAAAACAGTGCCCACATCTGAACTTCTCCTCTCCTGCTGGTGTTCGACCCACTTTTAAAGCTCCTTTTGCATGCATCATCTTTTCAAGCCCGTATCTGCAGGGCTGTCTGACTCAGGCTGGTCTGACCAAATAGAAAAATGGACCCAAATGTCAACCCTCCACCTGACAGATTTGAGTGCAAAGCACTCAGTCAATAAACTGATTTCTGCCACCGCTTAAGTGGGTGTTGATCAGGAATATTCCTGGAGTAGGGCATAAAGGAGAGCTTCTCCAGATTGCTGGGGGGTCTGGGGGAGAGCAGAGCATCATCCACTCCTTTTGCAATGAGACCCACTCCCACTGCACTTTCAAGTGTGCTTGAATTCCCCCCATGCTTAGAGTTAACGTGAAGACATACACACAGCACAACACGGACCATCAAATACATCATTCTCCATCCCTACTCCAGTTCTGTTGTCACTTCTTTTTTTTTGCCACCTTTGCCTGCTGATCAAAGAAACCACAGGAATGACAGCCCCAGATTTAGGAGGCATGGTGCTCTGGGCTTCACTGGCTTTAAGATGCAAAGGTCTGAGCAGCAAAGAGCTCAACAACCACAACTGTCCAAACTCACATCCTCCAACCTTACAACCTCCAGTCCCATGTCTTCCAACCTCACATCTTCCAACCTCGCATCCTCCAGTCCCATATCTTCCAGCCTCACATCCTCCAGCCCCAGACAGATGAATCGTGCCCTGAAATTCCAAAAACTCACTGCATCATTCTGTGGGAATCCTCCTGACCCTGAGGACCAGGTACCACTCTTAGCCCAGACCAAAGCTGTCACAGAGTCTATCTCTAAATCAAGTTCTTGCATCCCTATCATCCTGAAGTTACCCTCAGGTTTTAGGGTTTTTTTTTTTTCTTTTTTCTTTTTCTTTCCCTGGTTAACTCTGTAGCTCCTGAAATTTCAGGGTGATTTTTCAAACCTTTGGGCAAGCAGACTTGAAAATCAGCGTCCAAAATATTCATTTCAGCCTGTCCTTATTACACTGAATGGGCTTTCTGGTGGAGCAACTCCTGATGTATTCCCAGGTCTGCCCTCCCTGAGCTGGGCCATGGAGCTCCTGATCACAAAGGGTCTGTTCTGATGGGAGTATGACAAATAGAACACTTACAGGAGATACCAGACACTGATACATGGCTCACTGCCTGCTTCCTTGCATCTGCTGGTGGCACTGGGATGTACTGGGACAGGGAACAAAGTGGGACTGAGAGTGGAGGTGGGCTGTCAGTGCTTGCCTATCTTTTCTGGATACTGAAGTTTGCTCAGCTCCAATGGGGCTGTTTCAACAACATCAGTCCTAACAGGAGCATTGCAGCTGAATATGGGGACAGCAGGTGTTACAGGACCTGTCCTGACACAGCTGCAGAGTCCCCATGGTCAAAGAGATGCTAACCCAACCCAAGAACATGGGAGAAACCTCAGATCTCACTAAAACCTCACTGAACCTGCACTTTGTGCCCCTCAGCATCCCTCAGTTTTCTTTGGGCTTTGAGTTGTGCATAGAGTTAAATCAAGACAGGGATGGATTGTGACAGAGACTGTTTTCCAAGGGACTGTCTATGCCCATTGATTGATGTTTCCCCCCAGCACGATGCTGGAAATGGGGAAATACCTCCCCACCCACCCTGCATGAGGTCCTATCAAACCCCAGAAAAATGGTCCCCATGTGACAGCCCGTTGGACAGGACCTGGACAGAGCCAGGACTGGGGTCCTCAGCCCCTTTCCCTACGCACCTCAATTGGATAGATGATCTGAGGGGTCGTTTCCATCTTTAATAGTTCTATGATTTTATGATCTCCATCCCTCGTGGAGAGCAGACACCACATTAAGTGGCATCTGGTGATCAGGTGGTGGCTGTGCCACTTCCTACACCAGAACTCAGCAAGAAGCAGTGATGGTGATGCCACCCATCACCATCAGAGATGGAGAAAGCAGAGCACGTGTCAAAGCAGCACACCCAGCAATGAGTTAATGCCCCGTGGCCGATTTCTGTGTCACTTCATTTCTGTGGTAGGACTTTGGGGAGACCACCCGAGGCTGCAGAGGGTGTCTGTAGATCTCAACCCATTGCCCATCACCACCATTAAGGAATCTAGGCAGCCTTTAGCCCTTTTTTGTCACCTCTCTAAAGGTTTTCTCCCTTGGTGTGCTCAGGAACAGGTGAAAATAGTGCCAGGGAGCGAAGGGTTAATACTACTTTCATGCTTCTGAGTGTAAACTGTCTGCAGTCCCCACGCTCTCCAAAATGAATCTCGGAGAGCGAGGCACTGTTTTGCCGAGATCAAGCAGATCTGCAAATGAGGAAGATTAAATAAAAATGAAATGAAATGAAAGTTAAATGCCTTTTTTTTTTTTTTTTTTTTTTTTCTGGGGGCCTTCTCATGTACACATAAATGTTGTTTTAGACTACCTCATTGCCTTAGTTAAGCGTATACTTTTACCTCACAGCCNAAAAATCGCCCTTTCCTGGGAGGTGTCTTTTGAGCGATCCCCCAAAACGCCTTTCCCGGAGCAGCTCCCTGTCAAACTACACGCGCTCCCGTCCGGAGGGACTGAAAAGTGATTCAAACTCTCCGGGAAGCACAGACATTTTAATTTCATCTGATGCAGCGGCTCGGAGAGCAGCGAGATCAGCCACCGGGGCTCTCTCTGCCTCCTCAGTGCCCCAACGCAGCGATTTTACTCATCAAGGAAAACAGGCGAAAAAAAAAAGGATCGGAGGCACTCACCAGAGCGTAGACCGAGCTCAGCACGGAGCAGCAGAGGATCAAACCCAGGCTGTGATAAACCAGATATGATCCCATATCCAAGGGGCTCCTTCCAGCATCCACGCTCTCTCGGGGAAGTTGGAGGACGGAGAGGTCTTCCAGCGCTCCGCTCGCAGATGATTTCTCCTTCTCCTTCCCTCCCTCCAACCCCCCCACCACCCCTCACTCTCCAGAACTGGTGTCTGTTGGATTGTTTTTGTTTGTTTGTTTGTTTGTTTGTTTAGCCAGAAAGGCACATGACGAGAAAGCCCGGTCCTTTGCTTCGCTTTCTCATGGCTGGAGATGCGGGCAGCTCCCGAAAGGCAGCGAAGGATCCCATGCGAAGAAGCGGAGTGACTTCGGTTTCGCTCAGAGCCGCAGCCCCCGGTGCTGGTTGTTTTCGGCGTGCATCTGTCTCAGAGCAGAAAAATCACATCCATATGTCAAAGCCGCGCTCTTCTGTTTCCTTTTTATGAGGCAGTGGGAAGTTCAAATAATTTCTTTGTCAAACGCAAACACACAGAAAGAGGCAGAGAGAGAGGGAGGGAGGGAGAAAGGC
>VXAB01004386.1:0-46008 GCA_013399175.1 Odontophorus gujanensis
ATGAGCCAGCAGTGTATGCTTGTAGCCCAAAAGCCCAACAGTGTATTGGGCTGCATCAAAGGAGGGATGGTCAGCAGGGAGACAGAGGGGATTGTCCCTTTCTGCTCTTCCTTTGTGAGGCTTCATCTGGAGTACAATGTCCAGGCCTGGGATCCCTAACACAAGAAAGAAATGGAGCTGTTGGAGTGGGTCCATCTTAGGGCCACAAAGATAATCAGAGAGCTGGAGAACCTCTCCTGTGAAGGAAGGCTGAGGAAGCTGTGTTTGTTCAGCTTGGAAGGTTCTGAGAATACCTCATTGGGGCTTTCCAGTTTCTAGAGGGAGAGTATAAACAGCAAAGGAATTGTCTTTTTACACAGGCAGACAGTGGTAGAATGAGAGGGAGTTTCTTTAAGCAAAAAGGAGAGAGGTTATGATTACATGTTATGAGAAAATTCTTTGCTCAGAAAGTGGCAAGCTGCTGTCACACGCTGCCCAGACAAGTAGTGGATACCCCATCCCTGAAAGCCATATTGGGTGGAGCTCTGGGTAACATGATATTGTGCTTTATTTAGTGATTGGGAACCCTGCCCATAGCAAGAGGGTTGGAACTTGCTAACCATTAAGGTTTCTTCTAATCTAAGACATTCTATGACTCTACAATTCTGTAATTCCATAACGTTTCTATAAATTTTATAGAATTTTATTGCAATATCAACTAGATCGTGATAACTAGTAAAAACTAGGAATTGGACTTGCTCAAAAGTTTGCTTCTGGTGAATATTATTCTGATGGCAAATAATACAGGGAGGGATTGAAGAAAACAATCATTCTTATAGTACAACTTGTTCCTCCTGGGGAACTGGTTTAAGTAACACTTTTGCCAGTGTAAATCACATGTCTGTTGGAAACAGGGTGGGAGAAATTGCGAAATCAATCTTTCAGCAAAGTCAGCAAACCAGTTTCAGTGATGATTCCCATAGAGAACTTGCTGTTATTTATTAAAAACTTGATTTTTTTTCTCAAGTCTTCTAATGGAAAACACTCTGGTTCAAGAACTTATATTAGTTAGCTAATCACTTGTCACCATAGACACCAAAAATTTGGTCATACAATGGAGAAGAATGTGTACTGCATAAGGTTGCTTTTGATAGTATATTTAATATACACTGCTGTTCCCATCTATCAGCCGTTCTTAATGAAATACTTGTTACTGGTTGCAGGATTCACATGAGGCCTGGTGCTGCTGGAAACAAGTAGGCCTACACCACCTGCCATGGAGCAGCATCTTCCCCATGATGTGTTCTGCTCTAACTGGAGCCCACTTGAGGTCTATCAAAATCCAGCTGGGAGGCAGTAAGAGGAGAGTCTGAATAGGAGGAAGGTGTCAGTGGCTTCCTCCAATTTCTCTGAAGAAGAATGACGTAGGAAATAGCATTGAATGTCCTTACCTTCTTGAAGAAATCTGGAAAATTACTCAGTGGCTTGGAAGACACTTTTTCCTTTGCTTCGTGGAGACTGTTCCATTTCAGATTTTCCCTGGTGGTTGACAGCCATGAGTCAGCATTGTGCCAGGGGCCAAGAAATCCAATAGTATCCTGGGGTGCATTAAAAAGAGCATAGTCAGTGGGTCTAGGGTGGTGGCCTTCTCTATGCCCTGGTGAAGCCACATCTGGAGTACTGTGTCCAGTTCTGGGCTCCTCGGTTCAAGAAAGGCAGGGAACTGCTGGAGGCAGTCCAGCAAAGAGCCACAGAGATTATCAGGGACCTGGAGAACGGAGAAGAAAAGACTTGAGTGAGGATCTTACCAATACTTCTAAATATCTGAAGTGTGGGAGTCAAGTGAAGGGGACCGAACACTTCCTGTTGCCTAGTGACAGGACAAAGGGCAGTGAGCACAAATTGGAACACATGAAAGCTTTGTTTTGAGAGTGACAGAGCACTGAAACAGGTTGCCCAGAAAGGTTGTGGAGTTTCCTTCTCTGGAGGTATTCCAAACTTAACCTGGACACTTTCCTGTGTAACCTACTGAAGGGAACCTGCTTTATCAGTGTCTTGGACTAGATGATCTCCAGAGGTCTCTTCCAACCCCTACAATTCTGTGATTCTGTGACAGGAGGCAGTAGTTGTTCCTGCCTAAATGGTAGGTGGTGTGTCTGGGCTGCTGTGTTTACTTCAGGTTGTGGAGAAGAGAAGATGGTGCCATGCCTATCAGTGAAAGAAAATTCTAGTCATTTTTGATACTTTTTTTTTTTAAGGGGAATTGGTAGAGCAAAATCATGATAATTTTTGTGTGTGTGGAAGGCCATTTTGTCCTTGCAGGAGCCTGGGTGGGAAGGAAGAAACAGCTGGTGTGCCAGGACAGGATGCAGGTAGTAAGGCTGCAGGCAGGTCCTGGGGCTATATTGCTGCAGGAATGGTCTTCAGAGAGGAGTGTGAGCTATGACTAGCACAGGAGAGCCTGCTCTGAAACCTCTGCATGAATAGATTTCAACTCCTTCTATTGTTGTGGCTGAACAGACGTGATAGTGAAGGTTCCATTATGAAGCAAGACTCTCATGCTTGCTCTCCCTTGGATCTGTGGTGACCCTGAGTACCAACTTGTATGTCGTGCAGCTATCAGAGGAGGTAAGGGCTGGCCAACCCTGAAAAGCTATGTGTTTTCATTATAAGGCAATCTTAGAAATCACTTCTGCACCTTGAGTCAGTCAGTATGTGAAGGGTGGGCTGTGTCTCCCAGGAAGGACAACTTCTGGGAGAAGTCTCATCTGCTTTGCAGACATCTGAAATATGATGGCTGCCAGTTAATGATCTCTAGCCTTGATAAGCACTTTGAATGGTAAATACTAAAAGGTGATAAACTTGTTGATAATAACAAAGGACAATAACAAAAATGAGATTTCTTTATTCTATTTCATACATAGTTTCAGCATTTACATTTTCTTTCAATCTAGAAACCTCGCCTTGCAAAAGTGAATTGAATTTGCTTTGCGAAATCTCCACTTTGTGTAGTTCTAATGTCTTCATTTTCAAAATTGTCTTATCTTTTGAAAGCCTCACCTCTTGAATCCAAAACAACACCACGTTCCTCTTTCAGAGGCACTGTACCTTTCATTTCAGCAAAAACTAGTCCTTTCTCGTGGGTTGGCACTTAAGCTTGGCCTATTCAGGGCAAAACGAGAGCAGGTAGATATCTGAATCTTGCAAATGGGATTTATATCTTTAATACTTCAGGTACTCTCCTGCTCTGTTCATTGGAAAGAAGTGTCAGTGGAACTCCCAGTGCTTTGGGCCAGCACTTTTGCTTTTCTCTGAGCACAGTTGCTGGAGCAACTGATAAAAACTTTATCAGTAAAAATGTCTTGAACCATTATGGAGATCCTTGAAAAGCATGAAGTCTATACCACTATATGTTTTAACAACAAGAAATGACTCCAAAAATAATTAATTTCTGAAGTGTTACATTTTAGTATCAGAATACCTAGGATAAAAAACATCATAATGTTACTAAAATTAGAAGTCCTAAAACTCAGTTCAAAGTATATTTTCTAGCTACCAAGTGTGTATAGTTTACTTCCTTGTCAGTTCATAAGATGCCTTGCCAAATACTGAAATGTTTAGTTAAGCCCTAATGTTCCAATAATTGTTCTTTACTTCTTGATGCTGAATCCTGTGGTTAGAAATTGCAACATCATAATACACAGTAATTTGTTTCCCTTAATTCTCTGGGCATGAATTTCCACGCTAGAAGGGGAAAATAATCAGTGAAATGCTATCTGTGTGAAGAGCTGAGAATAAAAAGAGGTGAAAGATATCTGAGATATTGCAAATATATAAATGAATAAATAATAAATATAAATGAATAAGTTCATAATGGTGTATTTTAGTCCAAATCAAATTATATGGAAATGCATTCTATAGAGACTCTTTTGAAGGTGGGAAGAACACTTAAGCTTCCCACCTCCTTCTCTGGTCTGTAATGTGAGCACAGCCTTATACCAATATCACATGTGACTCTGGGAGTGAAATATCCTTTTCTCTGGCTCTGCTCTCATTTCTGATGATGGGGAGATTCAGCTGCAATAGTGTTTCATTGGGCTCCCAATTTCCAGAATAATTAGTGTAAAAAATAACAGAGACCAAAGAATGGTAAATTGGACAGTGGTCTAGAGGAGAGTTTGAGGGAACTGAGTCTAATATGTTGAGGAGGATAATAAGGGGTGAACCGATAGCACCACTTCTCAGATAAATGCAAGATAATAACACTAATGTTGGTAGTGACAGGTGGGATAACAAGGGGCAGGGACTGTGAATTACAGCTTGGCAAGCTCTGTTTGGATGAACTGAAAATCTTTTTCAATAGGAAGGTAGTGCAGCCAACAAGAAGAGGTGTGCTGCTAGACTTTGCTGTTGTCTTCCAACCCCTACAGTTCTGTGACTATCCTGGAAGAACAAATCCATAAACTGATTTATTTTCTGAAGAAGGATGCTTTCAAATACTATCAGAAACCACAATTTCTATTTTTCTCTATTCAGAGAAAGTACAAAAATTCTGCTCCTCTGACATAGGGCACAGATTTGCTCGTCACCTACTTATGATTTGATTTTTCATTGTCAGGGCATGAAAAGTGGTCCCACCAGAGTACTGAACAGATTACCAGTGGGGGATGTCCCTAAAAGCCAGTGTCAACCATGGGACTTGTTTCTGTGTGTTGTGTAATTTTCCTCCTGTTCCAA
Organism: Odontophorus gujanensis; assembly: GCA_013399175.1. Lineage (NCBI taxonomy): Eukaryota > Metazoa > Chordata > Aves > Galliformes > Odontophoridae > Odontophorus > Odontophorus gujanensis. The sequence continues at coordinate 4,717 of VXAB01004386.1, forward strand.
TCTGGAAAAAAAAAAAAAAAGAAGCGCAGTATGTGGAGTGACGTTTTAACCAATACTTCCATGATTCTCTGTTGTCTGGGGTTATGGGGTTGGGAAATGTGTTTTCTACCCCACTGTCACTTCCAGTTTGAGATCCCAACTCTAGCACCACAATTTGGCGCATTTAGCAGAAACATTACCTGGGAAGGGCAAGTGCATGCCTAGATCTGTAGAAAGACTTGCATTTTTCCAGTCAGCATTGCATTTGGCTGAAATAGCAGTCAGTGTTCCTATAAACACTCGACCTCCAAGTTTTTCACAAAATTAAGTGACATCATGCTGTGTTTTCTCAAAACATTTTGATGTTATGAGAACTCAGGAGATACGGTCCAGAGCGTTACACTGCTGTGTTAACGACTACTTTTATTCCTGGGCAGATCAAAAGATGGAAATTGTGCCAAAGATAATGGGGTGGGGTTTAAAAAAATAAAAACATTGGAGATGTTAACATTTTTGTTGTAATGGAATTGACATTCATTTGAAGCATGAATCCAGTTCATGTTTCCCCGCAGAAGCCTTTGTTTTCTTCACACTAAATGCTTGAGAAATTGGCTCAAAAGCAAAGTAGTAGTACATAAAGACAAAAAACAGTTGAAATGACTAGTTGTGATTCAGTGTGAATCAGTCGATCAGCAGGCTTGAGAACTGGGAATGATATACAGTGTAAAACAGCAGACTTCATGTCACTGGATTTACAGGCTTAAATACAAATAAACCATAAAAACTGAAGTAATATGAAGTTCCTCAGGTTTGCTGTCCAGCAACAGAAAATAGTCAAGAGGTGGAGTTTCAGTGTGGAGTGCAATGAGCACTACTGGCATCCAGTGTGTGTAGTCCATGTTGCTTACTTTCACTGTCAGAAAATAACAGGGGAAGTCATAGCTGCTTCTGGCAACCTGAGCTGCAAAGGAAACACTTCTTGTTTACCTACAAGGACTTGTCCCAGACAAACCTGATAAATTTCCATTTGACAAAATACAGTGCCACCATTTTGCCAAAAATCATACTGGAGATAATAATTACATTTGTATGGTTTTGAAATGAAAAACTTTCTGCTAAGTTCAGTTCTTTAATGTGGCCCTTTGAACAACAGTGTTTTGTTTTGTTTTAATTGGAACATAGAGTTGACATTACTCATAATTATGAAGAACTACTTTTGGACACTTTACATTAGCTTTGTATAGTTCTGTACTAGGAAACAACTAAAAGAGTAGCTACAGAAGTTCCACAAAACAATGAATATTCTAGCACTTCCAGCTTTTGCATTAGAAGAATGTTATTCAAAAGACAGTTGGTTGCTTGGTCTACAGCTGAAACCTGGGTGGTTACTCAGTGGTCATCTCTGATAAGGTTGCAGATCTGAGTCACTATAATTTGTTTGGAAGAATTCCTGAAAGGTCTTGCTATACTACATGCCTTCAAAGGGCAGTGAATGATGATGCAATATCTTCAGCAGATCACACCATAGATTAAATTGGCATGTGGGTTTCAAAGCAGTCTGAGATGGTGGCAGTGCTTCTTGAAATGGTGTATTCATGCTCCTAGTTCATTTACTGAACCCAGCAAGAATAAACTAATTGACTCATAATACCACTAACATATTAGAGCTGTGAGATCCTAAGGATTATTACCCCCTTTCCTATTTTCTCTTTAGTTCAAAATTCAGTAAGTACTTAATTGCCAGAAGACAGATGAGGTGGGCTGCTAACTGGTTAGAAATAGCAGATCCTGATGTTCTGAAGATTAACATAAATACTGTCTGATGACTCCCACTTTCTCATGTGACTGACTTAGGAGTCTTTGAAATAAGAGAGAAATGAAATTCAGAGCTGAGGTTTCCCTCAGGGGAAAAACTATCAGAGGTCTCAATGGATGGGTGAAAGCAGAGATGATGATGCTTCAGGAAGAAGCAGGCAATGGTAAAACAACTCTGAGCCAGATTGCAGGTGCAAGGGAGGGAGAAGGCAGTTACTGTTTACCTCAGTGAGGGAAAGAGCACACAATTACTATTTAACATGCACTTGAAAAAGCTGAAGAAGCAAAGGATTTGTTGAAGTAAATTTGTGTTTGTTTTTATTTAAAACTGCAGATGTCTTGTATTCTTTAAAAATGGCTGGATTTTGACACAAATACCTCTTGAGAAGGAAAAGGTATTTTGAAAATAATATTATTTTGAAAGGAAGGATTTTTTACTGGATTGGCTTGATTAAAAATGTATTTTATGAGTAATGTTCCATCAGGTCTGGTCATGAAGAGATCTACCATTTGTTTGGGTGAGGATGTTATTCATCAACTGGTAACAATTTTTTGTTGTTGTTAGTGTATTTGTTTGTGTGTTTGTTTTTCTTGAAACAAATGTGACAGAACATGTTCTGCAATCTCTGATGGAGCACAAAGCAGTGTGGGACCCCCCAGTCCTTACTTTAAGTGCTAGTGAACTTGAAAAGGAATGTTTTTGCAGTACTTTCTTTAGTACCTTAAAAACAAGATGCTTTAATTTGGTACTGTTAATTATGGATAGAGAATCACCTTATTAACTGACATGGTCTTATTGTGGAGAACACATATGTCAGCAATGGAGAAACTGGCGTGGTTAACTGTCAGACAAACACAAACTAACTCTGGATGGCAGCGGGAAAACACTTGCTTCCATGGCAAGGGGTGTGGTTGCAACAAGAGTTGGGTAGATAATTCTGTCTACCACTGGTGTTAGAAGTGTACTTCATTCTTTGGTTCATATGAAGTAAAAAAAAAATAAATGGATTGCTGTAATGTAGTCTTGGCCTTCCCTCTAACCTTTGCAGAGGAAAACATTCCTTGCTATGTAGTTAGTATCATTTTATTAAACTTTTTACAAATCAATTATTTACTTTGTTTTGACAGCTTTAGGCTTTAAAATAATAACAAATACATACCCTGTTATTAATTATTTTAAGTAGATAAAGTGTGTCTTCCGCTTGTTAGGACTTGAAAAGAGCAGGAACTAATCTGTTAGAAAAGCCTGGGAAAGCTGACCTGGCTACATGCCCTGATGCTCAACTAATAACGGGTTCCATTGGGCTAGTAGGACAGGGAGTAAATTCCCATAAGAACTACCTAAAATACTGCTACTTTGGGGGAAATTTAATGTTTCAATGGCTAAATACCACGATGCTTGTATGGATTGCACCAACTTCAGATCTTTTGTCATATGTTCATGGTACATTCCCTTCTGCAAAATATCTGGTGCTTTTCGTGTTGACTAAGACAGCTTTTCTGCTTTTCTTTAAGCATTTTGGAGTCCTATTGTTCTCCTTGAAGCAATCTGAGATAATTTAACATAAACAGATAAATTAGCCACAAATCAATACTTTTAATGTATTTTAGCCAATCGAGCTAGAAGTTTACCATTCTCCCCCAAAACAATTGGTCCTATTTAGTCTCACAATACACTTTCACAGGTATCCCTCGCTTCTAAAAGAAGGTTCACAAATCTCCCAGCCTCCTCTGCAAGCTATCTTGGGTTCTAATGCATAACCACTATAAAAAGGTAGTGCTACTTTTTTCTCTGTTTTTCTTGAGAAGAATTGTAATCCTAGATAACATTTTTGATGTTTTTTAAGTACTATGAAGGCAGACTATACATAGGAAATAGCAGGGATACATATTTGTAAAAGGTAGAAAAGAGCTGTGCTTGGGAACAGAGGTTGAAAGTGACATTAAAGATCGAGTCATATCTAGCCCATGCTATGGATTAGTTGTCGTCCACCATATCAGTCTGCCCAGGTCCCCTCTCGTCCTCACCTTGAACACCTCCAGGGATGGGAAGGACTTTGTTGCTAGTGCCAACTATATAATTGTAATTGAACTAAATGTCAGTGGGATGATGTAGACAATATGAGAGAGCAATTCTTTTGAATTGCTCTCACATGGCTTTCTCTGAAATATTAGATGTAAAAATTATTGCATTCTATGTTGAAGTTTAATTATTTGTTGGCTAAACTCCACATCAGCTTTCTGACCCAAGCTTATTCATGTTCGTCTGAATTTTCTGCTTTACCTTGTAGCTTTTAGATAAATTGAAAATTTCTTCTTTCTTGGGGAAGGGTGTGCAATTGGAGCTGGAGAGCTTTCTGATGTAATGGTTAGATCTGAAGCCTCCTCCCTAGAGCCCAAGCAACCTGTCCGTTAAGTAGCATTCAACCCACCTACTATTTCCCAGTTCATGCATTTTCCTGTCTCCTTCATCATACTTTGCCACCTGTTCTACAGAGTATAGTTAGTTTTGACTGTTACTGGTACCAGAAAGCTCTGATAACCTTCACCTCCTTCTTTTTCCATGAATTGTACTCCATATGTTTAAAGGAAGAATTTTTCTTAGTATACACATGTCAACTGAGTTTGTATTCATCTGAGCTTATATTTTATTTCTCAGGTGGTTATCTTTTACAGCCTCAGTTCCGTGTACAGACTGTACTTTTACACAAAACATCCTCACTTTGTTGTCTCTCAGTTGAGCGAACTGTGCACATTACTTGGTAAGAACAGTACTATGTAAAGAAGGTCAACACCCTTACCCCTTTGATTCTATGTATTTTAAGTTGAATAACTATTTTCTGCTTTACAGTCTGAAAGCCCTACACAGTGCTGGTACTTCCTCTGAAGGAAATGTTAACATTCCACTTGCATAAGCTCTAAAGCTTTTGCTGCTGGGAGCTTAGCTGGTTTTAGTCATATCAATAAACTGAGAAGTTTCTGGAAAAATGGTTACCGTTCAAAGGATTAATTGATCTTCCCCTACTCTGTATGTGGGGAAAAGAGGTCACACAGAGGGTGAAATCTCATTATGGGGGTAGCCTGTTTATGATATTGCAAAAGCGATGAACATGAATAAGACGAGAAGACAGGATTATATTTGTAATATATCAATGAAAAAACTTGATTACACTTAATGTATGATGCCATCATGCCATTATTTGAAAACCTTTGTATCATAACTCAAATTGCCTGACTGGATTGTGGTAGGAGGAGAAAAGGTAGCATTATACTTCTGGGATTTGCAGTTTATCTGCTGCAGAATGACCTTTTCTTTAAAAATGTTCTGTATCAATGAACATTCATGAACAACCTTTACCCGGTGTAGGGAACCTGCTTTGGTAGGGGGGTTGGACTCGATGATCTCTTGAGGTCCCTTCCAACTCCTATGATTCTACGATTGCTTACCCATTTTGAGCTATTTCAGATTCAACTGATTAACATTCTTCTTTCCATCTTTTTAGTCAAACCTTCTGTAGTCATCAGCAGCAGCTACACGTTCTATACATCATATTACTCCATGACGCAGCCGTTACATTGCTGTCATAACTCCTGTTATGGAGTCAAGATATATTTCTCCCTAGTCATGTCAGCATGCAAATCATCCTATTTCCTGCGACTTTGTCAATCCTCACTCAGCCTTTCTTTTCTTGACATCTGCAAATAAGAAGTCTAATTGACTCCAAAGGCTTGACACCATGCAAAAATAAACTGGACTGTATCTTTGCTTTGGTGGTGAGTGGGATGGACACACTTTGATCTCGGTTACGTCAGTGTAAATACTACCGGTCCTGGTTTACAGTGAATGGTGCTTGTACCAGTATGCTTACAAAAACAGCCTGTCAGCAAGGAGGTAAACGTCAAGGAAGTGGAATTTTACATGAGATAGGGCTGAGATGTGTCTCATGTTTGCTTAGAAGCTGAGTCAAGTAAAAGATTTGTTCAAACCCATGTTCTTTATATGGTAGGTGGTTGAAAATGAGTATGCCACAGTTGCAGTTATCTTTTGGTTGCTGGCTTATGTGTTGGTATGAAGACAGACTTTGACAAAGGAGCAGAGGGCTGTGCAGCTACTCACCTTAGTAGTGTCAGAAGCACACGTCAACATTTTGCTTCTTCAGGAACACAGATTAAGGCCTCTGAGAAAACTTCTGGAAATATATGTTAGGGAATGAAACAGCTTCTGGGGGGAATTGTTGTAATTAACAAAATTCTGAAGAAAAAATCCTGGGTGCATCCGTGTTGTGCAGAATCTGAATAAAAAGGAAGTGTAGCGGTAAAATAAGGAGGTGGAAATCTGCCATTTCACCTTATTTTAGTCACTTCTCACAAATGTGTTTACCGATTTTCTCACTGTTCTATAATAGGATTCAGATCTGACAGCTGCTTTAGAACCAATAATTTAATCCTCACTCTACGTAAATTGCAGGACTTCACAAGACAGGAGGATATGAAGGTGAAAAAGTCAAGCTTGAAAAACATTTAGTCATAATAGTGTATCTTCCTTACATTTTAGTCCAATACAGAGCCTGTCTTGCAGTGCTTTTCTGGATTTAGACTTCCTGAGATAAGTCCTTAGCTCTAATCTGAAACATTAAGTGACCTAGGCCTCAGATCAGAAAAACTGATTAGTATTATCTTCTCTTTCTCAGAAGAGATAGTAGGAATTAAGTTCCTAGATGGTGTTTGAGATCTTAGATGCTTTATTCAGCCTTAGCAGCACCTGAAAACCTGATTCAGTATTTATTCACCCCTGTGAGGAACCTTTTAGCTGTGGAGTCCAAGCCAGGTTTAAAGTCTTCATAGAAATAGTATTATATATCAGTGAAGTGTTTTTAATCTTGGAAGTTTAGTGTGTATCAGAGTTTTGTCTTAAGTAGCCTAATAATTCTGGTCCAGAATTTTCTTGTCTTTGAAGATGGTCATTGTTAAATAGACTAAAGATATTTTCCTCTTTTGATCTAGGGATGATGCTCCTGCACACTGCTGGAGAACCATCTCAAGGGCTGGGGAGTAGAGGGGTGCGTGGAGGTAGAAATTCTAATGTACATCAAAAATACACATCCAGCTTTTAGATTAGAAGGGAAAAAAACTAGAAAAATTTAGATTAGAAGGGAAAAAACTAGTAAATTGATAGCAAGTATAAAAGCAAATCTCTTAAACATGTAGCTAGAGAGAGTGCTAAACACTAGTTATATTTGCTTCAATTAAAAGGAACATCCTGAAAATGTTATTCTTGTACGTCAGTCAGAAGTCTTTTCCCACCTCTTTGACACTGGGATGTAGTTTGGAGGACATCTGTGTTTATTCTTCACTCTGTTGCGTGAGCTTATCTTAAATACATCATCCAGTTGGTAGAAAAGTTATTGTTTTTCCTCTTACCAGCGATTACTCATGGAGACTGAGGGATCAGAGAAGGATCAGATGAACTCATTAAATATTTTTTTTTATCATTTTAAGTAGAAAATAGATGAGTGAAAGAGAGTATCAGGGAAATTAAAAATTATTTAAAAGAACATCTCTTTAAAATAGGAGAGGATGTACTGTTTGCTCTCTCTGGCTTCAATTCAGAAAAGTATTCCTCCTCAAGTCAGTTCTTATTAATATACTCATATTCTTTTGAGCCTAGAGTCTGGGGAGGCCTCTGCTGACATGTACAATACAAGGTGGTGTACAAGACTTCAGGAGACTCCTCTGAGAGATGAATTTCTGCACGTTTTGTTGAACAGGGGAGAGAAACTTCATCCATGCAGACTCAGAGAACTTATGAATTGCAGTGCTTAACTCTCACCACTGTATGGCTCTGTGTTACTTAACTGCGGTTCAAAGGTCTATCTGAAGAATGATTATTGTTGAGGAGTATTGTTTCCCTATTCAAGCAGCCTGCTGATTTTTAGAGCCAAATTAATAACTCAGTTCCAGAATGGAGGTACTTCCTTTATACCTCGTTAGGATTCTCAGTCATATTCAGATTCAGAACAGGTCTCCAGTGTAATGTGAAGACAGACAGCTGGAGAACATTGCTCATCATCTCATTGTCCTTCTGAGTAATGTTCTCAAGTGACAGGCCTGAAACAATACTCACAGCAATTCATTTAATGAAGAATTTATAAAACAGTCTTTTCCTTACATATAAGAGACAAATAATGCTATGCAAAAAACTGTTTTCTGTGATACTGGCTGATGAGCTAAAATATAAACTGGAAAGTCTGTTTTTCTTACTCATAAATGATACTAGCTGGAATTCCTGTGGATCTAAACAAATAAGCTATGGTAGAATAAATCATAATACTTTATTCTTGATAACTATCAATTTTTAAGAAAAGGCTTCAAACAGGCTTCAGCCTGATTCTAGATTTATCTATGTATTTTAAATTTGTAGATTTCTTGTAAGTGAGATACTTAGTATAGTAGTATAACTCCATAAAATAGATTTCCAAAATGAAAATGTACAGTTATGGAATAGTAAATCTTTACATTTTTCTTTATATGTACACCTCCTACTTTACCATGTTCCTCCAGCCTGCTCTGAGCACTGTAAATTTTCTGTCTCATCTGCCCAAAATGAGTAAACAGGATACTTATTTTAACTCCTCTGGTAACTCTGCCTCGGCATAGTGGAGCAGTTCACGCAGCTTTCTTCACATCTTTCTGTACCTGGTTGGACTCACTAATTTGATTTAAGCAGCTGATGGTTTTGGTGGAAAATACTGGATTGTTTGCGTGAAACTGGTAGCGTAGTCTTAGAAACAAACTGAACAAAACTTCTTAAAAACTGGTGTTCAAATTAAAAGTTTTTTGGATGCCTGTATATGCCAGAGCCAAATTTTTTAATCATGAGGTTTGTCTGTAAACCTTACGTTAATGTTTACTGCCATATTGCAGATAAATCTGTTGTGCTCTATGAGTGGCAGCATCCTTTACAATCTTCAGTTACTACTGCTGGTTTCAAGGAAAACCAGTATTGGTTTAGGTATATTAATTAGTATGTATATTTGTGTACTGAGGGAGAAAGAAATGTATACTGCTAAAGCAGTCAGCAGGTCCTCAGATACAGAACTATGCTGGATGTAGGAAAAATGTTTATGAATACAGACGCTAAAGCAATAAAACATAGCCCTAATCATTCTAAGAGTAATATTTTGAGGTGATTTAACATCTCCACTGTGCAATAATTGGTGTAGATTTCTCAAAATAATGTCATCTGATTAAGAACTTTGTGACACAATACACCTTCTCCTTCCCCAGTAAGCATTCAGACATGAACAGCCCACTCAAATCTGCACATTAAACTGTGCTCAATAAACTCTGATAAATAACCAGACAGTAAAGAGCAGAGAGAATATGATGATTTATGCTAGTCATTATTCTTATGTGCTTGGAAATGAGATTTATGAGTAGCAAGACAGAGAAGGATCTGAGGACAGCACTGTTACATTCTTCAAGAAATTGAAAGAATATTCATTTATATCACAAGTGAGGATGCAGTTTCTATTTAAAACTCTAGTTATGTGGAATGCTATAGCACTATAGCTACTGTGGGCTTTTTCACTCCCCCACTTAGAGTAAATAAAAAAGTAAGGGATTGGCAAATTTCATAGTGTAACAAAAATAAGTAAATAAAAATCCTGTGAAATCCAGCTGTAAAAAAAGAATTTATAAAAGCTACCAAAGGGTAAAATGAAGAAAGCTAATGTTGCATCAAACTCAAGAAGAGATTAGCAGTCTGGCCAGGTTAATTAGTCTACTCTGTAACAGTTAGATTAATGAAGCCTGAGACAACAACAAAGAGTAATGTAATTCCATTAATCAACATGGGTTTGTGAAGAGAAGATATTGCAAAACAAGTGTACATTCTTCTATTTTAATGAAAGCTTTGATCAGTAACACGGGTTTAACACTGACCTTCTGATGTAGTATCCTGCAACACGAACTTAAGTTTGCAGTGTTCTGGTTCTTAACACAGATCAATCAGTAAATAGACCTAAACATTTGGCTATAACTTTTTGAGGAGTTACAACTGCATTTTGTGTTTAAAATCAGCAGTGTGTTAATATCCTGTGACAGAGGATATCATGAGAAAAACAGAATCACAGAATTATAGGGGTTGGAATGGACCTCTAGAGATCATCTGGTTCAACCCCCCCATAATGTTATTACTGATAAAATTAAAACCCAAAACCTGCAGCATAAAAGATAATGTGGGATAGTGTGAACTGATTTATAAATGGTTTCAAAAAATTCCTGTGTTTTAATGGGACTAGTTTTAAAATCTTCTGAGAATAAAGACCATATCTCTGAGAATATCTTTAAAAATGAGGAGTATCTCTTATGAAAATGGTAGAGTTAAAAAAAGAACATCGTGATGGGCAGTGTCGTAGTCATTAGCTTACACCAGAATCTGCATCCCTGGTGGCTCATGACGACTTTCAATGAGCCAGCAGAAGTCTGGAAACTTCCTCTGTACTTAGAGTGCCTGCAAGCACAGTTGGTATGCTGTGACTGGTTTTGGTGTGAACAGCCTCTTAAACTGCTGTCAGTTTTGAGCAACTTCCTGAAGCAAGTAAAGAAACTGTCTTCTTATGAAGAACTGGATAGTGAAGGACAAAGAAGAGAGAGGCAAGACTTTGGTTTCGTTTGCTCAGAATGGAGTGAAGTTCTAGCATTTCGATAGTACTTTCCAAGCTAGAAAAACTGTAGATAATTTTATGTGTACCTCACTAATATTTTAAAATATCTTTATTACTCACTTGAGCTGTTGAAGTTTCGGTGTAGGAATATTCAGAAAATGAAATCTCTCTCTAGTTGTTGATATCTACCAGTCAGTGTTCGTTTATCTCCTGTGCAAGGTAAGTTTACTGATTGCTTCTTGTGGAAGGCCTGAGGGGAAAAAATTATGAAATTTAAGAGTGAGATTAAATATACCAATAATTATAGATCACATAAAATTGTGTCAGGGTAATTTGTCAAAAATTGTTATTCCATTAAAAATAATTAATATGGAATGAAAAATTCTAGTTTGGGTTTACTACAGCCAATGGATGTCACTGTTGTTCCACTGTATATCAGACACAGTACATATCTGCTGGTACTGAATAAAACAAATAAACAAATAAATAAAATAGAAGCAAAGCTGCAGACAGAATGTTTCTCTGATAGACACAAGGAGGTAGTTAAAGATATGGCTTAGTATAGTCCAAATCATTAGCTAGAAAATTTGTACTTTTAATTCAGGAAAACTCTTTGACTACACTTCAAAAGTTTATTTCATAGAGCTCTTGGAGTCTGGCATAAAACTGTAATATGGGTCTGGGGAAAAAGGGTTGACAGGAGAGGAAAGAAGGCCTTGCATTACAACCCAGGAACATTTGTATTTACTCTGAAGTCCAGGAAAAGGTATGAGGGGAATGTGGACTGGCTCACAGGAAATTAAAGATGGCAGCTTAGGAGGCTGCAGCGTAACAGGTTGTTCAGGGAAATGGCTTTAGTAAATAAAAATATCAAGGAAAGATGACAGAAAGTGACTGACTGATTAGACAGTGGTGTGAAGAAGAAGAACTCAAAAGCTCAAAAGGAAATTGTCTTTTTTTTTTTTTGTCTTTTTATGGATATGGAGAAACTTCTGAATTCTGTTTTGTCAAGTGGGAAAATCTGAAAATGGAAAAAAAACTTAGAAAGAACAAAGGTAGTATTTTGCAAGGTGAGGCAAAAACAAAGCAGAATGAGGGCAAACCTGTTTGCCTCATCCCAAACTGATTGGGTTCATTGTCTTCAGGTGTGACGATGGCTATGTACCAGGTGAAAGTGAAGGAAATGTATTCTCTTGATAACAGGGCATAGCAATGCATTGACCTGCAGGGCCTTCCTGCTCTGGTGGGTCATAGCAGACTCCTTATTGTCACTGAAGTAGAGAGGTTGTGATGTGCTGCTACAGGAGTGTGAAGGATACAGGCCTAGCATCAGCGTACCATAGGAAAAGCATGCAGATTGCTTCTTTCGGGCCTCATGCTCAGCTTGCTCTGGCTGAGCTTCTCTTTCCTGCTCTTGATTTCTGTTTTTTCTCCTGGGCTGCATGAGCAGAGGCGATAACATCTTCGTTATCTAGTCAATGTTGCAAAGCTACTTGTCAGTGAGCTGGTTGCAGTATTTCCTGTCTCTGGATACTAGTCTCTGGTCTGGGTTTGACAAAGTTTACTGCAGATTAGTGGTTTGCTGCCATGCTCTGGGACATAGCCTGCCCTGGCAGAGGTGTATGTATGCACATGGATATTTACATGCCACAGAAGCATAAGTTTTTATAAAGGCAGTACTGCTGGGTTGTGGAAGTAGCCCCTTTGCTGAGCTGGGTGGAAGAGTCCTGTTGTGTTTGAGGGATGACGGAAAGAGGGGCATTTTTATTATTCGCTGATCATGAATGTTTAGTTTCTGTTTGTCATCTGAGCACCTGTATTAGTGCAACACCATTCTGTGGAAGGAAGCCAGAGCTAACCCTCAGTAAGGAAGCCACCAAATTACCACTGAGTCCTGCAGAGGTCCTGCTTTCCCCAGGGCCCCACTGGCTACTGCTGTTTTGGCCGAACCTGCTGAGCTGAGATAAACTCTAATGGGTGAGCTGTGGCTTGAAGAGGTTATGTGTAGTACAGAGAAGTCATAAACAGCTCTTATGTAAATTGTTTATAAGGGAGTGGGGAACCTTTACCCATGTTGGATTTCTGTAAAACAGATCTGAGTTGATAATATTGTACCACACTGTTCTCACAGAATATTTTCTTTCATAAAATAACAACACCAAAAATAAGCCTGCCCCTCCCTTCCTCAAGCTGGGAGAAGGGGAGGAGGTTGTGCTCACCTCAGGGATGCAGAAAACGGATGTTCACATGCAGCTAAGGACTTAAATGTAACTACTTGGACAAGGAGACCTACTGTCACAAAGTGAATCATCAACGTACCTATCATTTACTTTAGGTGTGCTAGTGGCTAAAATGGTCTCGCAATTTTCTAGAGACAAATTAGTTACTAGTTGTCTCTAACAATTAGTTGAGGTCCCTAACTTAAATCAGAAATTTCTTGTTGTTGTCGTTGTTGTTACTGTTGTTTTTTATGATTATTGTTTTGTCTGTTTATTTAAGTTTCCAGACAATGCAATGTCTTTCTTGTTTAACTTGCTGTTGTATGCAAATTTCTGCAGGAAGCAAAGGGTATCTTCTTCTCTTGCTCAACAAACTGGGCAAACTATGCTAGTGAAGTAGTGCGTTATGCAGGTACACAAAACTGTCGTTATTCACTGGAATAATTTTAGAAATCTTGTCTTTATTTTTTTATTGCTTACAAGCTTCATTTCTAGCATGTCTTACTTGCATTAATTACATTCCATAGCTTATAATGCAAGGCTATGTTTTCATGGAGACATAGCTGGGGGAACAAAAATAGCAATTTAAAAAACTAATTTTAGAAAACTTGGATTGTCTGCGTGTGAAAAGTTGGTTGGCAAATAGCTTTGGGAGGTAGGAAATTTACTGACTTCTCATATGGGAGCCACAGCTCAGGAAGTCTTAATATAGGGTACTTTCTCCTTGGAAATCAGAGATCTTTGTTTTACACTACTGGTGTTTCCTGTAGTGGTAAAAACTTGTATTTTGTTACAAAAGGCAGAATGATAGCAAATTGCTAATTTCTTTCCAGGTATAGTGGTAGTTAGTTATGAGTAAAACAACTCAAATATAATAATAACTCCAAATTTCTTCCTTCTCTCCCTTATTTTATTCAAAAACACATAGAACTGTAGAACTGTAAGTATCTCTGCTGAACAATAGCACATTGAAATGGCTGAAGAAGGCTTAATATATAAAACTAGAAATCCTGCTAGTAGGTTAAGTTAAACAGGAAGTTTCAGATAATTTCTGATAACAGCCTGAAATGTCACAATTTATTCAGTCTGTTTCTCTACTGAGCTATAGTTTTACTATACTTATACCTGTTTTACTTCTTGACCTCTCTCCTTTTTCACTACTCTTGTTTCTCAGTTTGGATACTGTTTTCCTTTCTGTCACATTGTTTCTGTTGCCCCTTTTTTTCTCTCTGTGATTTCCTGCAGGATTTCTGCTCTTTTTCATCAGAAAGATCAAGAATGTGCACAGATCACTTCTTTGTATAAAAAGTGTCTCACTAATTTGGCATGTTACCAAACTTTGACACCTGTTCAAGAGAAACTATGGAAGAAGATTCCTGTGCTACCTCTATTCCAAGAGAAAACTGTGTGACAGATCAGGTAGCACGTTACTCTTGAGTGAAAATGCTTCCAAATAGTAATAATTTTTTAAAGTATACCATGATCTGAAAACAATTCTTCCATAAACCTCAAGTCCACTAGCTGGTCTTGATTACACCAGCAGAGTACATTTGCAGATTCAAACCTGTCTAAGGCAGACTTTTTGGCCTCACATTAATTTAATGGAAAGAATCTGGCACTCTAGAAAATTTTGTTTTCTTGGGATAGAATCATAGAATCCCTAGACTTGGAAGGAACTTTAATAGTCACATAGTCCAACTCACCTGCAATGAACAGGGACATCTACAGCTATATTAGGCTGTTCAGGGCCTTATCTAGTCTTGCCTTTGAAGTCTCCAGAGATGGGACATCCACTACGTCTTCAGCAATGTGCCCCAGTGCCTCACCACCCTCACTGTAAAAGATATTTTCCTTATGTCCAATCTACATCTACCCTTTTGAGCTTGAAGCCTTTTTCTTCTTGTTCTATCATTACAGACCCTGCTAAAGAGTCTGTCCCCTTCTATCCTGTACCTCCCCTTTAGATACTGAAAAGCCACTATCGTGTAATGTTGGAGCCTTCTCTTCTCCAGGCTGAACAGTCCCAGCTCTTTTAGTCTGTCCTTGTAGGATAGGTAAAAAATGGGCTACTACTAAATGAAGTGTTTAAACAGGTTCCTACCTGTCAGACTCTGAAACCTGATTTACTGATGTGACCATTCTTTTGCAAAAGCACAGACAATCACTACTGAGCCACTGAAAACTCAGGCAGAAAGGCCTTCATCCATTTATCTTGAAACAACTGCTTTCTAAAAATATGATTTCTAGATGAGCAGATTCAGCATGCAAGATTTAATCCAGAAATGGAAATGAACCTACCTTCAGTTCAAAACATAAATCAGTATAGATTTATGCCCAGACCCAAAAGTCTGCAAGATCAACCTGGCAACTTATTTTGAGTTCCCAGATACAAACAGTTATGCATTTATTCAGGGACTTAGCTGCCTGCCTCTGTAGCAATAGCCACCACAGTGCACCATGGGGTGCATTGGCACTTGCAGCTGTGAGGTCGTAGCTACCCAGTATCTCTTGAACATTTAGATCAGAGCTGTACATGTCATCCATCTCATTTAAAAGTTAATACCGTCAATGTATATATGACATGCTTATTACTGTAGAACTTGTGCTCTTAAATAAATGCATAAAGTTAGATCTATTTAACAATTTTTTCTTACTTCTGTGGAGCATTGTAACCTACCACTTTTTTTCTTTCACCATATTCTGTTAACTTAAGGTAATTATTTTTCCATGTCTTTCATCATGTCACAGTGGCTGCCAAATACGCAGTCAGTTGCCTCTTGGTGGGAGATATTTTGTTGACCAGGCCAAATGCAAAGATGATCTTCCCTCATGAGACACGCTTTTATCCTTGACAGTTTTATTGTTAATGATCAGCAGAGTTGCGATTGGCAGCTTCTTGTTCTGAGTAAAAGCTGGAGATAGTCCACAAAAAAGGAGTGTTGAGTTCATTGCCATGCAGGAGCATTGTCTTTTTGTGGTGGTCAGCTTCTCCAAGCCATACGCCTCCCAGAAAAGACTATTTGCCCTGTTTCTGCTTATCTTTACAACCATAAGCAGAGACAATGAGTCACCATGACACCCATCTAGAGAATCGGCAGTTATCAGTCAGTCTTGTCACCAGAAACGGCCTTACAAAGCAAGCTTTGAGACAAAAGAAAGGAAAACAGTTTCCGTCCTTCAAAATTTGTTAAATAATTTTAGAGAACTAGCATTTATTTTGTTTATTTTGCTCATCTCAAATGTCTACTTTATTTCTCAGAAGACATATTAAATACTTCTTCAAATTTACATTGAATTACCCATATTTCTAATCCCATAAACTCCAGAGTCTATCCTATACTCAACCCTTTTTTTCTAATCCCATGAACAAATGTAAGACTTCAGTGTACTATCTCCTCTGTCTTTCTCCCCTTTGCACCCCTCTCTTTGCACTGTTGAAATCAGGCTTGGGCATGGCATAATTAAATCAGCAACTTTAAACTTGGGAGAATTATGTTGTAAATCTTTAGGCCAATTTATTTGCAGATTTGTAACCTGTTTTTCCTCCTGGAAAATTCTGGTGAGGATTTCTTACTGTTCCGTGTTGACATTGCTCCACAAAGCTTGAAAGAATTGTGTCTTCATTTAAGCAAGAAAATGGGAGTGACTAAGAGGTTAGGGATCAGATGTTACATACCATGAGCTTTTTCTGTGTTTTCCTGTTTCACCAAAAATCTGATAATTTAAGGACAATCATTTAATGTTTTTCTTCTTCTGGTACTCTACCTTGGAAAAGCAAGAGGTAAGGGGCTTTACTATCGTAATGCACAAGTTTAAAATCCCTCATACATGTAAAAGAAATGAACCTGGCTTTCCAAAACACACATGGATGAACCATCTAATCACTTAGATGTTATGTAGGTTGCTCTGAAAGAAATGCATCCTATTTATTTCCATGGAAACGATAACAAAGAGCATAACAGTATTTAGTAGAGAAAAATTCTCAGCTAGAAAGCATTATTTGTCAAGATAGTCACCACCTATGCACTTTTGTCAGCCATGAACAAGAGCCTGTAGGCCATGTTTGTAAAAATCTGCACCAGCAGAGATTTCCCACTGCCACTGTCACTACTGCTGAAATGCACTGCCTGAAAAGCTTTCTTGTGCCAACATCCGCTGTTTGGTCTCCATAAGCATTCAGCATGTCAGAGGGTGAGATTTTTTCCACAAAAAGGAATTCAGTCCTTTGTGCACACTTCCATGTTAGATGCCGTTTTGTCAGACTACTCCTCTGCTGCTATCTGTTAAATGGCAAAAAAATGTAACAGAATATTGGTGGGAACATTTAAGCCTCTACTGTTATGCCACCAGTTTCCACCTCTGATGTTGTGAACCAATGTTATAAAATGGGAGACATTACTTTAGAGCTGCTGTCATCTATCCATAACGAGGGGAATTCCTACTTGTCAAGGTATTTTATGTTCAGCTGCATAAAATAAGCCTGCTAGATCAACTCTCCCAGGGTAAGTTAAGCAGATAACTTCCTATTTTCTCCAGCACTGTCAAAGTGGATCTGAGCTACATCAGGACTGTTTGGACTCCATCTGTGTATATACGAGGCAGAATGTGGCTCAGAAATGTGTATTTTCAGCCCTAAAAATTACTTGTGTATTGTAGCATCACCAAGAACATAGTCAGCAGTTTGATTATTCCTCTGTATTAAGTAGTCCTGAAATCACTTCTGTAGTACTATGTCCAGTACACAGGGTTGAAAGGGACTTCTGGAGATCATCTAGTTCAACCCCCCACAAAAGGAGGTTCCTAAAGTAAGTTACACAAGAAAGTCTCCTGGTATATCTCCAGAGAAGGAGATTTTACATCCTTCCTGGATTGCCTTTTCTAATAACCTGTCATCCTCACATTAAAGAAGTTTTTCATCACGTTCACATGGAACTTCCTGTGCTGCAGTTTGTACCCATTGCCCTTTGTTCTGTCCCTGGGCACTGCTGAAGAGTCTGGCCCGATGCACTTGATTCCCCCCCTTGAGATGCTTATAAGCGTCAATAAGGTCCCTCCCTTAATCTTCTCTTATAGAGTTCCAGGTGTCTCAGCCTCTCCTTATTAGGGGCATGATCCAGGATCCTACTCATGTTTGTGGTCTTCTTGCCTATCTGATCTCTGACCAGATGCTCTTTGTCACAGGGAAAGTCTCCTTTTCCCCAGAGCCTCTCTCTATCTTCTGGATCTGGGATAACCAAGGGCAGCCAGCAGTGAAGACTGAATCAAAGAAAGTGTTCAGTAAATCTGCCTTCTCAGCATCCTCCATTACTGGGTCACACCCCTCATTCAACAGAAGGCCCACATTTTCCTTGTTCTTTCTTTCTGTATTGACATATCTTGTTGCCATGGATGTCCCTCATGGAATTTATTTCCAAATGAGCCATCTATGCATGCATAGATGCATATATGAATCTATGAATCTATGACTGGGTGACCAGACTGGTAGATGAGGGAAAGGCTGTTGATGTAGTCTACCTGGACTTCAGCAAGGCCTTTGACACGGTCTCCCACAGTATTCTCCTGGGGAAACTGGCAGCCCGTGGTGTGGACAGGTTCACTCTTCTCTGGGTGGGGAACTGGCTAGAGGGCCGTGCCCAGCGGGTAGTGGTTAATGGAGTTAAGTCNAGGAGAAACTTTTTCTCTGAAAGAGTGATCAGGCACTGGAATGGCCTGCCTAGGGAGGTGGTTGAGGCACCATCCCTAGCGCTGTTCAAGAAGCGTTTAGATGAGGTGCTAAGGGATTTGATTTAGTAGTTTAGTGGGTAGGGATGGTGATAGGAGGATGGTTGGACTAGATGATCTTGTAGGTCCTTTCCAACCTAATGTATCTATGAATCTATGAATCTATAGCCTTATTTATTTCGTCTCTGCACGCCTGACAATGTTCCTATATTTCTCTCAAGTGGGCAGAGCCCTTTTCCACATTCTGTAGACTTTTCTATTTCATTTGAGTTTTTCTATGAGCTTCTCAGCCATTCATGCAGATCTCCTGCCACCTTTGTCTGACTTCTTGTACTTAGGGATGCGCTGATCTTGAGAGTGGAAGAAGCTGTGTTTTAACATCAACCAACATTTCTTGAGTCTCCTTATCTCTCAGTGTTCTAACCCACGGGATAACTCCAACTTGGTCCTTGAAGAGGTTAAATTCAGCTATTCTGAAGTCTATGGTTACAGTTCTACTTATTGCCTCGTTTCTTCCATGTAAAAGGCTGAACTGCCCTATATCATGGTTGCTGCATCCAAGGCTGCCCCCAACTCTCACATCCCCAGTCTTTCTTGTTTGTAAGAGCAAGGTCCAACAGCATACTTCTCCTCATTCTCCACTACTTGCATCAGAAAGTTACCTTCAGTGCACTGCAGGAACTTCTTGGTCTGTATGCACCTGGTACTGTTGCTTCTGCAAAAAATATCAGGGTGGTTGACGTTTCCCATGAAAACCATTGCCTATGATTGTAAGGCTACCTTCTGTAGCTGTCTGTAGAAGGCTTCATCAACTTCCTCATCCTGATCAGATGGCCTCTAGTAAACACCCACAATGCTGTCACCCTTATTAGCCTCCCCCTTAATTACCACCCATAAGCTCCCCATTCTTTGATCCATATATGGGCAAAGCTTGGTACATTCCAGCTGCTCTTTCACATAAAGAACAACTCAACTTTCTATTCTCTCTTGCCTAAAAAGTACACAAACACCCATGATATTACCACATAAATGTGATCTCTCCCTTCACGTCTCTGTGACCACAGCCCTGTGGCTGCCCACAGATCTCTAGCTCTTCCTGTTTAATCCTCATGCTGCAAGCGCTACTATACAGGTACTTTATAAAAGAAAAGGGAGCAGAGGATGCAGGCTTCCCTAGGACAGATGAAAGAATTAACTATAGCAGTATACACAATTCAGATGGCTGGCCTTCTGGATCATTTCATGGGAAACAGCTAAGGAATATTTATCACTCTTCTGGTTGCTCTGGATTACTTCCCAGTTGGTCACAATGGTTTGAATATTGCCAGTTTGAGCCCCTCCCAAATCATTCAGTTTAGAGCCCACCTCACTGATTTGGACAGCCACTATCAGCTGCCACAGGCTTCTAGACAAGTGGATCATATCTCTCCCAAGGACATTATAATCTTCATAGGAAAACCAAAACTATTGTGCCAGCACCAGACATATAGGCAGGAACTGGTATGAACTATACTTATTTTTCTAGTTTCCTTCTTTCCTCCAACTGGCAGAACTGAAGAGAATATAACTTGGGCACCATGTTCTTCACTTGCACTCTGAGGGCTTTATAGTCTTTGGTTCTGCCCATGTTCCAGCTTCCTGTGTCAATCATACCAAGGCAAAAGAGCAATAGCAGATAGGCCGTGCTCTTGAAAAGCTGCAGCACCCTTTCAACAGTGTTCTGAATCTTGGATCCCAGGAGGCAGCATATCTCTTGAGACTCTGTCAGGCTGGCAGAGGGGAGCCTCAGTGCCTTTTGACAGTGGGACACCCACTACAAACATACAACATTTTTTGTTTTTCTTTTCAAAATAAGACAGAATTATTTTCTTCATTGTAATTTCACCCTTAACTATGCAAACTTGATGACCTAATGCATCAAAACTTATAAGGCACTGTTTTTACTTGTATGTTCATTTTGAAGCTGTTCATATATTTATGCATTATGTTTTGACCTAGTTCCATATGAGTTCTGGAAAAAAAATATTAACATATTGAATATGTTATTGTTATTGAATAATGCTCTATGATATTTGCAGACAGTAAAAAATGGATGCTACATTAAGTTGTGTCTCATGGTTGCTGAAAGATGAGTATTTCCTTAACTGAACTTGGCTTAGTGGTTAGTGTATCAGGAAATGCCTGTGTCTGTCAGAAATGTCAACTCAGAATTTCATGTGTGCATCTAAATGTATATGTGGCAGTGCAGATAAATTGAGTATTATACAGAGTAGTGTAAGCACAGGAGAGATGTTTAAGTCTAACCTTCTCTCTGGTCTGTTTCAAATGTAAAACTTGCAGCCTGTTTCCATTACTGCTCAACTTAGTGTCTTGGCTGAAGCTCCTCTATGTTTTTGTTGATAGCTAGTTCCTTGGATTTCATATGGTGCTGCATTTTTCTGCTATTGGCAGCACCGACTATAATTGAGATTTACTTTACACTATCTTCATCTTCACTTACTTAAAACTTGGCCAGATATTAACCTCTTAGGCTAAAATTTACAATTAGATTATTTTGGTCAAATTCAATTTTTTTTTCCAGAAAGTTTCAGCCAAAACTATCTTGCCATTTCCAAGAAAAAGCTGAAGAAAATGCATTGTGTTGCAATGTTAAAACAACCCTGGCAACCTTCTCTTTTTTCACTATCCATGCTTTGGAGCAAGGACTTGAAATTTGTCAGTGTGATCTTTCTATCAGAAGTGTCCATTTATGTCTCCTTGAAAAAAAATTGACTTAAGAATTTGGAAAGTCTGAATCTGCAGTTCCATCGGTGCTCATGGATGCATTTAATCAGGGCCGTGTGTTCAGTTTCCTTGAGTGTTCCCTAACATGACTGTCTATCTCCAAGGATAGGTCTGCCTAGATCCAATATTTGGCTGGTATTTGGGTCCTTAGCTTTCTGAAATTGGTCTTTCTAGCAAATACTGAAGAAAAGAAGGTTCTCACTGTGTCCTGTATAAACAGGGTTCTTTCCCAATTCAGCAGTGAGCCTACAGTTTATCCAGCCTTTCTTTCGAGACTTAAGAACCTACAGGTGTCCTACTTGTTCCTCTTGACCAGTTCAACTCCAACTGTGCTTTGGCCCTCTTAACATCATCTCTGCATGCTTAACCAGTATTACTGTATTACTTTCAGGTCATCTGTCCTTGCTTACAACTTCTGTATTCTTAATTTTTGTGTTTGAATTTTGCCAAGAACTCCTTGTTCATCAGCACAGGTCTTGCGGCATTTTTTCTTGACATCCTGCTCATTGCGCTGGACTGTTCTTGATCTTGGAGAAGATGAATACTAACTATTAACCAGCATTCTCGATTTCCTCTTCTCTCTTGCCTTTTCTCCCATGGGACCATTTAAAGCAGATCTCTAAGTGTCCAAAGTCTGTTCTTCTGAATTCCAGCGCTGTGGTTTTGTATGTTCCCCAGCTCTTCTCTTCCAGATCCTGAGCTCCATCATCTCAGGGGTAGTGTAGCCAAGATTACCTTCAGGTTTCATGTTACTTGATATGCCATTTTTTGTGCGAGGACCAGTAGAGCACCTATTTTCAGACAATTTCCAGGAACCTCCTTGCCTTCACCTGTGCTCCCAGGGCTGACTGGGTCTTTCCCTCAGGTGTTCAATCAGTGGTTCAAGCCATGGCTCAGCAGTCCCCATACACAATTCCTTGCTTATATGCAAATATTTGATGTGTCCTCACTTAAGCTCTGACTTGTTGATTGTGTTCCCTTTTATACATGCCATTCCAGGCTCTTTGCTTGTCAGCCCTCTTCTTCACTCTCTCCCAGGACTGCTAGTCACTCTTAGTTTAATCTTTTTAGGTCTACGAAATAGATGTTCTGATCACTTACAAGTACATTCATTTCTGGCTCTTAACAATAAAATTTTGAATTTTGATCACTGTATCCTTAACAGCTTTTTTGTTTTGTTTTTTGTTGGTTATATAATATTAATTTGCACTTAAAAATAGAAGATTTAGTATGTAATTAAAAGAAAAGGAAGAAGTACTAATGTTTGTTTACACAGAAGGCAGAATGTTGGGAAGAGAGAAAAGACTTCACTGCAGTTTTGTCTATGTAGCACATCTATGTTAATGCCTTTTGGGACAATTACACAACATCTCCTATTTCATTCTTAAAGCTTACTCTGTTTTATGTTGTTTGGATCCTTAGGGAAGCGTTTATTCTGTTTAGATATATCAGTACCTCATTGATATAGCAGTTCTACAGTGATCCTACTGGGTACAAGGAATGAAATTTCTGAAAGCTGTATCTGGCCTGGAATTCACTCTATCCCTACTTCTTCTTGACACTGGTAAATCTGGTCAGCTGTCTCATGATTGTTTCTAATTTTTGTTTCTACACTCCCTCCATGAGCTTTTATTGCTAAGCTACAGGGAACACTGGAAAACGGTTTTACTTTTCCCTCTGTAGAATGCACTCTCCCTCAGCAGTCAAGCTCAATATCATTTGAGTGCTGATAATGTGCATTTTACTCGGTTGTGTTTACATAAAATATATGAAAATACAAACAAAAATGGAATCCTGAAATTCTTGACTATAGATAAGACTCTTTTATTATCGACTCCAGTCTGGATGAGAAACTCTTTTTCAAAGACTTCTTGTCAGCAGCCTACAAAGCGTCACTTCTGAGGGCAGTTTGAGGGTTCATTCTACTTTTGGTAAGGAGGAAACAAAGGGGCATTCTAATAACAACCAACAGCTATTAGAGGAAGTGTAATAGCATTAATAGATCTAGACCTTTCCCAAAAAACTGGACTAGAAGAGTAACAAGGAACAGTTGCTGTACATCACTGCTGAGAAGGCTGGACACTACAAAAAGCTCATTAACAGCTAGGTGGTTTTTAGTTAGAAATGTTAGCAGGATTGCAAATAATGCTTCATAAATGTTGTTGGGAACTGCATACCATTTTAAGTATATTCCAAGCTCAGTTTTATATTGCTGTTAAGAAAAAAAAAAAAGAAACTTCAGTGAGTACATGGCCATTTTTCATTTCTTGGTAGAAGATGCAAATGCCAGTTTCTCAAAAACAGGGGTTGAAACAAGAAATTCGGTCCCTGGAGAACAGATGGCTCACAGTTCATTCCCAGGAAAGTTTTGCCAGGTTTCCCACTCTGAATACTGTCAACACTCTACGAATTGGTAAATTAAAAATAGGTAATTTCTTGTATACAGAATTCAAGGGATAGTTTATCTGAATAGTCACTTGAAAATCCAGGCAGAAATGTAACTAGGCAAATAATAATTTATATTACATTATTATCCAATTTTTCTTTTCCTAAAGGTTTTGCAGTTTTCAGGTGATAAACTGATAATTTCCAGAAAATAGTTAGCCTGAAATGTAAAAAGGTAGCTTTAAAACATGATATATTTTTGTTGCTTCTCATCACAGAGTGTTGGAGACCTCAAAACTTAACATAGTCTGATTTTTATTGTCATTCATCAAATTCTACTTAAATGTAGAACTTCTACTCAAAATGCCTGTAATGTTAGCATGAACTAATTCTTAGTACGTTTGTGCTTAAGTGCTTTCAAGGAATGAAAATGGTTAAAGGCAAAGGAAGAAATTTGGCCTACTATGTGCAAAAGAATGTGTCTATTTTGTTCAAAATTGAGTTTTAAAGGAAATAAAATGTAAAGGGGTGTGGCTGATAACAGATTAAATTATAAAACCTTAAGAAAAAATCTAGCAAGACTTTAGATATTTTTGAATTCTGATAGAAGTGATTTTATTACAACTGAATCCCAAACTATTACGAATCCAATCTTAGAGAAGTAAAATTTAGGCGTATGCATGTGTTAAGAACACATCATATAAAAAAACACACATCTTTTTCCTGTTATCATCCTTACTGCCCACAGCCTTTATAATTTTCATATTTTCTTGTATGAAAGAGGAAAGAGTTTGTGTAGGAGTGAATTTAGCTTCTATTGCCCAGGTATCATAAACAACGCTTTTTAAATTGACAGTTTTGAAAAATCTGCATGAAAGGACGTGCAATAAAAACTCTTTGTGGGACAATATTACACAATCATATGATGCTGGCCTTTAGATTGTAACTTGTAAGGGAAGACTGTTATTCCCAGGAAATAGTGATGAAGAAGACCTAATTTAATTCTTCCTCTGCCACAAGGCAGAATTAACAGTACCTACATCATTTCTGAAAGATATTCTTAAATACCTCCCAAGATAAACTCCAAAAACTCCCACACAATTAATTTCTAAGCTTCATTCTTGTACCCTCAAAAAGTTTCCCTGACTTTTGTTATGGTTTTATTATCTATAACAACTATCATAGGTTTTCTTGTGATATTTCTCTAGCATTTTTCCTATCACAATGAATATAGGCAATATTAACCCCTTCTTTTTTTTCCTTTGCTTTTAAAGATAATTACAATAAACTCTGTTCCACACCTGTGTCTTTTAACAGTGTCAGGATACTAGTAATGATTCTAAAGCCAGGACAGCTCTGCTTATTGGGTGCTAATAAGTAGAGGATACAGAATTACCTGTAAATTCAGAAAATGCAATCAACAAATCAATTATCCCCAGCTTATTTATTTATTTTTTTTAGTTTAATATAATAGGCTTTGGGAAAACTATATGGAAAATTTCTGTAACAATGTTAAATTAAAAAAAAAAAGTACAAAACAACAGTGCAAACATTTAAACCTGATTTTTGCTGAGACAGTAGCCTATGACTTTTAAAAGAATGTTATAGTTTCAAAGACAGGTGGGATATCATAACTGCAATGTAACATTAGCATTCTTGAGAGTAATAGTTAGCTTCAAAAAGCTTTGAGTGCACCCTTCCAGTTCAGCTGCAATTTGCTTGAAGTGCATATAACATTTCTTGTAAATCCCTAAGAATTCAGATGTTTGTGTCATTTTATAATATCCTTGTCCTTTGCCTTGTTACTAGGATGACAAAAGTTTTGTAACTGTTAGTGTAACTCTGGATTTTTTTTTGTTTGTTTTACTTCATTATGTATCTATAGTATTAATAGTAAATCTCTTCCCAGAGGAAATGTTTCCGTAGCATTCCTTAGCGGAGCAAGAGCTCAGACAGTGAGATAAACATCACATGATACATAATATAAACCCAAACCAAAGCTCCTCAGCTAAATGGTAATAACCAGCAGGTTGCGTTTTACAAAAACAACTGTCAAAATAAGGCCAATGTAATCCTAAATGTTTTTGCTCTTTTTGTTGTTCTGGGGAAATCTGAGTTCATCTGTAGAAGCTTTAGACTTTTTAAACTTGATACAAGTATACTGTATTGTAAAGAACTGCATTCCAAATTTTCAGTTGTGGAAAATAAATAAATAAATAAATAAATATTCCAGTACGTATTTTTTTCAAGGTCAGTTTGCGTTCATCAGTGAGACTAGATATCCAGACACACAATAATAATTAGTGGCTGAAAACACTTAATATGACTGAAAGCCTAGGGCACTTAACATTAGAGTCCTGGAGGCACCAAAGTCCAAACTTCAGATCTCCAGAACTACTCTAAACTTGCACCTTAAAGAAGAGTCATCTCGAGTTCTGCAGTGCATTTTGCTCCTGTTAAATGTTTTCTAAGTGTATGATGGTCCACTGCTGGGTGGACTCAGAATCGTTTAAATTAAGTCAGTGCTGTACAATCAAGTGTCTAACTCAAGCCCAATCTCCCTCTGTTTCACTAAGGAGATCTTCTGCTGTTTACTTCCTTTATGGATGCAGCACAACTCAACAGTTGACTTCAGCATTATAGTTGGGTGATGCTCCCTTGGCAATATCCCAGTGACACACTTCCTTCCTCTCACATGTCCATCTGTTGGTTGCAGGCCCGTTGCACTGTTGCCTGGCCTAGGTACCAACACAGAGGCAATAAAACTACAGATGGGATAAAACTGCAAATCATTATGTTTTATGGACTTCTTTTAATGTGAGAAACGCTGATCAATGGTCTAAAAATATGACTTTTTGATCTGTGAAATACTGTTTTCTGCATGTATGCTCTATGATGGCTATTTTCAAAATCCTTATTTGGGTGGAACATGAAGCTCTCTGTCAATGTGTTGCTTCAATAGGTGTCTAGCCATGAAAAATTCAGAGGCTCTTGGAAAAGAGCAATTGGGTGGTCCATTTTTCTTTAATGAACCCCTGAGTGTAGAAACTGAAAATTCTTCTCTGGGAGGTGGTTACCTTCAGAAAGTAATTTCATTTTAAAGTAGGAAGTTCCAGGAAATAGTGATGTTTTGTGTAGGGTGCAATATGACTAGGAAGAGACATTTCATTGTGGTTTCTAAAGGCTTATTTTCTTGTATGAGGCATGGACAAAGAAAGACTGTGGGAAGGGAGGTAAAAATAACCCAAGAAACTCCTATGGGAGATTCTTTCACTACAGTCTGTCTGTGCAAAACTCTGATAAAAGGCTCTAATTCTTACTTTATCTGTATCCAAAACTTCATTTGCAATCAAATGTCATTACCTCAGGTCATCTTTCTACTGATTGCTATTTTTTATATGTTATCAAGTGAACAGCGAGGTATCTTTTGTATTTTATTTTTTTAACTATGTCATGTCAGGGTTAAAAAACTGTGGATAAATAAACAAGTTGTTAGTATTAAAACAGCTAAACTAGAGTGAAGCTGATTTATTTGTTCTAAGTTATAAAGTACTGGAAATTCTCAAGCAGAGGCCAAGGCTGTGATAACAACAGTTTCACTTATGTTACATAAAAATAAATAACTTCAAGTAAATGTAAAGAAAATGAATTTTCTTGCTGGTTTAATCAAATTCCCTAAGAGTCAAACTCATCCTAAATGTAGCGCAATCAGAATAGAATTGCTGAAGATATGAACCTGGCCCAGTACGTTTCCCATATGTTTCGCTCTATTTAAGTTTTATTTCTCAAAATTTATCTCAAAATGATAATTGGAAAAGGAAGTTCTGAAACACAGGACATTGTGTAGAAGTAATTGCAAAGATTACAGGTGAATTCAGCCTTCATTGACATCACTAGGAACTCTTCTATAGTAACTAGTTAGAATTTGGATAACATTTTTGTATTTGCAGGATAACTGTTCAGAAAACACCTGTGACCTCAATCACATCGTTTTGTAGTAGAGGGAGAAGGCAAGGCACAGACTAATACCATTGTCAAAAATATTTCTACACATAAAAAAAACAAAAAACCNTATATTTTTAAATGTAAACACCCTGTGCTATTAGTAATGTCCTTATAGTCAGTTTCATTATCATAACATTTCATGTCAATTGTGCGGATGTTCATCTGTGCATGTATGTGAGTATAAATGTCTGCAATCCCAAGGACAGTCACTTGCTCTTCTTGTTCACATTCTGAATACAACATCCTTTGTTGAAAAGGAAAAAAATGTAAAAGAACCACAGTGCAAAAGACTGACGAATGTGTTTGTGTTTTTCAGTGACCAGGTTAATCCAGAAATAATTGCAAAACAGCTGCAGAGGGAATTTGCTCTACGCAACCTGTTCTAGACCTCCCTGTGCAAAATAATCCTTTGAATGCTAAGACCACTAATGTGATACATTTCTCTTAGGTTGGGTAAAGCCTATTATGATGCAATAGAGATTCCAAGAGAGGTTCTGATATGTGAGTGAAAACAATGACTTTGCCCTTCTTGCTTATACCACTGACTAGTATGCTTCTAGGTGAGTTACAGCTGGGTAAGCGCTAATAAATTAAATGTTTTTTTCGCTCTCTAGGTGTGGATTTATCTGTCTGTTTTCTGACTTCGCGCCTGATCTGCATACTTTTGGTGATGCAGCTGGAGAACTCCCAGCAAGTGACACTGGTGCCTATATGATGTGATGATGATACATAGCAAGCAAGTCTACATATTACAACAACTATGCAAAATCTTACACTAGCTTGTAGATCTCAGGAGGCTGAGACTGTTGGGTTGAATGGATAGCGTTCTGGTCTACACTCCGCAGTTTTTTCTGCATGAATGCAATGAAAAATGCAGATTTTTCATTTGCTATTTTTGTGTGGTCTTGCCGGAGGTGTTTTAACTGCAGTCTCATCAGCTCTTGTGATGAAACACTGTTGACCCTGAGAACAACAGCCCAGGAATAATCATCAGGTCATTGTAATTGGAGTAGCGCTGGTTTTACCTTTTCAGTGCCTATGGAACACCCTTACTTAACTCTTCTGAGAACTGTCAAAGGAGAGAAACCCATGCATTTTCATAGGTAGGAATGCCTTATAGATAACACAACAACTGAGTTTGAATGGATATCTGGAGGTCACCTTGTTTGTCCCTTTTCAACAATGCCACCTGGAAAAGTTTACCCAGGACTATGTACTTTGAAGATCTCTACGGAATTGACTGAACAATGTCCCTGGGTAAAACGGTGGTTCTATTTCATTCTCAATTTTCCCCACAATAACTAACTAACTAAATAAATAACAACAGTTCCTTGAATTAAGGAGGAACTTCTTGTATTTTTGTTTGTGCCTATTGTCTTGTCCAGTCATTGGACACCACTGGAAAGAACCTGGAAGTGGTGGACACAGAATTCTAGAGAGGACATTCTAGAGAAGAAGGATTACATCTCTTGACTTGCAGGCTCACATCCAATCTGATGTCCACTGGATTTCTCATGATCATTCTAAAAAGTTTCTTTCAAGGCCATAGGCCACTTCTGTATTCTGGTGCATGGGGTACTGGTACAGAACTTGCTGAACTTCATGAGGTATCATCAAACTATTTCTCAAGCCTGCTGGGAATCCTCTTGATGGCAGCACAGCCTTTGGGTATATCAAACACTTTCTGTCAGACAGTGTCTGTCTATTCTTTCTGTCATCAGCAATCAAAGTTGAAAATGTGTAAATTTATGGAATCATAGATTTGTCAAAATTGGAAAAGACCTCCAAGATCACCCAGTCAAACTTTCCACCTATCACCAATGTTGTCCACTAAACTAAGTTCCTTATTACCACATCTACATGTTTCTTAGACACCTCCAGGGATGATGACTCATCCACCTCCCTGGGTAGCCCACTCCAGAATCTGACCACTCTTTCAGAGTAGGATTTTTTCCAAATATTCAACCTGAATTTATCCTGGCACAACTTGAGGCCATTCCCTTTAGTCCTATGTCTAGTTGAGTGGGAGAAGAGGACAACCAGAATGTCATAGGTAGTTTCAAGCTACTTCATAGAATTTTGAGCAGTGGCATTCCTTTCGTAGTACTTTAATTGCCCTTCTCTTGCAGTCTGTAGTAAATATTCCCTGCTTTCTGAATGTACAAATGTTAGGACTATTTGGTTGTTCTTTCCTGTGCTATGTCTAAATTAGAGATAAGTTTAGGCATTTGTATATTTTCTAGATGAGAATTAAGTGTAAAAAGAATGCAAACAACATTTAAAAACCTCCAGACAGGGAACAGACTATGCAAACTACTGCTGTGGTGGTCACCCTCTCCCCTCACATGTATGTTTGTTCTCTGGTTTCTCAGGAGAAATAGTAGGTTGTTGTCATTGTCATAGTGACAAAGACATCTGGAACAATACTGCTACATAATATGGCAGATTGGGATAAAGTATCTAACAGTTTACTGGAAGATTTGTTTATTCATCTTCTATAAACAGAGGCCTTATTAAAGTTTTTACAACAGCTAAACATCTTACAATTATAGGAGCTGAATTTCCGTACTTTTTCTGTAATGAAGTACCAGGGATAAATTTGATGAAAAAGGCATGTAACATAACCATAAATTACTTCAAAATCTTTTTTTCTCAATTCCTGTCTACCCACCCTAGACCTGTGATTTGTGCTCACTAACACTATTTTATGACCAATTTGATATTTTGATTGCCATTATTAGGGTGTGAAACTTATTGTACCGATTTCATATTGCCAGATGACTTTTGCTGGTAAATCTCCCTTTGAATAAATGCTCCTGAGAACAACAGCCATAGACAGAAAAAGGCAAAACCTCAAATTTGTCTAAAGTAGAAGAGATAGGGGGACCAGAATGTGAGTGGCTTCTAAAATGTGATCTATCCAGTAATGCAGTTTCTTACTTGTAAAAGCCAATGCAATTTCGCTTAACTAGGATTTTCTTGCCTCAAAGATTATTTAGTTCCAGACACCCTGATGTGGACAGGGATGCCAACCACTAAATCAGGCTGTAGATCAGACTGTCCAAGGCACCATCCAACCTGGCCTTGAATGCCTCCAAGGTTTAGGCATCCACAACTGTGCCAGTGCTTCACCATCCTCTCAGTGATAAATTTCCCTCTCACATCTAATCTTAATCTCCTTCTCTTTCTGTTTAAAACTGTTATTCCCTGTCCTATCACTATCTTCCCTTGTAAAAAATTGATCTCCCCTCTTGCTTATAAGCTTCCTTTAAGTACTGGAAGATCACTATCAGAACTCCTCAATCTCTCCTACTTCTCCAGGCTGAACAAACCCAGCTCCCTCAGTCTGTCATGACAGAAGAGATGTCACAGATATCTGATCATCATCGTGGCCTTCCTATGGACCCATTCCAAAAGCTCTACTCCTGTTTTGTGCTGGGGTTCCCCAGGTCTGGTTGAAGTACTCCAGATGGGACCTTAAAGGGCAGATGGGGAAATTCCCTCCCTGCCCCACTGGCCACCTCTCCTGTGATGCAGACCAGGATACTGTCGGCCTTTCAAGCTGCCAGCTAGCTTTTTATCTACCAGGACTGCCAGATCCTTCTCCACAGGGCTGTCCTCAACATGATCTTTTCCCAGTCTGTAGATTTATCTGGGATTGTTCCAACTCAAATGCAGTCCCTTGCAGTTGGCCTTGTAGAACCTCATTGCATTTTCATGGCCTCAATTTTAAAGCATGTCCAGGTTTCTGTGGTTGGCATCCCTTCCTTCTATCTTGTCAGCTGCACTACTCAGGCTGGTGTCAATTTAGCTAAAATTATTTAGTTAATGCATATTTGAAGCATAATATTACAGTCACCTCTTCATCAGTCTTGTTTATTGTAGGCATTTGTAGAGAAGGCTGGGATATTACCTGAAAATATGAACCAATTATAAATGAAGATTCTGTTTTTCCTCCAAATTCTAAACACAAATATTCTTAGCAAAGACAACTATGCTTCTGCATCTAGATTTATAAAAATGAAGGAGAAGCTGCATAAGTATATTGTATTTTATGGGATATTTGATAAGTAAATACAGAATCACAGAGGTGAAAAGCTATTTTATTAGTTATATAGCGTGTGACCATAGATTTGAGCTGAAATCAAAATAGTTGAATAAATATAGTCAAATTCATCATGCTATTTATCATGTGTTGATGGAGAGAAAAAAACAAACTTGTTTTCAGAATAAAATATTTTATTTTGTGATAATTTTAACTTTTTCTTTTTTTTTCTTTCTTTTTTTTTTTTTTTTAACATAATTTGCTTTGAAAAGTATACCTCCTTTTTATTTCCATGGATACTGCAACAGACACGAAGAGCGTGTCAACATTATTTGATAGAGAAAATTCCCAGCTTCTAAACAGTAGTTTTCAGCATAGTCATCACCATTATCTACGCATTTTTACTGGCCTTGAACAAGATGCTCTCACAGAAATCTGCAACGGCAGAAGTTATAGTCATGAGTGAAGTCATGATGAAATGCACCACCCACCTCCTCACTGTGCTCACATCCACTGTCTGGTCTCCATAAATGTTCAGCAAGAGTCAATTAATATCAATGAGTGACATTTATTCCGCATGGAGGAATTAGGTGATTTCTTTATATGTGTATTGCTTTTGGAGCAGCTCTTGTGTAATGAATAATTTTAAAAGTCCTTCAGAGTTCCTTTCTCTGTCAGCCTGAAGCACTTCCAAAGTAAAAAGTGTTGTATTTACAGTCTTTTATTTTTTTATTTTTAAGTGTATTTGAAAGTCTCTATCTCTTGCAAATGTGAAAAAAATAGTATTTCCTTTAATGGCTCTAGTAAAAAGCTTTACCAGAAATATTTTTAGCTTGTCTTAAACATATCTGAAGCAGCCTTTCTCTTCTAAGGTGCATGCTGTCTTGAAATATTCTCACTGGAATGTTACAGGAAAGATGTGTGAAAGCTGTAAACTACTGTCCGACATTCTTATGCCTCTTGTAGTAGAAGTGCAAAAGATTTTGATATTTCTTGGATTTTTGGTTACTATTCATTGCTGCACATATGTTTGCAGTACCTAACCCCATACAAACAAATCGTTCTTGTGAGTTTTCTGAGCTCTAAGAAAGATGCATTGACCACTCAAGCTGTGGTTTAAAAGAATAATTTTTGTCAGTCCCCAACAAGTAAATAAACACTCCTATTTTTAACAGAACAGATACTGTATAAACTGGCATTTAAATCATATTTATTGTGTATGTCACTGAAATACAGCAGAAAAAATTACATGTTTTCAATATAATTGGAGAATACTTGTTTCCAAAACTGTTATTTTAACACATTCAATCTTCTGAACTTCTAATGTACAGAGGTTCTTCTACAAAGGGCCCTTTGCATTTGAACTTAAGGTTCATCCAAGGTTCATACGCTTCATTACCACTGGGCAGGAAATGAGCAAGTTAGACTTTCGACCAGTATTGCTGTGCAAATATCAGGAGAATTTGCTGACTAACATCTGATCTCTGATTCATCACTTATAATTAACATTGTTGTTATTCCAGACTGCTAGAAGCATTGTAAACACCAGCAGTAAACATTTCATTTAAGTGTTAGATAGCCAAGATTGGATATTGTAGCATAGGTATAAAAGATCACACAGATGATTAAAAAATATAAAAGAGGGAGATTTTAAAATAGCATAAAAGCTACACTATTACAATGTTTTGCATTACTTAATTTACATATGGTAATTCTCTGACATCTGGGAAGAGAACTTTTTTGCTTTGTATGCTGTAGAAATATAAGTATTCCCATGATTCTACATGAAGGAACTTACATTTTCAGTAACATCTGTCCAAGTACTCTGCTTACAAATAAAGCCTAGTTACTCAGTCAACGTTTTCACTTTTCTGTGTGTGTGCCTTGGATCCTAGCCAAGATGCCATCATAGACCGTGCTTCTAGAACAGCTGGATATGCAGAAACATAAATCTTCATGAACTTGTAGAAAGTAAAAGACGCATAGCAGCAACAACTTCATGTGAGAACAGTTTGACCTAGCTGTATAATGATTCATCTCACTCTCAATCTTACAAACCTTTTTTACACAGTTATGCACAAGAATAACTGTCTGGTAGATCAATTCTTCTGTAAGAAGCTAATGAATTCATAAACAGTTCCTGTTGGAGTATAAAGTATAAATAAAGGCAGGAGAAACTATATTCATTATTTAAGTTCATGATATTTTATGCTCAGATGTTTTAATATTTATGACTAAGTTGATCAAAATTCTGCATTTATCAATCCAAAAGTAGAGTACCATTAATTTTTTTCTATCTTTTTAAGATAACTTGTTTTTATTCATGTTCTGCATAAATTTGCTTGTGACTGTTCTGGTGTTTGGGTTGAACTGAATGTTCATTACTTGCAGAGCAGTCCTTGAGCCCCTGTACATAGCACTGGTAAACCTTTAAACTTAAGGGAAGACATGCTGAAGTCAGTGGATGTGTTCATATACGCTGATCACTGAGACATAACCTAGAGAAGTAGAACTCAAAGAAAGAGGTGATAAAGTTCATTTCCTCAATTACTATAAATATTCCATTCTAAACAGAAGGGGCTTTTAAGGCATAATTTGATAATATTTAACAAAAGCATTTTACTGTTCCATGGGTATGTGTTCCCATTAGACATACTTTCCATAACTAACAGAAGTTTTATGCAACTAATTGCAAGGACACACTAGGAGCATATTTTTCTCATGCCAGCTCTAGAAAGTGTTTTGATTTTTAGTATTTTTTTATGAACTGTAAAAACATACACAAAAGCGATGAAAGTAAATGATAGTGAACAAGAAACAAACTATTTGTTATTTTATTTCTGTTCTATTCAGTATCTGATAAAAATACCTATTGAGAAGCAAGAAGAATCTTCAAAACACTGCCAAAAATTCCTTTTGCCAGAAGCCTTACGTTTTAGTCAGCTGGGGGTTTGCTGTGACTGGTAGTTACGCTTTATCTCTTCTTTCATCAGTCTGTCAACACTCCTGGAAGTGTGTTCTGGGAAACACATAAGAAAAAGAAAGAAATAAATCAGGGAACAAACCTGCTTGGAAATGTGAGCACTCACCATTTGTTGAGAAGTCAGAAAACTGTTTTATTCCAAAATGAAGTTTAATTAATAGGAAAGAGTGATTGTAGTCAACCTGATAACTCAAAGGAGGAATGCAAGATTGTTGTTGTACCCCAGATGTCCTGTAATTAAAGACCATATCCTCTCATCTGTTAGTACTAAGATTTGTATTGCCTTGCAATCAGTAACCATCTGGAACCATCACTCTTGATGTGCAGATTGTGGCAAGTCTTGGGAGAGTAGGAGGTAAAAAACTTTAGCTGTACTTATCATTTCCAGTACTTTGTAGAAGTTCATGCTATAGAGATCATCCTAACCTCTTAAGGATGTAAATACCACTGACACTCAGCAGCAAGACTGCTGTATTTGAGTCTTTGAAAATGTCTACATTGGTACAGCAATGCTTGAGCTACATATGCAGTATCCACAGCTTACATGTTTTTTACTTGGCATGTCCTTTTTCTCAAATGTCTCTGGTGTATGTGGCTATCCATATAGGCGTCTGGTATTTCAGTCCAGGTAGAATAACAGCTTTTACGATGGGCATCTCCAAACTTTGTGTTTGGCCCCTAACTAAGTTCACTTGTTACCATCAAAGAGTACATCAACTTGTTTGCTATTCCAGGGATTTCTTGCATACTTTCATTACTGCTGTTCTTTTATGGGGTTGAAATAGTGAGAAAACGACTTTGGAAAATGAAAACCTGTTGAGTCATATCCCAACCGGATAGTCCCTTCTATCTCCGCAGAGATGTTGCTGCAGGCTGGAAGTGTTTTAGGTGGCAACCTAAGGAGAAAAAAAAAACACAGCAATTTATCTTTCATGCATAGTGAGCACATGATGATGTTACAGCCAGTTTGTTCACCCAGAAGAGAAGAGGACTGCTTGAATGGCTTTATTACTAAATAAGTTATTAAAGTAGGCTGGAGGGATAAGAGAACAAATTTTGTTTGTGTACTCCCTTAAAATTCTTGTGAGTTAAGATATGAGACAAATACATGAAAAAAGCTGTCTGCCATTAGGGTAGACTGTTCTTACTATGTGATGAGGTTTTGGTAGGGAAGGCAACCACCTGCATGCAGCTCTTGCAGTCAGGAGAAGATCTTATCAGTATATATAAATACTTGAAAGGAAGATGCAAAGAAGATTGAGCCAGACTCTTTTTGGCAGTGGGCACAAACCTGAAAAGAAAGGGAGGTTCTTTCTGAACTTCACAAAGCATTTCTGTGCACTGCAGGTGGCTGAGCACTGGCACAGGTTGTACAGAGGCCATGGACTCTTTTCCTGGGAAATCTCCAAAAGCAGCCTGGACATGGCTCTCCACACTGTGCTCTGGGTGTCCCTGCTGGAGCAGGGGTTGAGTCACATGGATTCAGAGGACCCTGCCAAACTTAGCCATTTGGGGTTTTTTTTGTACAGTGAATGGATGTTTATGCTCCTTGGCAGCAATAACAGCAATGAACAGTAGTGTATGAAGGAAGGCATGGCTGTTGTGTTTTCCTTTTGAAAAATGTGTGGAGACCACAAAGTGTCCACAGGGGGCAGGTTATAGGGCACTAGCAGGGAAGAGTTTTCTACTATTTCATGCTTCATCCTGTGTCCTGAAGAGGAGACTCAAATGCAAGGCAGATCAGGATAGTGTGTCTGAGGGGACTGCAGCAAGTCAGGTCATGGTAGGCATGTCTTATTCTGTGAGAACAGCGCAGAGGAGGAGAAATAACTAGCATTTTAATGGATAGATATCATCCATCAGAAGAGATGCTGGAGTACAGGGTGGTACTAACTTCCTTCATGAGTTTCCCCTACTTGAGTCAGATGGAGAGACCTGCTTTCTTGGGAGTATTAGGTTAGCACCATATGATTCAAGTTATGAGTCTAAATTGTTGTCTGGATTTCATAAAACTGCCCATCTTGATGCTATAAAAGATTTTATTTTCTGACAACTATAATTACGAAATACACAGGAAAGAAAAACACTGGTCGTATTATTCCTATTTTACCTAAGGCAGTGGGAAGAGACTAAACACTCTAAGTCCTGCGTTTCAGACAATATGAGAAAACTCTTCACTTTCTAAGGAGTTGACAGCACTGCTTCAGTTCTTTCCAGTCACATCATGCCTTCTCTAATCTGCACTCAGTACATTCTTTTTCAGCCTTCATTCTTTTGGTAATAAGTTGGGGACTTTGGTCTTTTCTGATCACCCTCACTCTACCCACACCTCAGATGTCTGTGTGCAATTCACCCTCCTTAAATGCTCTAGCAGCCTGGGATGGTATCCTCAGCAATTTTTCATTTATTTCTGTGGAGGAGGATGAGATTCTTCTATGCTGCTTGGATAACTTTATCAGATGTCTGAACTACATCCGTTGTCTGTTCATGATGCTCAAGTGACAAGGAAAGCTGTGTCCACCTTCATCAGGTTTGTGATGACTATGAAAGTTTATTTCCAGGGTATGCTCTGACTTCAGACTCAAACTGACAAAGAGCCAGATACGCAGCAGAGCTTTGAATCTGTGAAGGATCTGTGAATCTGTGAGTGGAGCAGTTCTGTAAATAATCACCATACAAGGATTAAGCATCTCAGGAAGGCAGGGACAGGACCATAGAGTAAGTAGGAAACTAGATATCTATTCACAAATTGACAGCAATGTCATGAGAGGTTTAATAAAAACAGTGGAAAGATACAGAGAAACTGACAGAGAAAGATCTAGAAGTATAAGAAAACAGTTTCACTGTACCCAGCAGGAGTGGAAACATTAGGAAGCCAAAAGCAGAACTCATGTACGCAGTGAAGAATAGTTTTGTTTTCAACACCCATGAAAAGGAGAAGTTTAGCACAGAAGGAAAATGTTTACCACGTTACTCGAGAGGAAAAATTTCTGTACCTAAAAATCCAGGAGAAAGTGAAGTAATCAACATGCAAATTGAAATAAATGATGAAAGCACTTTGTAATATGACCTGCATGACTGAATGGCTCACATCAACATCAAGCATATTTTTTCTAGAGTCTTCTGATGTTTTCCTATCAATTTCCATTTTCAGAGTCTGATGATGATTTTATTGTCCCTGAAGGCTTCCTCTTTTGTTTGAAGATTATTGTGCTTAAGAATCTGTACCTTAGGAAAAGTCATTTTATTATAAGAATGGTGTTTTAATCTGTGAGATACGATAAAGCCAGTGTTCAGGGGGGGATCCTTACTGGAAATTTGCTCTGATGTAACTGAACTTCCTGAGATATCATCAAAGAGAGAAACTGGAGTAGATGAACCCCCATGATTTTATGAACATTAGTTGTATGTTATAGGAGTTATAGTTTTATAGACCCTCTAGATATTACACATAATAATAATGAATATAATATTCCTGATACTGACTAAACTAACATCAAGAAATAACTACACTTCATACCTCTGTGTTATAATCAGTGTGATCTGTGTTCCTGTTTTACAGAATGAGCATTCAGAACTGCAAAGAAAATGCTATATTGGAACTTGTATTTCAAAATGTGAGTGAGTTAGGCTTTTTAAAGAGTGCATGGAGAATTTGTATTATTCAGAGAGATACTGGCTACACAGTCAGTCAGAAGCACCAAGACTAGAGTGTAACCTCTCCTTTGTACCACAAATCATATGTGGTAAAGTAATGTTCTTCACAAAATAACCAACAGAAATGCTTTGCAGCTATGTTTAGATAACAGATGTCCTTGTTTTTCCCATGACTCTATTACCCTTTACGATTCCATCTCCTCCCTGATATCATTAATGACTGGGTCCAGACTTGCCTTGCTTTTCCTGGACTATTTTCAAGAAGTAATTTTGTTTCATATTATTTCTTCCTGACCTATTTTTTCTGCATTGTATACTCTTCTGTATTTTTAATTAAACATGCTTGGGGCTAATGATTTTTGTTTTTAAATATGAGCATGATGAGTCTGTGGTTTTCCTAGGCTGTTGCTGATTTATTCAAAAAACAAAACAAAACAAAACAAGACAAGACAGTGGGGCTTTCAGAGATTTTTATTTGTTTTTAGAAGGTTACAAAACTGACTCATTACAGGCACCTCAAAAGCCATACTGAGATATCTGAATTTCAAAAAAATACTTCTGAAAGTCCCTGACACAAACTGTGTTTTAATGAGATATATTTTATTTTTTTTTTTTAACCATTTTAACCACTTTACCTACAGACATGAGTTTAAATACCAACAAAATGTTTACTGTATTTTTCTGGGAGCATTTGAGGTTTATAGTTCTGGAAGATGTCAGTGCACTGAAGAATGATGCTAGTGCATGGGGAGGCAACACAGGCAACATTCTTGACTGATACAAACTCTTTCTTTCACGATTTATAACTGAAGTGTGTGACTAAAAGTTTTCTAGGATTGGAAAAGACATCAAGGTGATCATACTAGTTGCAATACTTTTTCAAAACAGTGAAACTGTCCTTTCTCACAGATGCCTCTCTTGGTATGTTCTTGTTTCAGGCTTTGCATGCAGTGCTCAAAAGCTGGTTGGTGTATTATGGTGAGTAGTGTTTTCCCTCACTTTTCCTGTGTTTCCACTGAGTAAATGTCCTTGTGGTGTAGGCCTCAGGGTATTCTTTTCATTTGATTGGACAGAAGAGCAACAGTTGGCGAACAAATGCTTTTCTGTAGGAGTAACAAGTAAACAAAGTTTATGCAGCTGCTCCCAGCTATAAGTGGCATTTCAGAGGTTTGAATGTTATACTTGCATAGCAGTTATAAAACCCAGACTAACTCAGCAAAGAGGATTGTTTGCAGAGGAGAAGAAAAATTCACTGACATTAGCAGAGGGTGAAACACACCCACTGGCTGCCATATTCAGCTTAGCATGTCATTTTTGTCTGCATTCTCCTTTCAGCTTCTCTACATACTCAAGACTGACATCATAGTGGAGATCTTGAACACAGGCACTCTCTAGTGACTGCAGTGAAGCAACATGTCCAAACAGCTCTATCTCCAGCTGCTGCCTTCCTACCAGGAATGAGCTTCCCTGTGCTCCTCTGGGGACCTGTGTGCTGCAGAATTTTTGCTGCAGTATGAGAAGGAGCACTAAGCTGAAACAAGCAGGCTGCTGGCCTGATCTGAAGGTTGATAAGCAATTGTGCAAATTGTTGAGTTCCTTCTTTCTCTCATCTCATGAATATCTTCCTTAAGATTTACTGTCAGACTACTGAGTAGGTTACGGCTTTTTTGTGCTGTGATGCTGGAAACTGGATAAATGCTGCAGTTTGTATGTATGTATCAATGTGCCCCCACAGAACAAATCTTTTGCGAGCCAGTGACCATGTTACTGAGCAGCTTCTATTTCAGTATTCTGCTAAGATGCTACATATGAGTTTTATTTTAATCATAGTATCACAAGGTTGGAAGGGACCTACTAGATCGTCTTGTTCAACCATCCACCCATTACCATTATTAACACAAGCTACTCAACCATATCTCATAGCTCCTCTTCCAGATGCCTCGAACACTGCCAGCGACGGTGAATCCACCACCTCACTGCGCAGGCCATTCCAGTGCCTGACCACTCCCTGAGAGAAAAAGTTTTCCTTATGTCCAGTCTAAACCTCCTCTGGTACAACTTATGACCATTTCCTCAGGTCCGGTTCGTTGCCTGGGAGAAGAGGCCAAACCCCTCCTCATCACAACCTCCCTTCTGGAAGTTGTAA
Source organism: Odontophorus gujanensis (assembly GCA_013399175.1). Taxonomy (NCBI): domain Eukaryota; kingdom Metazoa; phylum Chordata; class Aves; order Galliformes; family Odontophoridae; genus Odontophorus; species Odontophorus gujanensis. Next base: position 45,125 of record VXAB01004386.1, read on the forward strand.
AGTGCAATGAGATCTGCCCTATGCCTCCTTTTCTCCAGACTAAACAGCCCCAGCTCTCTCAGCCACTCCATGTAAGACTTGTGCTCCAGACCCGTCACCAGTTTCATTACCCTTCTCTGGACACATTCACACATAGACCTAAGGTAAGGAAGTATGACATGCCAACAGATTTCTTTCACATCTATAAAAAAGTCTGTGTGTTTCAGTCCCTATATCAGCTCCTTATGTATTAAGTCAGTAAGGGCAAGAGCAATGGGCCATTTCAGATTATGAAGTGGAATAAGTGTCAAAATGTTTTATTGGGTCACAAGGTCAAGGTAGCTTCTAAACTCAATATCTCTTCTCCATCATGTTTTGTATCCTAATATAACTCTTGAACTGCAAGCTGGAGTTGATGGTATTTTGGCATAGGATATGCTATATCACTGAAGTGTTCTGGAGATCAAATTAAGATTCGTGTATGTATATAAAGGGCTACTGTGTTCTTGTTGTATTGTTCTTGGATTTGTAGGTCTGATGACATCAGAGGCAGATGGTGGTGGTATGGAGGTAAAGGCTGAACCTTCCCGCTACTATTCCATTATGTTTTGTTGCCGCATGACAGATGGCAGCAGATGGGCACTATGACAAAATGGGATCTGACATGGGAGTACATAGAAAGGAAAGGTGCACCACTGAATTACTCCATGTAGAAAAAAAATGACACCCATTGACATTTGTCGATGTTTATTCAATTTTCAAGATCAAACAGTATACGTGAGCACGGTGAGAAAGTGAGAGGTGTGTTTCAGCAGTGACGTGAAAAACAAGCCACATTCCAGGTGGCTATGCACTGCAGTCATACAATGAAATGAGGAAATCCTCAATCAGCTCATCTGTGTGAA
>VXAB01004387.1:0-10006 GCA_013399175.1 Odontophorus gujanensis
TGTTTGTTTGTTTGTTTGTAAATCTGATGAATTCATGGTGCTCTTGAGTTTAGACTGTTTCTTTTTATTGGCCAGCTAGCTAGTTCTCTCATTCATTCTTCTCTTGGCTCACTTCTTAGCATATTGGTAGCACTGAAGAAAGGAAATAAATCTCTAGAAGTACATTATTGATAAATTAGTGATCAATTTTCCACTAAAACCGGGGAACGAATAATGAGAAAACAATACACTTAATTCTTATTTAGTAAAACAATAAATCTTAGAACATGAGTGCTATCTGCAATGTACATCCTGCCCAGTAATATGCATGCTAGAACTCTTAACTTACCTCTCACAAGATGAAGATATGCTTATTTTCTAGTTCCAGCAGAAAGTAGATCACATTTACTTTTTTCCTACACTTAAACACATATTTTACAACTTCTAAAAATAACATTTTTATCCACTTCTGCTGTCCAATACACTAATCAACTGCTTTGTTTGAAGTGAAACACAGGTGTACTTTGGAGTATATTAATATAATTTGTGATGGATTGTTAAGTGCACGTATTGATGACTTTTCTACTCATGTTAGTAAAGGAGTCTTTATTGCCACTTGTATTTCATCCAGTACTGAGACAGAAAACAGCTCCAGTACAACCTGCCAAAATAAACTTGTCATGAAAAATCTCAAATTTACTGCTGAAATCCTGCACAACGTATTGAAAATTACATTAATCAAAATCCCATAAAACTTGGCAGCAAGACTTGTATTTGCATGGAAACTTTCATGCATTTCAGACGGACAAGAGAGCTATGTTCTTAGATTTCTTTGCTTACTATTTACTGCTGTGTATGTAATGTCACTTTTTCTTACCTATAATCAGGTAAGCTACATTTCATATTAGTTCCTAATCTGCCATCTGAAAATTAAGATTCATTAACAATGTTAGCAATTTTTGCCTTCGAAGTGGAAGATGCGGGTTCTCTCATCTGCCTTAGCACAAGGACTGTGCATGGACTTGATGTAAGTCCCCATAGCAAGACTGTCATTGTAAGTTTATTTTAAAGTACAATTGCACTTCTCATTATGCATATTCAGAATTTTGATTATTTTATACTTAATACACATATATTCTTGGCTTATAATACTGATGACAATACTCACTTCCTGACAGCCAAATGACTCTGAAGCAGGCAAGCAGAATGTCAGAAATAAAGTATCCTCATGTACTGTTAATCACTGGCAAATTTGAATGAACCTGGTAGTATCTCTGTGAAAACAAAGCCTTCCTAGTCGGTACTGAAGTTCAGGATCTGCTTCATATCTGAATAATTGCTAGGATCAATATGGAGCTATTTAACCTCGATCTTATTGGTTCAATCTCCACTGTCATACCATCAGCAACAGCCTCTGCTGTTGTGGACCAGCATAACAGAATAGGAGACAATACTTTCAAAGTAACCCTCGCAAATTATGTGCATGATAGCTAAAAGATGGAGCTGACTTTCTGTACTCTGGCTTTCATCAAGTGAGATTCAGGTGATGACATCTAAAACAAAACTGATAAAGTGTGAAAAGTTGTAATTTAAAGATCTTCTCTTCCTAAATCCTTCTTATAGCCAAATGAATAAACTGTGGATTCACTGTAGTCTCTCTAATTGATGTACTCAGTTGTAACATATAAGCATTCTCAAACCTGAAGATATTCAGACATCTAACACATGCTAATGCACCAACTTTGCTTCTGCAGATGCAATTAAAATCCACATCTTTATCTATCTGTCCAGGTTAAAAATGCAGATATCAAGTTGCAGAAATATATAATGAAAAAAGTAAACTAAAATGAAATGGCGATGTGAAGACGGAAGGTAGGTGAAGATCCAGAGAGAAATGATTTTGCCTTAAAGCAAATATAATGATCAGGCTTGCAGTGCACAAAAGCAAAGATGAAGCAAAAGAAGAGAAATGAATTAGCTATGATGTTCTATCACTGTGTTTATATTTCTTGTATGAAATTTCACTTCTATCCTGCTAAAAGAAATACACTATTTAAGAATTACAACTTGAGAAAAAATAACAAAAAAATCTTTTCATTGCACAGTTTTCCAAAACAGATTTTCCTGTAGCTCCTTTGATATCAACATCATTAATTGAATTACTTGTACCTACTGCATTAGGAAAAGAGGTAACCTGTATGCCATGTTTACAATACTGCAAAACTCCATGGGTGTTAGACCAGAACTTGATGATATACTGGATATGTGCTCTCTAACAATATAAATTGAGTACATAAAATTCGTATCACCTATGAGAACAGAATTAGCTAAATTATGTACAAAGAAAGCACAAACACTGGATGAACAGACAATTCATTGACCAAACTGTCTGGTCTCTCATTATGCTCAAGGAATATATTGCTTCTGAATGCTAATGACTTGTGGAGGTGATTGCTATTCTGATCAGTGGTTTTTAGAGTGCAGTCAGCAAAGGGGAGATTTAGTATAAAAGTCTGCTAAGCAATTATTGAGAGGAATGTGTGGAACTTCATTTAGTTACATCAAAACATCTTTCTAGGCAATGAATGTCTGTGGCCTGCAGTATTAAGATAAACTCTCAAATATTTAAATGTACCTTCCGAAATTAACTGCTTATTAGGATCAGATTTTTTTCTCAGCATTGATACCATTTGCAGAAACATCATTATATAAGAAGCAATTAGTGAAGAAGTGGACAGAATTTCATTTGCTTAGTTCCAAAGAGCTTATAGTACCTAAACTAACTTTTTGATAAAATAACCTTCTGCTATGTACTAAATGGCAAAATGCATATGCAGAAGGTAATTCTATAATTAAAACGCTATACATTGCTTGACCTAAAAAAGAACTATTTCATTAAAACAAAACAAACAAATATTAAATGTTAAAAGAGTATATATATATGTACTTCAATAAGCCTCTATAAAGGAATGACTATTGCCAAGAGGTTCAGAGATTATGTATTCGCTGCAACTATATGCATCTAAGCACCAGAAAAACCATCAGAGACTACACATTACATTCCCTACTGTTCCAAACATACATCATCATTTTGAAATAGAACTGATCCTTGAGTTGCTGAAATATCAGCTTTTTCCAGTTAGACAACTTTTCTTAGTTAAAAAAATTTCTCACTGATAATCTTCTCTCTTCCTCCCCAGTTTCTTTATCTCCTTTATGAACTTTCTGCCATATGTTACCTAGTGCTTTTATTTCCTTTGCATCTTGTATCTCTAAGGGCCTTCCATTTGCAGTCCTTTATCCTACTTCCCACTTACAGCTCTCTACCCTTTCATAGAAGCTCCCAGGAGCATGTAACCCAAGAACTCTGTGGCAGTGTTTTTCCTGTGTTAAAACTCATGTTTGTTATTCAGCTTTTGGCATTCATATTACTTGCAAATCCTGATTATTTTAGCAGTTTCCCATGGGAAGTAATTGCTATAGATGTTGGAATCACCCTTTTCTTCTCACCTTCTCTGATTTCTACATTTCACTACAGCTTCTGCCTTACACTGTGGGACCTATTAATGTGTTTGCAGAAAGTTCAGCAATAATCCTAATGTGCAGAACCTTCTCCAGTCAATGCATGTTCACATGAGCAATAACAGCATCATATACAGGAGCAACCAATGAGGAGTTAGAGTATGTCTCGACATAACATACAGATTTATTATGGGAAACGAAAACTAGGGAGGAACACATTCCCTACATTTACTAACCATTTTCTCTTTTCTTTTTCTTTCTCCTCCTCTGATCAAAATAATGTCTACCATTAGAACTAATGTGTGCCATGAAATAAGGACAGTGTTAATAAATCTTCATGCCAAACAGTGCTATGTTTCCACTCCTTCCATCATTTCATCTTTATACCTTATATGTAAGAAAACCATCGATTTTTGATTTACCCTCACATTATACTAATAGCCATGGTTATTAGTATAATGTGAGGGTAAATAAAAAATGATTAAATAAGTACCTATATGTTTTAGACCTTTGCTTTCCTAATCTTTACCTTTAAAAATCTTATATAAAATATCACAATTTTGTATTCTATTACTGCATATGTTATTTATGTCTTCCTTGCACTCAGAATGTGCTAAAATAACATTCTTATACTCTTAATCAAATCCAAATCCTCAGAGATCTCAAGTAAATTGTAATCTATACCATACAAAACTGAAAATTGAGTGCTGTTGACATACATGAATTTCCTTGTTACATTATGATACAATGATATTCTTGATATTACAGAATAAATAACATTTTCAGTCTTTCAGTCATCTCCTAATGCTTTCAGATGACTGAACAGCAAAAAAAAGTTTGAAGTGGAACAAGAGATTTTAAGATTTTCAGAGGAACAAAACCCTACCAAGATAAATAAATAAATAAATAAAATGGTGTGACTGTTCAATTTCTCAGGTGAAACTAACATTTCCGATGCAAGTGATATTTGTAGTTTGAACAACTGAAGAAAAACTGGTCAGCTCTTGTATAAGTACTGGAGGCAGACTAACATATATGAAACAGAATAAAACCTTACCTAAAGTGATATATTATATAATCTTATAATGGTTTCTGTTGTAAGAAACCATAAAGATGATCCAGTTCCAAGCACCCCTGACCTTGTTAGGGATACTTCTCTCAACATCATTTTGCACAGTTCTCCATCTAGTGTGGCCTTATAACACCTCCAGGGTCAAGGCACCCAGTTTCCCTGGGCAGCCCCTTCCAATACTTCACCACCCACATAGTGAAGAATCTCTTTTTTGTATCTCATCTAAGGCTAATCTCTTTTAGTTTAAAACCTTTACACTTGGTCCTATCACTGCACTCTTATGAAGTGCCCCTTCCCATATTTCCTGTAGCTGCCTTTAAATACTGGAAGGCCCCTGTAAGATCTCCTTGGAGTTTTCTCTTTTGCAGGCTATACAATCTCATCCCCATCAGCTTGTTTCTCAGATACAATATTATTAACTTTGCATTTTGCTGTATGTAAGTTTTCCTTACCCTGGACCTTTCTTCCAGTTTTGTCATCATGACAACAGTTGCACCACGTTGTTCCCACATCATTCTCCAGAAGTCTCCAAAGGTTTCTGGCAATGACCCTTGTGTTGCTATATATGCATTTTGCTTTCTGTATCCATCTATGTAGTTGGCATTGATGTAGTCACTGCCTGGTATGCCTGCAAAGAAAGAAGAATGAACATAGTGGGCAGCATTTCTCTGAAGTCCTATTATGCATGAGCTAAAAAATCTGTTGTGCAGCTAGACCACAGAATCCGAGGATACTGAATATTGTATAGTACATAAGTTCTTGAAAGAGAGTCCATGCAGTTTCTTGGATTTAAGGGTATGATGGCCTTTCTGGGAATATTTATTCTTCTAATTTAAATGAGCCAGTTTGATAAGGAAATAGAAAAGAAGTCAGAAAATACGTAGCAGAGGGAGAAACCTGAAAGTGAAAACAGCAATATGCACAATCTGTTCTGACACCACCTTCTGTCACTTACGTACATGAAATTCTCTCCCTTGACCAGGCAGTGCAGCCACCCCACCAACACCCTGAGTCAGCTTCAGTCAACTCTCTTAATGAACTCAGTGCATTTTTTTCAAATATAGAATAAGAGTTAATGTTGTGAGATTATTGACATTTTTTACACACGCATATTTCCCAATAAACAAGAGACAAAGTAGGAACTATATTTTAACAAAAATTAGTAAGCAAGTCAGACTTAAGAAACTGGAATTTTCTGAACAGTGTATGCATGACATATAGGCATCCACAAGCCTAAGGTATGTTAAAGTAATTAACAGAAGTTACTTCTTCTCTGTATGAGAATTAATGGCCTGTGTTTACATAGCCAACCTATGATAACCCAGGATACGGTTCAGATTGCTCCAACAGTTTCAAAAGGCAGTCAGGGTGATACAGCCTCACTGACTTACTCTAAAGGTGTGACTATTTTCACTTCACAAACAATATTCTACTTCACAGAGAAACAGAGTTTCTTTTGATATGAATCACAAATTACTGAATAAGTTCAGTGGAATATTTCTTAATCTTTCTGTCAGAAGCTGAACTTCCAAAATTATTCTGTTATCTTCTGGTGGCGATCCCAAACTAGAAATTATCAAGGCTGCGCACTCCGGTTTTACCTGACAATCAGTGGCATATATCTGATAATATCTTTCAAAATAATAAAAGAAACTGAGTGAAACAGTGCTTTAAAATGCTTCCTTAAAATAATAATAATAATTATTAATAGTAATAATAATAATAAAAACAAAGCTACATAACATGGCTGCTCCAAAATAATGTCTCCTATTCTATTATTTTCACCCTCATCTGAGAAATGGATACCGGGGGAATGGCATTAGTCACTGAACCTTCCCACCAGTATTCCATTACATTTTGTTGTCCCATGACAGATGGTAGCAGAGGGGCAGTCTGATAGAATGCCTTCTGACATATCAATGTGTATGAAACAAAGGTGTGGAATTGAATTCTTCCAGGTGGAAAAAATGGCAAATATTGATATTTTTCAATGCCTGCTGAATATCTATGGAGACTAAACAGTGGATGTTATCACAGTGAGGCAGTGAGTGGTGAGTTTCAGCATAAGCAAAAGCAATGTGAAAGACAAGCCATGATCTGGAAGGCCATGCTGATTTTTAGGAGAGTGGCATGCATGCTTTTGTTCATTATTGGTAAAAATACATAGCTAATGGCTGTGACTATGTTGAAAAGCAGTGTTCTGTAGCTGTGAATTTTCTTTATCAAATAGTATTATTGCATTCTTTGTATGTTTTATACTTTTCATGAAAATGAAAAGGAGGCATTATGTTCAGAGCTACCTACACTTTTTTCTGCTTACTCTGAATAAGTTTAGTTTTTAATTTCACTATCTACTTTCAGTGAACAAACCAAATAATTAACTATAACATTAATTAAAAAGCAATATAATCCTGAAATTATTCAGTTTATGAGTTACTGCAGCTGTAGTCTGGCACAAAATTTTTTCTTAATGCCCCACAAAATTTGAAGGGTTTCCTTGTGTTTTTGTTTTATGTCTAAAATTATATTTAAACAAAATGTTTAACTTGATTTGACTTCCTGTGCTAGAAAAGGAAAAATCTGACAAAATGTTTTAGAGTAGCAGAGAGTTTATAGCTTCAGGGGCACAAGGGAGGCAACAAATGGCATTCCTCAGGCAGGATGCAAGGATGGACACAGGAAGACTGTCTGAGTATGATTAGAAGTGATTGAAAGTCTCTCCTGTGAAAAACATAGAATAAAATGTAATACCTTCGAAACTTAAGATTCTATAGAGGAAAAGCATGATTTACTGCCATAAAAGGTTGAAGTTGGAGTTCAAAAGCCTCACTCTTGAAAACTTTAATTTTTTTACACGGCAGTTCTTATTATGGAAATTGGAATTAATGGTTTAGAAAATACAATTGCTAGGTACATTGCCATATTTTCTTCCCTTATCAAGATAATAAAGCTTTTTTGCACAAAACAGATGAAAAATAAAAATGAAGCCAACGGAAGAAATCTACACCAACTGGGTATTAATACCAAAGGAACTGAGAAAGCTGGTAAGAAATGTTTTCTGCATAAATTAGAATTTCATTATGATGTCTGGTATAATACTTTGAAGCATATGTTATAAATAAGAGCCCGAGGAAAAAATGGAAAAGAAAAACAACTCTTTGTAAAGTGGTTAAATGATCTTCTGGGAAAGCTGTCCTCTAGAGCTGATACCACACAACTCAGCATGAAAATTAAGCATAAGAAGTTTTGCAAGCTGTGCACTAAAGAATGATCTTTATAAATATTAACAGCCAATGCTACCGGTACTCAATGTAAAAAATTCCAAAATTTCTAAAATTGTTAATACTCACTAACTTATATTACATTTCTCAATAAATCACATTCAAATAAAAAACTTCTAAATTATATACATTATAATTATTTAAAATAGAAAGAAGATTCTGTTCCAGGGGATGGAACGCTTCCTCTATGAGGATAGGCTGAGAGAGCAGGGGTTTCTCAGTATCTAAAGGGGGGACTATAAGCATGAAGGGGACAGATGCTTTAGCAGGGCATGTGGTGATAAGACAAAGGGGAATGGTTTCAAATTAAGAGTGGAGATTTAGACTGGATAAAAGGAAAAAATATTTTTTTATGATAAGAGTGGTGAGGCACTGGAACAGGTTGCCCTGAGATGTGGTGAAAGCACTATCTCTGGAGGGGATCAGGCTATTCCAGGCTCTGAGCATCCTGATCTGGCTGTGGATATCCCTGTTCACTGCAGAGGAATTGGACAAGATGACCTTTAAAAGTTCCTTCCAACTGAAGTGGTTCTATGATTTCACTAAGTAAAGCTATTTTTCTGATAATAATTGATTACAAAATGCAACAAAGATAATCAAGATTAATAATTACAGGTATTTGCAAATAAGATTTATATGCGGCTATGTTAAAGTAGAATTTTTCACTTGATTTCTGCACTTGCCTCACCAGAGACGCAAAATGTCTTATGCATTCTTTACCTAGAAAAATCCTTTTACAGAGTAACTCAACATCATGGTGCATTAAAAGAATGTCACTGGGATATGAAAAGGAAGGTCCCTTCATCACAGTACCTGAGCAGTAGCTCATGGCTCAGCTAATTCATTTTAAAGAAAAATAAAACAACCTAGATGCTACTTAAACAATCTTCATTCTGTGAAGATTTTTGTCTAAGAGTTCTCACTGCCAGTAGACTGGACTCTACAGGGTTACATTCCTGCTGAAATGAAGTCCTAGCACTCATGTCCATTTTGTGTTTTCTTTGTCCCTTCAGTATCACTCTCATTTTTTGCAATTGCACTCTTTGTTGCAATTTACATGTATGATCTCAGTTTCACATTATGTACCGAATTCCTTTAATTTTGTGTGATACTATTTTTCTATTCTAACTTTATTTTCTCACATTTTGCCACAGTGTTGCTACAACTTACAAACCCAAAGCCTTCAAGGGAGTCTGCTTATCCTAAGAGATTTAGTGAAGTGTGCACAGTTAAAAAATAACATTTACCAAACCTAAACATCTGTAAATATCTACACTGACCAAGAGGAAAAATTGTAATAGGAAAATAAATCTAAATATTAAAACATTACTTTTTGAAGTGCCTTTCCTGTTCATAACCTCATTCTGAGATGAGGAAGCTGAACAATTCTCTGTCAAGTCCAATAGCACAAAAAAAAACAAACAAAAAAAAACAAAAAAAACCAATCACTTGGCAACTACTTTCACTGCAGTACACTGCAAACCTTTTGTAGCTGCCATAGCTGGAAGGGCATACCAACATGTACAGAGGCAATTGCCATCACTACTTAAATTCTGATGTATGTGTTAAGAGAGGTCATTTCCATGAAAACATGGGTCAAGAAGGGGACAAAACAACTAAATTCTGCCTCCAGTGATATGCATATGTACCTTAACTAATTCTATTGGCATCAGGGGGATTTACTGAAAATTTAGAGTGGCTTACCTGAAGTGTTATTTTAAACTAATCTGACTTTAACAAGTTTCATCGAGGCAGAGACACAGTTTCTGCATAAAAAGTCAACCTCAACTGCACTGTAACTATCTTCAAGTAATCTTTTCAGCTCTAGTGATAAGTGATCAGAATACAAAATCCCCTTTTTCTGTCAGTCAAGAATCAAGCACACCAGGATCAGATGAGTAGCTGAGCATAAGGACATCCCAGTTTCAAATATCTCAAGAGAACAAATAAGTCCAGTTTTTACAGAAAAAGAGTGAATGAAAAATAAAATAAAATTAGACAATTACAGAATTCAAATGCAAAAGGTTAAAGAAAGCACTTAAACACTATATATTAAGGGCTACAAAGATGATAAAGGACGTGGAACACCTTCCTTATGAGAAGAGGCTGAGAGACCTGTGTCTGTACACTCTTGAGTAAAGAAGACTCAGAG
>VXAB01004391.1:0-34866 GCA_013399175.1 Odontophorus gujanensis
AATTTAAGAGTATTTTAAATGAAAAATTTTACAAAAATACAAGTGGCTGCATTTTTAAAAGGCATATATTGTTGAATTAAAATCTTTTTAGTTTTTTATAATTTCTGTTATCAAACATGGTAAGTGAGTAAGTAATGCTGCAAATATTTTGTATTTCTTTCCAGAGTGAACCTCATACTGTCAAAGATCATCCTTAAAAATGAATAACAGCAGAAACCAGTTCTTAACCTAAAACTAATATATATTTATTTAGTGCCATGAAACAAAAAAATAAATATCTGTGTTAGCTTGTGGTTTCTGACTAATGCCTGCAGTTATCTCACAAAAAGCAACTTTGTGGCCAGCTTTAACTTGATTTGATAGAAAGACATCACCTAATCACCTACTTATACTGAAACAAAAAACTCCAGAAAGTCTTGCATTTCAGTTTAGCCCTCAACACAATAGCTTTCTAAGGATTTGAATATTTCATTTGTATTTTTTTCTATTTCCAACTAAAGAATAATTAAACCAGATATTAGACAGAAATGATTTTCCACTACAGTACTGCGTCATGAAGTATCAAAGTCTATAAAATTAGGGGTAACGTCAGTCTCAAAATATGAAAGACAGACTGAAGGGAAATTTTTTTTCAGAAGTCTTTGGTATTAATAGCACTTTGCCAGATGTAGAGTTTATATAAATGATTAAAAAAAAAAACAACAAAAAACCACACAACAGAGCTAGAACCATATAACTTTCACTATATATACATTTATTTTATCACAATTATACACAGAATTTAGAAATACCACTCAGAACACATACTCAGCTTCCAGCAATTCCACAGTACATCATATTTTTACAGGCACCAAAAATTGCTTTGCTTATGCATAGCCCAATTAATCTGAAAGTTAAGTGGGCAGATATGTTAACTCACATCCAAGCACAACTGGAACCTACCAACCAAGCTCTCTATTAATCCTGATGTGTGAAGTTATGCTAATGTAGCCAGGCTTTCCTCAATATGCACCTGCCTCCATAGCTGACAATAGGTCTGATGTCTTCCTGCTCACTAGCCAGAAAAAAGTAAATTGAAGGAGAACTGGATGGTGTGTCCTTCACTAAATAAGTTTTCTGCAATTTTTGGACTTGTTCATTCTTCACACTTTTTATATTTCTACTCTCTGTCCCTGAGCCTTGACAAAAAAAAAAATTTCTTCACTTCTAAGGAAGTTGATTAACACTGGGATATTACCTATAGTGCATATAACTATGATTTGATTATATTAAGAATGATGAAGAACCTGTTTTATTGCTATACAGCAACAAGTGCATCCTTAGTCATCAGTTATCAACAAGTCTCACAATTTTTATCTTAAAGATGTTGAGTCTGACTAGAAGATACAAGGTTTGGGCATAGGTTCATCATTAAGATTTTTGAGAAGTATATATCCAACTGTCATTGTGTGACACAACCAAAGACTTGGTCTTCTCTAGAGGTAGTTCTAAGTAACTTGTACAGAATCCTATTCAGTACAAGTTTTCAGTTTTGCAGCAGTTTTTATAATAATAAACACTTGACTTGTTAACTTTATTATTAACCTCACGTTCCCTAGAACGGATGAACACTAAAACCCCATTTCACTTATTGCAATTCTGTAATCTCTAACTTTAAATGGAATAAATGAAAGTATGAAAAGTGTAAACCTCACTCTATTAACAGGTTTAAGGATCATTGTAAAGAGACTGTTCTGGAGGTGGCATGTACATTACTCAAGATTTTCATGCAATTTATACTTTGAGAATGCCCCATAAGTAAGTTTCATTCAGAAACCTTGCACCAGTGATGTTGTGATCAGAATTTTCAATATTTTTAGAAAGGAAGAGATGAAATCTAAACTTCATATCTAAACTTTCTCCTACAAAGAAAAGTGACATATCACATACTTTCTTGGATGACAGTGTCAAAAGAAATGATCCTTGCAAATACTTCTGTGACTGGCATTAGCAAGGCTTTGGTACGTACTATTTATACAAGAAAATTTTTATGCTTCACTTAGTTCCTTTGATGTCCTTGAAAGAGATGGCACATAATTCCCCATGTAGAAAATGTGCACAGTGCCTTTTAATGAATACGAACATTTTCCCTTATACGCTGTGGAGTGTTTCATACGCAGTCACTAAGATTTATGCTGGAGTTTGAGAGACTGAAACATGATGGCAATTTTTCATTTAGAAATTAGAGTAGACTACTGAGTTAAATTGGACTTCAGAGTCTGTATACTCCTATATATGACAAGTATAATAACTGATCATTGCAGGCTGGATTCAGAACTGGACAAGCATAATAGTTCAGCATGACAGTTACACTGTGTGGGTAAATGCAGACTCATCTTGGAGATGTCACTTAAACAACATCTGGAATTTCAGCAGTATCTCTCTAAATTCCCATTGACAAATGACCTGAAATATAAGCTAACTTCACAGAATGACTGGTTTTGTTTATTTGCTTTCAAAATTTTTCTTCAGTGCATATGTGACCAAAGAATGAGAAAGTGTTCTGTAGGCACTATGAAACGTCATTAACTATCCCCATAACATTTTACTGCGTAGTCTGATCTATAAACATTTGCTGATGACTCACTATTTTCTGTACAAAGTGGCAGAGTAAAGAGTAAAATTAATGTTTTAAATTCCAGAAAATTCCCTGCTGACTTTCCTTTTAAAAACTCCCTAAAACTGATGATTTCAGAAGTTAAAGATAAAAACAACAGATAAGAGGCTGAGGATTATTTAGGGTATTTCCATGTGAAAAAATTATGGTTTATGAATGTACAACTGAAGTCCAGAGGAATGGTCTAAAGGTTTAAAATCTTTAAAACTGAAAAACAAATCACAAAGATGTTTCTCAGTAAAATTGGAGAATTTCATCATAACTTTGCTATCTTCCAATGTATCTGTGGTAAATGGTAAGAAACAGGACATATTTTGTTTCTGATTCAGTAATACAAACAATGCTGACTTTACAAAATGTTTCCTCAAGTGATTTCCACTGTATACGCTTGAGTTTGCTACGATGGATAGCAATTTATTGTGCACTAAGTGAAGCCTCCTGAGCACTGCTGTGTTTTCATAGAGGTTAAATAGTGCTAAGTATGGAATATGGTTGTAAACTATGTTGTGGTAAGGAAACAACACAAAAAATAAAAGAGAATCCACTTACTATCCACCCAGTCACTGTGGTTTACTTCTCCCATCAAGCTGGAGCAAACATTAAAGAATGGAGACTGCAGTATTGGAATGAGCTCTCCTACTGGATAACAATTGAAATTTTGAACACATTTCTTGATTGCACAAAAAATGTCTGTTGAAATAACTATAATATTTTTAGTTATCTATTCAGTCACTTTTTAACTTTATTAAAGTTTGGGATTCTCATAATCACTGGTAGAGCATCTGTTGTTTGCTTATATAATTTTAATTTATAAGAAGAATCCTACAGCATGAAAAGAGGAATAATATTTCTTCAACATCCATTCCATACTTCAAGAAAATTCTTTAGATGTTAATTTAGTTTCTTTTAAATAAATATACATTTTGTTATAGCTAGAGCCAATAAATCAGTAGCAGTGCAAAACAAAGACAGATGGACAGAACAAGTGCCTTTTTTGAAATAAAGCATTGACAGTATCTAGAGGAAAAAATGCTGCTAAAACAATTGTTACAACTCAAACCCAAATGGTTTCAGCTTGACTCACGTTATCAAGTGACCCACTTGTGTATTATTTTTAAAAATTTCCATCTGACATTGCTGACATACGTCCTTTGAGTATCTCCCTTTTATTCAGAAATCATGGCAAAAAAAAGATCACTTCATAAAATATTAAGAGATGTGAATACTGTCTCTGACCTTACTTGATCAAAGTGATAAGCGTCAAAGTTTAATTGTGTTTTGTGTGTTTTGGTGACATCTCTAAATCTTTCATGGATTGAGCAACTATTAGTATCACAAGAAGATATCAGACAGACGTAATATAAAGTTGGAAAATCTGTAAACTAATGTTTGAGACATAAATGAAACTTTTACTTAACTTTAGTCTTTTTCTCCACTTCTCCGTAAGGAAGATCAAAACCTGAACAGCTCTATGAAAAATGGAATATTTGGAGTGTTTTTACATTTGGACTTCGAAAAGGTCTACCTCAGTTTAGATAGGTACTGTGATAATCTTGAGGTCACTGAGGCTGTTTACTCCTTTTGCTTGTGTGCAGGACTGTAGAGGACCTTGTTGCTTTACAAGTCAGTTTCTCACTGTTGCACTAAGCAGACATGCTGATGGGCAGCACAGAATCACTTTCTCGCTGATTAGGAAGATTGTTACTTTCTTTCCACATTTACATTATTGTTTTCCTTCTCTACTAATGTTATTAGTGGTTTTACTAGTATCCTACTGTCCTTTCAGGGTCTGTGGCCAACTGTGCAAGTCTTTGTGGCAGCAGTTACTGAGGTTTTAAAATGAGCCATTAGGGTCCCAAGGTGGGGCTGCAGAAAGGCTGAGAAGAGTATAAATAACATAAGCAGTAGGATCCCATGACTTGGGTATGTTTTAAGCTATTTTTTAAATTTTTCCTTCTTCTGCCTCCTAGCTGACCCCAGCAGGGTGAACATGACTTCTCAGCCTCCCAGGCTTTGCCAGTTCCTTCCCAGGAGGCACTGGCAGGGCTTAGCTCAGGCAGGCAGGCAGCGGCACTTGGCCCTGGGGCAGGTACTGCTGGCAGCTCTGGCCAGCTGTGGCCTAGAGGAGCCCAGGCAGCCTTGAGGCCTGTGCTCACAGCTCAGGGCACATCTCCTGGCCTTAGAATGCCAAAAAAAGGAGGAAAAAAAAAAAAAAAAAGGAAAAAAAGGGCATATCAACTGAACTACAGCACTGCATATGAAATTTAGGAAAAACTTATATCTATTTATATTTTTAAGGCAATTTTCTTTCATCTGAACTTTTTAAACTATCAATCTCTGTACTGAATGAACAACCATGTCAGTACAACTGGTGAACCACCATAGATGGGCAGGAGTGAGAAGCCACAGGGAAAAAGCGGAAAGCAGGAGGCTTTGAACTTAAACTGGTTTTGTTTCTGGACAGATTCTTTATGATATTGTACACTTTTGGGTTTTTGAGCAGACTTCATTGAGCTGAGGCAACGATGAAAGTAACTCCTTTTTCTCTCTCAGATATATAGAAAGCAGTAAATCATAAAAGAGGATGACTTCTGCTGGCTACATGAACTGTCGGTTTTAGGTGTGGAGGATGATCTAGATTCTATCCACCCTGAGAAAAAACAATGTCTTACAAATTAAGATATCTTAAACAGTCATTCATAGCACACAGAATTACAGTCTCTTGTGTACAGCTTGTGTTCCTCTTCTGCTCTTCTGGTGTAATCATCCGTTCATCATGAGAGTAACCTTGACCATATAAAAGGTTCGCAGCATTTCTAAATAAGGCTTATGTCTTTGGAAACTGTTTCTGACAGAACACTCCAGTGAGGACACTAGTATCAGTTACCCAGAGAACTAAACAGTTTAACAAATGCTGTCCTCAAGATATTTTTTGAGTGTCTGAACAAAGCAGGACTTAAAAGATACAGAATTCAAAGGTGAACTCATTCAGAGGCACACACATAACCACACTGACAAACTTACTTGAGTCTTGGCTACCCTGCAGGATGAGCCATAGGTTCCTGGAGAATTAAAACTGCTGCAGCAATCAGCAGCTTCAATTCAGTGTGGACAGCAGGAAAACTCTCCCCAGCAGCTCCTGGCTTCTGCCTGTTTTTCAGCTTCTAGGCTGCCAGGCCATGCTCCCACTAACCTGGGTCATCAGGAAAATGTCTCCTTGAGGCTGGCTGTACTTTTATTCCTCTGCCAGACTCAGACAATGTTTCAGGATGGGGGACCTTATTGGAACTAATGCTGGTCTTATTCTTCCTCATCCAAACTGGAGACCTACAAATTTACCCCAGGCTATATGGAAAGATGTTGACAGCCTTGAAAGAATTCCTAGCTCAAAAGTAATAGATTGCCACTAGCACATTTCAGAAACAGCATGTGAAGTCTTTCTCAGAGCTATGCTGCTCTAAGAGGAATAATTAATTGGTATGATAGGTGAAAAGTAGCAGCCTGTACCTTCTCAAGACAGGAAAAGTGACACAAAAACATTTCAAAGAACACCATTTAGATCCAGCCTCATGACTTCTGGCTAATCTAAGGCTTCCTGCTTAAGTACTCGTGAACGTGTGTGTGAGTAAAACACTAAACACATCCTCTTTCAGACACTGACCAAATATATATACATAGATATAAAGAAGAATTCAGTTTGCTCTTGCTTGTATTGCAATTCAGGTTTGTCTTCATATATAATCATCTGAGAAGTTCAGCAGGATTAACTCTAGAAATGGATGAAGAGTGACAAAACTGACTATTACCACCACCCATACAGTCAATTATTCTAGAAATTGTATGGCAGAAACTTGAATAAGGACTCCTTACAAAGTTCTTCAACTAATCATAGATGAAGACAATTCTATTCTGAATATGTCAGTATCTGCTGACATATGAATTTTCAATGGGAGACTGGGTCCTGGAACAGGTTCCCCAAGGCAGTGGTCACAGCCAGGAGCTGGACTTGAAGATCATTGTGAGATCTTTCTAACACAGGATAGTCTGTAATTCTATTCTATGATTCTATTTAAACTCCAGGAATCAGGTTCTCTTCTGACCATCTCTTCAGACAGAATTTTGCCTGTATTGTATCACTGTCATTCATTTCTGACTTGAAGGGACCAATCAGGTAATGGTTCCAATATCGGCCTTTCAGATGAAGGTGAGAGTACTTGGACGTTCAAAACAGCAGTCAGTTCATCATGTCAATTTTTCTGGCTAGCAAAACAGGTATGTAATCAAAGTGATCATTTCTGCAGTTATCAGGGTGACTGGAAATGTCAGCTTGCCTTTCTCTAGAACACACTTGTGATTTGTGTGAATCTTAGATATCATTTAGAATTTCAGTAACAAGCACTTGTCTTATGTATAGCTTCATTTAGTTGATGACAAAGTTCTCAAACAGTAAGTGATGTGTACTTCATCCACACCTGGTTATACATAGCAGAGATTTACTCCAATATCACAGACTGAAACATTACACAAAATATTCAACAATCTCTCTGACACAGCAGATGACTGAAATGGGATGTCGGTTACTTGCTCACATTTTTGAAATGTACTTTGTGGTGGAAAGTCCATTTCCATGAAACTGTCTTGTCAAAGAAGCAGAGAAGCGTACTGGTGATCTTAGCTTTTGATAGCAGGGAGCTGTAGTAGAAATTCTAAGAAATATCCAGAAACCTTGTTTATATTTTAACTGAGAGCAAAGTGAAGGCAATATATCTGTCTATAGCTGCAGTAGTTGAAGAAGATAATAATCTGCTATGTCCTCTTCTGCTTTCACTGTTGAAGTGTTCTCAACAGGTTGCAGGACATGCTCTGCTCTGGCACCTGGAGCAGATCCTGCCCTTTCTCTTCACTGACCTTGTTGTCTGCAGAATTGCCTTTTTCTTTTCCTTTTTTTTTTTCCAATCCTCTCAGAGAAGCACAATGCTTTTTACCATTTTTTAAA
This sequence comes from Odontophorus gujanensis, assembly GCA_013399175.1. Lineage (NCBI taxonomy): Eukaryota > Metazoa > Chordata > Aves > Galliformes > Odontophoridae > Odontophorus > Odontophorus gujanensis. Next base: position 7,653 of record VXAB01004391.1, read on the forward strand.
TACTTTATCAGAGAGGCACAATCGGCTTTGCTGATGCAATTGTCTTTGGACAGTGGTGGATCCATTTTGGAGCCAGGTGGATCTGTCTCTGACCTGCATGGTGAAACTCTTGGCTTCTTCTCATAGAGGCCACCCCAACAAACACAGCAGCTAAAAAAATCTTGTCATGTAAACCCAATTCACATACCTAGCTGTGTTTTTCTGAAACTTTTATCCTTGTGACAAAATTTCACATATTATCTCCTGATCCTGAATGCACCTTTGTAATTGCTGCTGAAACTTCAGCAGATTGTCACTGTTGTGATATTACAGCTGTTGTGTACCAGAATGCCTAGTGCATTCTGACCATTTGAACAAAACAAACAGATTAGCTATTCTTGACTTCTGCTAATGAGAGGAGAAAGATTTGATATCAGTTCTTTCTGTATCAACAAGAAACAGCCTTGTGTGTACATAATAGCACAGTAACTTCTCTAGAATATGAAAAATTGTTAAAATACGGCAGCAGTCATTTTTTCTTTCTCTATCTCCCATCAGATGGGAACTGTTTTACTTTTATGGACTACTGTTTGTTGTTTTTTTTTTAATTCCATTCAAAAAGTAAAGAGAATTGATTGAAAGTCTTCAGAAATTCTCTATGACCATTTACCACGTAACTGAAAAAAAGTCCTTGATTCTTCTAGGCTTATGCCTGGTAGACTGTACAAACACTTGTATCAGGTAACAAAACTTTTGTACTCATGCAGCTACTGATGCTGGTTCATGAGAAATACCTACCATGCAGTATTTTTAAAACACATTTTGGTATTTTATAAAGATTTTCATCAGGAATTCATGACTTATTTTCTTTCCAAGTAACAGCATTGTGCATTTTTCACTCAGAAAGAAAGTACTTCAATATGTTCTACTTCTTTTAAAGAACAGTTTGAGAAAGTAGTTATGCAGAGACATACAAAACTAAAATCTAATTGTACCAAAATCAAATTCAAATTTGAGTTCTGAAACTTAATTTAATGTCTCAGATTTCTTAGAGTATCCACAGAACCATTTTAAGTGAATATCTGTTCATTCCCTGCTTCATGTCACGTAAAGTTCAGCGATGCTAAAAATATTTATATTCTATGAGCAGATGAAAACAGCAGTCAGTGCACAAATAACTGCTAAATGAATTACCTGCACACTGGCTAGAGCAAATGCAAACAGGAAAAAGTCAGTGTCTACAAAAGTTGATGTAATATAAAAATCTAAAAACCTTATTTGACCATATTTTATAAATGTGTATTATTTCTATAGAATATCACTTCAATGTTTGATCTCTGTTTCTCCAACAGTACTGGACAAGAAGCTGAGAGTAGAATGCTAGTAATCCATCTGGAAACATGTGGGTAAAATATAAGTAGCTCTGAGGATTACTTTTTCCAGGATTATTTTTGCATAATTCAATCAAATAAACACAGTTATTCAAATTTTCAGTTAAACACACTAAAGTCTGGTCTTCCCCCAACTTACCTGACAAGAAAGCTCACACTTGGAACATGAAAAGTGCTTGCAGCTGTAATATTTGTATGTAAACTAAATCTATGATCTTCAAAGGTAATCCAGATTCTGTTTTTTCCTAAACATTTTTTAAAGTATACTCTAAATCTATTTGTGAAAATTTCCTCTCATGCGTTTTGAAGACAATTACCTAGATATATGAAAGAAAAAGGAAGTTAAGATTAAAACTGTACTTTTTAACTGGCTTAAAGTGCAATGAGATATAAATTTTAATTAAAATATGCAGTTCTTGATTTTAAACCTCATTGTTTGAAAGTGTATCTGTATAGACCTCACCATTTGTTCTTGAAATGCATTTGTAGAGTTTTAAGGCTCTTTATTAGGTTGCATGTTGATGGAACAATATCTAATTTCAGTTCTACATCAATATACATACAGTATTGAATGTTACAAATATAGAGATTTTGGTGGAGTCAAAAAATTCTGATTGTAAGGATATGTGTTTCTGAAAGGAAACCTGTGTTTCTAACTATATTTGGCTCTGTGTAATGCAATATTCTGGGGACTTTCTAATCCAGACAAGTCTCATTCAGATAAATCCACTTCAGTGCAGGCAGAAGTGGAAGTCTCTTTAAGAAAATCCGTTAGCTGAACTGCCCTGCTCCTTAAATGTCAGACTATGTCTCTTGACCTGCCTGTATACGCAGTCTGAAATTGTATTTAGCAACAACGCACATTAAGTCACAACTTTATATTTGTCAGAATTCTTTTTAAAATCTTACGGTGCGTTGTCTCACCAAGTCAGTATATCTCTGTCAATCAGTGAAATTAGAGAACAAGATGATTTACATTTCAGCAAATGCATCAAGTCTTTTGCAGAAATGTGTTCGTAACTCTAATTTTGTCCAAGCTGCTCTACAGAGGGTTATCATCAGTAAGCAGATGTTGTAAATCTGGTTGACACATTGTCAAAATACCTCAAAAAAAAAAAAAAAAAAAAAAAGAAACAAAAAGTAATACTACACCCTCTGTGCCTTATGTGAGATGAAGTATGCATACGTCCAATGTGAGACTGCAAAAAATAGTGTCAGGATTTAAGCAAGTAGTTGACAGAAGTAGGTGATGTGTATGGAAGGATATGAGAACTCAAAGGATGTAGTGCACACAGAGAATCTGCACACTGGAAGTACTTTTGTCACTGAATCTTAAATCAGTCATAGGAGATGAGTGTACTTCTGTTTCTATATCTATCAGTTGCCTAGACAGTAAGCAACTTTAAAATGAAATTGGAGGAAAAGGCAAGTATCTGTACTTAAGCTTAAAAGGCAAAAGGATATAAAAAGAAGAATAAAATTAGGGAGAAAAATGATATGAGAAAATGTGAGTTATTAAAAAGTGATGGAAATTATTATAAAAGGACAATTACTTATATGGTTAAGATATCAAATATAAATTTTAAATTAGTGTTTAACTAGAAAAAAATAAGGAAATCATTTTACAAATCATGAAAAGGTCAGGAAAAAAAAGCTTTTCAGAGTCATGGAAATGATTAAAGGCATGAATGGGATTACTTATTAAAAAAGATTAAAAGGATAAATACAAATAGTTCAGTAAAGTAATTAGGTTAGGAAAGAGAGGAGGACATAATAAACATCTACAAACGTCTGAAGGCAGTAAACACCAAGAAAGAAGAATTTAGCTTGATACAAGAAAGTATAATTGTAAGTAAAGTGATTAAAATTTAAAAGGAAAAAAAAAAAACAAACACTGAACAGCAGAAATAAATCCCTTTCCTATGAGGGGAAAGGACAAAAATGGTGAAAGCCCATAGCTAGGGCTAAATAAATGAAAGGACTGGAAAATTTAACACAAACTGAAAAAAGAAAAAAAGAAGTCAAGAAAGTGCTCTAAAGGATCCCATGCAACCCTCTGACTGCCAAATTTCCATGTCATGGACATGTCTTAACTGGCAACAATCTTTCAAAGATTACTTTCTCACTTTCCATGATGAAGTTCAGTCTCTCTGATCTCACTGGAGATTTGTTGGCTGATTGGCATTGAAAGCCCTCTGGGAGAGTGAAGAGACTGCATAACCACAGTAAACATCTTCAAGACTTGAAGTGCCCAGGAATCACATATACAATAATTGTGTTTATTCCCCAAATAACAGAGAATACAATGAGGAGGAGGGGGAATGAGAAGCTCAAATGTTTGTCTTGCTTAGTGGAAATAGGGTTTTATGGAGAGGTAGTGTCAGGCTTTCAGATTTAGATTCTACAGTTTTACGATCAGATATATCCTACAGTTCTCTGTTAATGTTCATACCTTATCCTCGTTCTGTCCTTTTTTTAAAAAATGAAGTTCTGTCTCAATCCTAGTTTTCTTTCCCATCTCTTTTTTCTTGCCTCTCCTGGTAAATAATTTCCAGCAAGTTTCTCCTCTTCCCTTGCAATGACAGTAACCTTTCTCTGCTTCTATTCTCCAGCTCCTTCCCACTATAATCCTTGTTCCTCTGTCTATTCACTGACCCACCTCTCTGACAATCCCCACAATGAAGTTGAATAAGTACCTCATCTCCCTTCCCTGAACCTCCTCCTTCACCTTCTGAATTTCCTCATTTAAAGACAAGCACTTTTCACTAAAGGAAATCATTGCTCAATGCATTTTTTTCTGTTACACATAGAAATACTGTATTAATCTATATAAATCCTATCCAAGGGAAAGAAAAGATTCAGATAGCAAGCCACAGCTCCAAGTTGAAACAAGAATTTTTATTTTTTTTCTGATTTTCACAAGACCTCTGCTTTTGAATGTGTCCTGAGACACCTTCTAGAACTTAGTTTCTTATTTGGACAAAGAGGAAGACAGGGTAATAATGTGAAGAGCTTTATATCACCATAAACTTTAACTGAAGAGCAAATAGAGTAGCTTAATTATTAGAGGGCAGTCATGCACTTGCATAGGAATGAGTGTTAATTTGTCTTTCTGTCTTTAGCTTCTGCTCCCAAGACATTTGATCCAATGCTAAAAGCAGCCAAATACATCCCTACTGTGTGTTATGTTTTCCCAATGCCCTCCATCAATCCTGATGATGCCTTTCCTAACAAATAGAGGTTGTTATACTATCACTATTCAGGCTTGCTTTTATGTTTTAAAAGTATACTAAACTGTAGTGCCTTTAAAAAATTTAATACACAGAATATTTACTGCTTGTCTTCTTACTGAGGGATTTCAAGGGGAACACATGGAAAATTAATCATCAGTTTAAAGATTTCTTTTCACCTTTCTAGATACAGAAGAATTTCTTATTAACATTTTTTTCAAATGCACTGTAGTACCACAGAATCACAGAATCACAGAATTGTAGGTGCTGGAGGGGACCTCATGACATCATTGAATCCAAGCCCCCCTGCCAAAACAGCTTCCTAGACCAGGTTGCACAGGTAGGTGTCCAGGATGGTCTTGAACATCTCCAGAGACAGAGACTCCACCACCTCTCTGTGCAGCCTGTGCCAGTGCTCCGTCACCCCTACTGTGAAGAAGTTCTTATACACATTTGGGTGGAACTTCTTATGCTTCAGCTTGTGGCCATTTCCCCTTGTCCTATCACCAAGCACCACAGAGAAACTTATTTACGACAGATTTAAGGATTACACACAGTAACTGTTTAGGAAATGTGATGCATTGCTAAGATCCACATGTTAGATGAGAAGATCAATTCCTAAACTATATTTAAAATTACATTTTTCAGACTTTTGGACCAGCCTGATAAGGAGGCCACTCTGGCCTTGTTATCCCATGTAAAAGAAGTAGAGTACCTTACAAAAATACTCTAAAATACTCCAGCTGTTCCTAGGGAGGATTTCCCTCAGTTTGAACAATTGGAAAATATCTGTAAAAATGCCTCATATATCTATTACATAACATGTGTCTCCATTTTCTTTTTTTTTTTTTTCAAGTACCATAGCTGTACAATCTTGAAACTCTTCTTAATGTATGATAGCTTTATATGGTCCTTACCCAAACTTTCACAGATGCTCTCAAACAAAAAGCTGAAATAAATTTAGTTCTTGAAAGCATTTGCTTTTGAAAATGGTACTGAGGGTATGTAATTCACATGTTCATGTTATTTTTTTCACTTTCTCTCAAATTACCAATCCAATTTCAAATTAATCTTGTGAGTTTCCTGATTCAAGTGCCATGACTGAAATATTAAACTAAAGTTCCTACTCTTATAGTTGATGATATTTCAGAAATATTTTAGTCTTACCCCATAAAATTGTTTTCCCCTCATGTTCTTTTTTGAGAGAGATTTTTTTGGAATCATAATATAGTATTTAACCAGAGACTAGTGTGTGTATAAGCAATTTCCCAATGAATATATATGAACCAATATGAATATATATATACACATATATGGTTTTACTTATCAATTTAACTTTTGAATTAACATTCTGGATTGATGAGAAACTACAAACAGAAAAAAGTATTAAGAAATCTCCAAAACCTAAAATACACAGATTCTATTGAACATTTTAATGACTATTCTCTACTCAGTTTTCCAGTCTGTCACTTGCTTGAGGCTCAATAAACTTTTTTTCATCTTTCTCTTTATTAGGTGGCTAGAGATGAGTCACAGTGTGTGTTAGAATGAAAGTAATTTTGTAAGCTGTGGGCTATTTATGCAATTTGGATTTTCCTTGAGTTACTCAGCACAGGTCTATTTGGGAACATTAAGCTGTTTTCAGTAATTGGTTAAGTTCAAATTATAAGTCACACTGACATGTCTCAAACCTGTTAAAAATTCTATTTAATTACTAAGAGGTACCCTTATACTCTGGACGCATTAGCAGATCACAGATCATGTGCTAAAGGAAATATTATGGTGAAGTGTCATAACTGCTTGCTTGATTTGCACTTTGAACATTGCAAACAGTGGATACAGTTATCAACATCATCCATTTCAGATGGACTCAAGTAATACATGTAAAAATTAAGGAATAATTTGGTTGCCATATGATGAAGTATCAGACTGAATATAAATATAAAAGAAATGAAAATTCTAGCAATGTACTACTTAGGAAGCAGAAATTGTGTATTTAGATAATAATGCAACACTTTTTGCATTATTACTTCTATCATGAATACACTTAAACATTAGTTGGAACTTGTAACTTCCTTGTTAAGGATAATTATATATCTGCTATGAGGAATAACAGCTGTACATATACTGTATAACTCTGTGTTATCAGACAATTCCGTACTAACTCCATAAGTCAAGTTACAAAGAACCTGCTGATAAAAGCATTTCTCCACTTAACCACAAGATCAATATCAGGTCTAGTATATTTTTGACATTTATGTTTTCATCAGTATTTGGAGAACATACCCATCTGTATCATGTTGATCAGAACTTTTTCTACAGGATACCATTTATATCTTAAAGTCTCCTAACCATCTAATTTTTTCCATCTATGGACTAAGCCTTTCACAACTCTCCCCTTTTGCAGGCAAAACTGTAATTAAATTAACCTTCCCATTACCCTAATTGTTTCTGGCTGTTGCAATGACCTCTTGAAAGACCCCTAAGAACTTGTGTCTGATAGTCATATGTATAGGTGCGGAATTCAGGAGCAAGAATGACAATTTAAATGCCTTTTTAGTTAAATAACTCACAGAATCACAGAATTGTAGGGGTTGGAATGGACCTCAAGACATCGTTGAGTCCAACCCCCCTGATAAAGCAGGCTCCCTAGACCAGGTTGCACAGGTAGGCACTCAGACAAATCTTAAATATCTCCATAGGAGACTCCACAGCCTCTCTGGGTAACCTTCTCCAGTGCTCTATAACCCTTACCATAACTAAAGGGTTCTTCTGCATGTTTGTATGAAACTTCCTATACTCAAGAGACCGACTTTTCATACTGGTAGATAGTGATTTTTTTCGTATGGGGAATTGCTTATATGCACACTTGTCCGGTTAAATATTATATTATGATTCCACAAGAGTGGAATGGCTTTAAATTAAAAGAAGAGAAATTTAGGTTAGATATTATGAAGAAATTCTTTACTCAGAATGTGGTGAGGCCCTGGCACAGGTTGCCCAGAGAAACTGTGGGTGTTGCATCCCTGGAGGGGTTCAAGGTTGTTTTGAATGGAGCCTTGGGCAGACTGATCTAGAAAAAAACTGCAGCACAGCAGGTTCCACATGAATGTGTGCAATAACTTCTTTACAGTGAGGATGACAGAGCACTGGCACAGGTTGCCCAGGGGAGTTGTGAAGTCTCCTTCTCTGGAGATATTCAAGACCCGCCTGGATGCCTACCTGTGCGACGTGGTGTAGGGAACCTGCTTTGACAGGGGGGTTGGACTCGATGATCTCTTGAGGTCCCTTCCAACCCCTATGATTCTATGATTCTATGATTCTATGATTCTATGATTGGAAACCCTGACCATGTCAGGGATTTGGAACTAGGTGGTCTTCATAGTTTTTTCCAACTTAAGTCATTCTATAATTCTATAATATGATTCTATACATTCATGCTAAGTACTTGTGTCTTGGACCAGCAAAAATTAAGAGGTACATACAATAGTCCCTTCTAATATTTTTGATGTAGTAGTAAAAGGATGGCTAGAACATGTTAGAATCTATTTATGAGTGGTTGCCACTACCTGACCATTTTTTATACAGTGCTTTCTAATGAGCAAAGAATTAGCACCCAAACAGTTACACTTTGTAATTTCCTGTCTAAACTATGAAATATACATTACCCTTTTGAACTGTATCATTACACTCTTACTCTTCTGAAAATTATATAGAAAATTAAAATCACTAGCTGAGAATATAGTTCACTCTAGTCCCGTTACAGATTAAATAAATAAAAATTCAGTAATAGGACTTTCACTTTCAGACGGCAGATTTCAATAGCTCTCTGTACTCTGGTAAATCTGGACACTTCAGAATAATAGAATTATCTGTCTCAAATCAGCAACAAAGAATTACACTAATACCATGCACATTTGAAAATCGCTTTTTACTTGTTCTTAATAAATTAATCTGACATAACAGAAATGAAATAATATAAAGATAACAAATCTTTATATTTGCTTATGATGTATGTGTCCTCTCATTGACAAAGTCCTCTCCTAGTCATAATAAGATCATAATTTTGAAGAAAATTAATATAATAATTCCTGTTATAAAGATTTGTTTTTCAGTATTTGCCACATATTATTTGTGTCTGTATTAACCAATCTGATTAATTAATTGTTGTTTCTTTTTACTAGAATTTAATATTTGTCTTTAACATTAGACAAGCATTCATTTTGTTCATGACTTAAATCTTTTATTTAAAACACGTAATATAATCTTTAAGAGATTTTTTTTTCCCTAATAAACATGAGCCACATTATGGTCCTCTCCCCTTCTATTTAGAGAGTCAGACAAATGAACAGTTGAGAAGAATGTGAAAAATTTATGTTATCCATGCTTGGGCTAGGAATCAGGAACAGTTATATTATACTTGAGAATATGTTCTTTCTTAACAGATTTTGAAACATGGAGAGTAGCTCAGTTTTCAGATATCTTTCTCCAGTATGGAGCCTTGCACAAGGAAACGAGTGGCTTTCATGGACTGATGGACTTGAAACTTTTCTTATAACTCTCCTAAAATCACAGAACACTTCTATGTTGCTCTAAGAAATGGTTTTCAGTCCTTTATATTCTGGTATTTCTTAATCCTTTAAAAGTTAAATGGCAGATGTAAGAACTGAATCACGTACATGTACTCAGGGATCTATTTTGTATTGAGATCCATAAGTCAATAACATCCCTCCAGCCAAAAATCAAAATCAAAACTACCTAGGAAACATCCCAGAAATAACACAAGAAACCCCTCCCCCCCACACACACACACCCAAAACCAACCAAACAAACAAACAAACAAAAACAAAAACCTTCTGATTGCTTTCTTGGGAGCAAGCTACATTTTTTCAGATCAATAATAAAGAAACCACAGAGGTCAGTGAAACAGAAAGATGATAAAAAACATAGTTTTCATAATCAAATGTTCTAAAATGATAGAGTTCTTGGCAGCATGTTTTAGTTTCAAAATTAAAGAACAACAGTAAAGAATGAAGTAAAGAATGAAAAATCAAGATGAGTTAAAACCAATGAAGAAAATAATGCCACTCACATCAGCATGTCTAAGTAGATTGCTTGGGATTCATAGAAGAGTTGGCGATTGTTACATTGTGATTCCATGATTTATTATGCGGAAGCATTTTGTAATCCATTTATCTCAGTAGTATGCAGTATCTAGTCACTTTCTGGCATCTATGGCTATACAGTAAATATTTAATGTCCTTACTCTAGAGTGTTAAAGTACAGAAAAAACATTTTTTTGACCAGTTGTATACTGTGATTGCTAAGGTAGCTTCTTCCACCAAAGTATTTTTTATATAGCTATTGAATTCTTATAATTAATAGGAGCGACAATAGCAGCAGCAGCATAAAACAAAGGAAAATTCCATTATTATAATAGTTTTGGTTCTTGTTTTGACAGACATAATTCTGAAAGAATCTAGATACTTTACTTTCATTAGATAATGAATGTTATTATAAGAATTTTATTAAGGAAGGAAAGCACAGGGAAAAGCAAAGCACATAATCTTTGTTTTTCTTAGAACTACTGCTTTATTCACAGCTTACCATCTAAGTAGTACAAACACTGTGATGAAGTTTGAAAAGGAGTAAAAAGTACTGCTATGTGAGTAAATCTGTCCGAGATTCCCAAGATCTCTTTCCCCCGGTTCAGCACTGGCAGCAGTAGGTGTCACCACTACCTGTGGTAACTAAGATGTAGCTCTTTCTGTGCCTGCTCATGTATCTGCTTGAGTATTATTTTTCCCATAAGAGATTGCATAGAGTCTGTCGGGAAATACTAACTTAGAACAAAGACATGTCCAGACTGTTGGCATTCCCTGTTTTATTTGCTTTGTGAACAGGCTCTTTTTGGAAGGCTGACTTAGGCCCATGTTTTGTACATGTTTTGTCATTTGATTTTGAAACTTTGCAAACCTTACCTTACTTGAGATAGGCTTTGTTTTTTTACAATTATTTGCATTCAGAAAATTATTTAATCATAGAATCTACATATTTGAGGACACTGTAGAAATTGTCCTTTTCTTATCCAGTCTACCACACTGACTTACTACTAGATTCCTTGCTTAACATATACTTTCTCAGTAGGCTAACATTAACCTGCTCTACACTGACATTCTGATATTGATTCTTCTTTTGAGACATGTAATGATCTCAGTAGAAACTAAGCATATAATACTGATTTGTATAATTTCAAGTTGGTCATAAGACAAAGCACAGGATATAGGTAATTTCTTTAGTTTTGGTGGTTTTAGTCTTATCATTAATAGGTAGATTTTGTTGTTGCTATTGTTTCCACACTTACAAAGTAATGAAACATTCTCTGGGGAAGAAGATTAAAGTTCTCATGATAAATAATGAAAATGCAGAGTAAAAATCATTTTAATTACATTAACATTACCTCACATGTAGAGGTTGAGAGTCTTCCATCTCTGGAGGTCTTCTGTGATGTTTTGTGTAACAACCCTCCAATTATCTTTTGCAATATTCTGCCATCCCCAGTTAAGCATTCCTTCTAGAATGAATTTGAACTTTTATCTGTGTTCCTACTATTGATTTGACTGCAAGTAGGAGTAGAAAAAAGGATAAGCAAACTAAACATATGCAATCAAAATTCTTTGTAACTTGCAAAGTACTAAAATAGTTCTGTTGTAAAGAGCTAATGTATCTAGATCTCACAGAGTGAAATTATATATACTCTAGGAAATACATATATTCTTATGCACCACTTGTTGCAAAATAGTCACAAACAAGGAGAATACAGCAGTGGTCTCAATTCTATTTCTACTCTTCTGAGGACAAATTTTGCATCAAAATATCTTTGTAAGTTTTGCATTTAAAAAAAGAAAAAAAAGAAAGTAAGTAGTAGATGGAAAACCACATTGTACCTAATGGATTTATTAACAAAGATACATCAGGATGTTAGCATAAGAACAGCTAATATTTGGCCTCAATTTAGCAGCTGGTAGCCTTGTTTGAAAAAGGATTTTACTTTTTTCTTCCATATTCTCTTATTTCACTGTTCTAAGCTACACAAATTCATGAGAATACTGCTTCTGATAAATGAGAAGGGAAAACTGACTACAGCAAACATGGACAGTGCTGAAGTACTCACCAAGGTGTATGCCACAGTTGTACCTCTCACATTTCTGAACATCAGGTTAGGGGCTGGAGGAATATAATGCTTCTTGCTGTAGAAGAGGAGCATGTCCAAGACTGCCTAATGAGACTGAGTGTGTACAAGTCTATGGAGCTCAACAACATACATTCCAGGGTCCTGAAGGAGCTGACTGTCACGCTCCAATATAAAGGAGAGAGACGTGGTTCTTTATGTGTATACCCGGCATGAGATTAAGTCACAATGTGTCAAATGTTAGCCCAACCAGTTTATTACAAATACTAGTTGCTTAGGGATATGGGGAAGGGAAGGTGGGCAATAGAAAAGAAATGAAAAAAGCAAGAAGACTTGGTAGAAAGCAAGGGAGAGAGAGCATCGCCACTGTGGAATCCAGTGCGGTCTGTAGTAGGTCCGTTGATCTCAGGAACTCCCTGGTCACTGCTGGTGATGGGTGAGAGCCGGGAAGCTTTGCGGCAAGCAGGCACCGGGGGAGTTCTTCTCCAAAAGTTCTTCTCTGAGAGTTCTTCTGTAAAATCCTTGGTTCAGTGAAGGTCTTTTATCCCCCATTTCTCAGTTTTTTCTTTTCTCTTTGTTTGTGTGACATGTCTGGCGCAACAGAGCAGGGGATGACGCCTTCATTGCCATGCAGGACCATTGTTCTCTTTTTGTGGTGATCAGCTTCTCCAAGCCATACCCCACTGGAAAAGACTATTTCCCCTATTTCTGCTTATCTTTACAACCATAAGCAGAGACACTGAGGCACCATGACACCCATCTAGATAATCAACAGTTATCAGTCAGAATCTAATCACCAGAAAAGGCCTTAGGAAGCAAGATTTGAGACGAAAGAAAGGAAAACAGTTTCTGTCCTTCACACTGATGTGGTTGCCAGGCCATTCTCCATCATATTTTAAAAGTCATGGCTGACAGGGAAGGTTTCTGGTGCCTGAAAAAAGGGAAACATTACTCCCATTTTTAATAAAGGGAGAAAGAAAGCTCTGGGCAACTACAGGCCTGTGAGTCTCACCTCTGCTCTTATGGTGATCATTTAGCAGATCATCCTGCAAGGTATGTTAAGGTACGTTGAAATGAGGTGATATGAAACAGCCAACATGGTTTCATCAAGCGTAGACCGTGTTTGACTGATCTTCTACAATGAAATAAAGGCATTGATGGACATAGGAAGGGCAACTGATACCATCTTCTTGAACTTGTGCTAGACCTTTGGCTTGGTCCCATACTAAATTCCTTATCACTAAATTGGAGAGATACTGAATTTAGAAGTGGACTACTTGGTGAATAAAAGATTGGTTGGAAGGTTGCAGCCAGAGGGTTGTGGTCAATGGCTTTATGTTTAAATGGAGTCTGATGATGAGTGGTAACCCCAAGGGGTCCACCTTGGGACCATTACTCTTCATCAGTGACATAGATGGTGCTTGTCTCAAGATCATCTGTGCCAAGATTTGCTTCCAGATTTGTGTGTCCTTGCTATTTAAATAGAACTGAAGAGAAATACATAGTAAGGAAATGTGCATGTACGTGTGCGCATGCCATTTGTGCACATCTGTCTGTTCATTGGCACAGCTCTAAAAACTCTGAACACTAATATTATTTCTCTGTGATGGAAGCAATGTATGAGGTTCCTGTAGAGTCAAAAACAACTGCAAGACAAAGTGAATTAATGAGCTAAGAAAGGTACGTTATTAAATCTGATGACGTCACAGTGTTTTGCATCAGATTAGGTACAGAGGTTCCTTCCAAACTTTCTGTGGTGTGTCTCACAATTGGCATCTTGAAGAACTGGGTATTTCATGTTATCTATTTAAAATATGTTTATGCATACATATATATATATATACACACATTTGATTTTCTCTAAATATCAAATAGGTAAAACAGATTCTATCATTTTCTCACTCTGCTTTTTGTTTTGTTTTTTGATTTTGTTTTTTTTTTGTAGTAAGTAGGCAGTACTGGGCTTGATTTAATCTCTACTGCTATTATCAGTTTATCAGCAATTCATTCATTCACTTTTAAAGGATAAAAGAATCAAAGAAGGGAAGAAATTGGCAGACTCCTCTGGAGATTGTCTAGTTCAACCTCTGCTCAAAGCAAGTTCAACTATAGTAAGTTGCCCAGAGCTCTGTCCAGTTAAATGATGAGTATCTCCAAATGTGGAATTTGAACATCTCTAGGCAATCTGTTCCTGTGTTTGACCATCTTCACAGTAAACTATTTTCCTATTTTAAAATGTATTTTGAACCTATTACCTCTTGTCCTGCCACTGAATACCTGGGAAGAATTTACATAATTTAGATCTGACTTCTTAATACCCACCTGTCAAATATTTACACAGGTATTTTAAATATTAAAGAGTGTTTAAATGCTCTATAACATAAGTTTTATATTGCAACTTTTATAAGACCGAAGGAATGCAAGAATATTTTAACATTTCCCCACCCCCTCCCCCTCCACCAGGTTTAATTAATTTATTTATTTTACATTGTTTTGGTTTAAAAAATGACTCTGACAGGAAACTGAATCAGCAGAAATCCAAACTAAATTAATTCAAATCCTTACAGTTAATATGACAGACTAAAATGCTTTGTGGTAGTGGTGTGTAAGTATTTTGTGTGCATTTGAGTAGAACTTGCTGAATCAAAAAATACTATTTCATTTCAAATAATATGTTCCAGATAGCAGAACAGATATAAAAATTTCATGTTTATTGGTCATGTATTAGAAGTCTTGACTTAGTGTTTCAAGGAAGATGGAGTTCAGGGTCAATGTTACTATCTGTAATAAATATTTAAGAGCAAACAAACAAAAGCCCAGCAAGAAAATGAAAGATCATAAACTTATGAATCAAAACGTGACATTTTTGTGTAATATAATTGGCTAATTTTATACTGTTTTTAAATGAAAAATCTGGTTTCTTCATATTTTATTCTCACAACTAACATAGTAATATATAAATAACAAACCTAGGGCAAGTCAGTTATTTCTGTTTTTTGTATCTTGGTTTTTCTTTTAAGTTTTTTTTTTTTTCTCTCCCACAGGATTCTGTATAGGAACAAAGACCATCAAATTAAAACACAATATAGATCCACCTATGTTATTCCTAAGATCCTCTTCGAAAGCTGTCTCCAAGTTTCCACAGAGAAAACGATTGTAAAGCCTTCACCGTGTCTCCAAACTGTGAAGTCTCCTGGCATATCTTGTACTCAAATTGACTCTGCTTAAACACTGAGGATGGTCATTTACCGTATCTAGGTATCTCAAGCTTTTGTTGGACTATAATTCTGAAAGACTAAGAAAACATTTGTAGATTTATTGACCATGTGTAATCAACTATGCTAGTTATTAGGCAGGACCTTCTGTTCCCTTAAGAACCTAAAACAGAATATCAGACAGAAATGAATCCAACAAACCAAAGCAATATATTTTTAAGTAAGTGCTATGCTAATAGTGATATACCATTACCCAAATAAGCGGTCTTCGTCAGAGCTAGGCACACTTAATCTCTTGATTTGCATGAAATCTGGGTTTTCTTCTGTGACTAAAAATCAGTCTTCCTCTCCAATATACCAGAAGATTTTATGTAACCGTGTTTATATCCTAATAACTGGAAACAATGACTTAAGTCTATGCAAGGAGTGTGTTCATTCTTCAAAATTCAAACACTAGACTCACACCCTTTTTATCATAACAGAGTATGTACATCCTACTGACACTTACTCTGTGCTTTAAACATATTTTTCTTTAGTTATAAATGTTGATAAATGTTCCACATATTCTTTTACTAGCAGACACACTACCTTCATACTCACTACCTTTATAAGAAGGTATGTTTTATAAACAGATACTTTAATCAGAAAGCAAATCATCTTTCACCTGGTAATTGCTAAAAGGATGGGAATAAGGCATGCTCTTTATCTAATTCTGATGTTACAGGCTTGTGGCCTTACTTCATCAATTCTGAATGCACAGTAAATGCAACACAGTCATTTTCAAATCATAAACCTCTTGAAAAAGACAGTCAGAGGTTTGCTAATGTGTTGGATGATGGATCTCCTATTCATTATTGATCTCTGAATTCAGAACGAATCCTTTCTGAACTAGCAAGCATTTTTCATATATTTTTAGAAAATATTGAGTGCCTCTTAATCATTGACAAGATTGTTTTGTGTATCACCACTCAGAATAGCAACATCCTACTGCATTACACCAGAAAAAAATGAACCTTGCATAAGTTGAATCTTGTGTGGTATGTCTTGAATGAACTGACATCACATTCAGATACCCTTGAATTAAAAGGAAGCTCATAGTAAACAATTCAGTTGAAATGTGAAAAGTTCTGTAAGTTAACTATTATGCATGAACATCTACATAGTCTTCTGCTCTATAGACATGTATACATTGTGATTTCAATCACTGATGGAGAAGGATTTGACTCAAGCAAACTGGCTATTAGTAGATATCTGTATCATCTGTCTCAAGCAGTTTCTTTTATATTCTACTTATGCTGTATTCTCTTTCCCAAACCAATCAGTTCTGACAAACAGCATTCTCTATTTCACCTTTTTCTATTTTTTTCCATTCTAGATGAAGAAATCCCACTATAACCTAATCCCATCGCTATGCTCCTTAACCTTTGGCCCTGATTTGATGGTACTACTCACACATCTGGTCTAACTCTACATGGAATGAAAGTGGGAATGTACTAAGTAATATTTAATGAAAAAATACAGGTTTGGGACTCTTAAAAAGCTTTCCTTTCAGAAAACTTGTACCCTCTCTGGAAGCCCTTCTTTTTCATTTTGTCAATTCTTCCAATTAAGACTGTGCTATTATAACCCTGAAAGACTTGCAGGAAACTAACAATAGAAAGCATGAATATAAGAATGTGATTCAGTTCACTGATTAAAGATTCCAGTTTTAGATAGCTACTAGCAGGCATCTAGTTGCGTGGTAGTTGTTTATACTGCCATTATAATCAGCGGAAGATGAGGGTAGAACGGAGTTGAATTGAACAGGTATGTAGCATTATGTAAGTTTCCCTAAAACATCCAAGACATCCACAGGACACGCAGGTAATCCACATGACATACAGGAAATCTCAACCCTTGTTGAAATATGCAGGAGCTTAATGCTACATATATTAATATATATATTTCAATATATTCTAGAACATTTCACATTGTACACAAGTCTTGGTTTTGTTTCTTTACTTGTCAGCAGTTTGTCCTAAAAGAAAATCAGGGATGTTATCCTGTAGATGTCTATCTTAGAATAAAATAAATCCACTTAAAGCATTTGGAAAAAAAAATAATAAAAAGCATTAATGATGAAACTTTAGCCTCTTTCCCAAGCTTGTATAAATTACATAAACTTTATAATAGAGGCATAGAATATTTTGGATTGGAAAGGACCTTAAAGATCTAGTTCCAGCCCCAAATCTTTCTATCTTTCTGTTATACTGTAATATGTCAGTTAAAGATGCTATGTATAAAAAGGAAATTCAGAACATTTCTGAATCTATCTATTGTGGAGGATTATGTGGAAGGTTATATGAACAAAGGTGGAGGACTACATGAGAAGAAAGGACCTTGAGCTGGAAAACAAGATCTGAAGAAGGTCAAAAGATTTGTTTTGCAGATGTCTAGGTGAAAATGTCTGCTGCAAGACAGCAGATGGGACCGCAGAGGGCTGAAGAAGAGTAGGACCAATGAGAAGGAACAAGGAAGAGCAGAGCAGGGAATCAGAAGCTGCCACTTGGCTGATGTGGCCCAATGCAAAGTTGTTTATCACACAAGTTGTCCATAAATACTGTTCATGTTTGGAATGAAGTGTCTTCATATTGTGACTCTTGTGGGGTCATTTTGAAGTCTGTTGTGTTCCTCCTGCAATCTATCTTAACTAACATATCATGTTCAACTGAACGAGAATAAGTCTGTGTCTCAGAAGAAATTTCTCTCACACTTAGAGGGGTATTGATATTCAATAAAAATACAAACTTCCAATGCTAATTAATGGAGAAATCCTTTCTGCTGTGGTAGTCACCTCATTCTAAATTATTCTACCTATAACTGCAGAGCTATGAAACTTGTTCATACTGAAGCTCAAACACATTTGAAAAAATACATACAATACATACAATCTGTGTCAACAGCTGTTTCACATTCCTTTCCTATTTATTTTCTAGAAACTGGGATTTCCAGAGCTTTTAATAGAGTAAGTTTAAACAGTCTTAAGAATTGACTCTCCTTCCAAATTCGCAGTGCGACACATTAAGATGGGTGGAGTCCACTCTTATCTGAAGATGTAAAAGTGGAAAGTAGTTCAACGAGAGTCTTGCACGGATGTACCATTTCAAATGGTATTGTCTTTGCTATTTTTACACAATCACTCACATCTTGATATAACAAAT
This sequence comes from Odontophorus gujanensis, assembly GCA_013399175.1. Taxonomy (NCBI): domain Eukaryota; kingdom Metazoa; phylum Chordata; class Aves; order Galliformes; family Odontophoridae; genus Odontophorus; species Odontophorus gujanensis. Next base: position 25,860 of record VXAB01004391.1, read on the forward strand.
CTCAAATAAAACTGTAACACCCAGAAAATTCAGGGTTTTTTTCATATATTTTGTAATGACTCAAGACACTCACAGTGCCTATAAACATCAGCAATAAGGGCTTGAATATAGGCAAATGAACATAGTTAATATTTTGAGAATGAGAGATGCCCATAGATGATGTTATCTATTTCCATATATTTTTCTTTTTTTAAATTCATGTTGGTTTCTAAAACAAACAAAATAATTTTGAAAACTCTATAAATAACTTATGAAAATCTTTTAGGTGTCTGACCACAGATTTTTGTTCTTTTTTGTAAATTACACATACACCAAATCGACTTGATCATATTTTACTTTTTTTTTTTCTACTGAAAATGTAATTTTTAGCATTGACATTTAATCATATAAATGAGACAGTACTGTCACTATATTGTATATTTCTGTATAGAGTAATTGTTCTCTACACTTGTCTATAGACTCACAGTTCTTTATAGTATGTACAGCTGGGGAAGAAATCTGTTGGGTTTTTTTCCCAGTTCCCAGAAGCTTTGGAGAAATAATGTCAGTAATAATCTGTGTTTTCATGTTTTTATTAAAAGAAAGATCTTGATGATCTTTTAAAAAAATTCCTCTGAAAATACCTTCGCTGAAATGCTATACACTCGGTACACTCAGATAGTTTTGTTGTCATCAAATGAATCATTTCTGAGTATCTGAAACTAGTTTGTCGAAGTATAAAAGCAATTACATTTGAAAAGTTATTTAGAAAGAAAGAAAAAAAATCTGTTTAGAAGAACAATAAAACAGGATGCTTTAATACTAAAATATTTTTACTGCTTTTCATGATTAAAGAAAATCAATGGTTGTGTGGTTTTTTTTAACATGTGATTATGTCCTTGCAGAAGATATTTTATACTGCCAAACAAATTAATCAGAATTTTTCATCTAGACCAATAAGAAATAAATGTGAATCGGTGTGAATGTATATTAAATGTGAATGTATATGAAATAGAATAAAATAAAATCGTCCAGATAGAAATGCTTCAATTAATATGATTAGCAATCCATTCAGTTAACTAAAATTTAAAAACTGAAGTAGATATTTGCAGATGCTAGATCTAAATTCCTGCACTGTATCTTTGTTATCTTTTTGAAATTCTTTTGTTTATCATAGATTACTGGTGATACAGGCAGTGTACAGATTTTAATTTACATTTGGATCTAGAACATGATGTTTTTGAAGAACCAAATGTTACAGAAAGATGCTATCAAACTCTGAATCATAACTTTGTGTGATACTGCAGGAATCACATGGCTATCCAGACATCATCCATTCAAATAAGTAGCAAATACATTTTATATACAAAATAGTGAGCTTTGAGGTGCAGGGCAATCATAGAATCATAGATTCATAGAGTATTTTGGTTTGGAAGACACCTTAAAGACCGTCTAGTTTCAATACCTCTGCCATTGGCAGGACCATATTCCACTAGAAGCCCCACCTAGCCTGCCTTGAACACTGAACAATGATGGAGGCATTCACAGGTTCTCTGGACAACATGTTCCAGTGCTTAACTGTCCTTAATTCTTCCTAATGTCTATTTAAAATAATTCTCCTTGTCCTACCATTACACTGCCTGAAGAGGACTTCCTCCCTCTTTCCTGTAGGCCTCTTACAGTGGCTAAAAGATCACAAAATGGTATCCCCAGAATCTTCACTTCTAAAGGCTAAACAACCCCTACTCTCTCTGTTCATCTTCACAGGAGAGTTGCATTAGCCCTCTGATCATCTTCAAAGCCTTTCTATGCACTTGCTCCAACATATCCATATCCCTGTGCTGAATGCTCCAAAACTAGATACATTACTCCAGGTGTGATGTCATGAGAGTCGAGTAGAGGGTTAGAATCACTTAGAGTGTCTGTCACATGCTGCTTTTGATGCAGCCTAAGATGTGGTTGGCCTTCAGTGCTGAAAGAGTACTCATCTCCTGTTGAGTTTTTCATCAGCCAAAGTTTTATCAGTGCTATGAAACCTATGAGACCATGAAAGACATCATTACTTATTTTCTTCCAAGCTGTGTGTATAAAGTAGGTCAAAAGCTATAGTAGTAATAAGTGATGGACCTAATGGAACCACATTTTGTTTGAAAAAACTGAGTATAAGGTTAATAGGAAATGTGCTTGCAACTATTGCAAGAATAAACCCCTCAATTTGCTATCTGATTGTCCATTGATCATAGATTACTAAATCAATATGAGTTGACATGGTCAAATGGTTTACTGACTTAAAGACAGAATACAAAGAAGTATTTGTTATTAGAACTTTTTCTACAAGGAATGTGACATAAAAGATGAAATATTACGAGCAAAACAGAGAGACAGAGATGTGTAAGGTGATGAAAGAGAAAACAAAACACAGAGCTTAATTTAACCTCTTAGAAATCATGAAATAAGATATCTGGGTCAGCAACACATCATGATACTCCCAAATGACAGTGTTATAAAGTGACAAAAGCATGTTCTCTTCAATAATGCAAAAGCTGCATTTTTTTTCTTTTTAAAAAAAAGCTCTGTTGGGATATAATGTCAGGAACCAGTTTAAACCAGTTGAGATAAAAATAGTCTCAAAACTTTAGCTTAGTTTTTAAAGTTGGTTTTGTTGTTAATCAAAAATTCAGTGTAAAAATTTTTGAACATTAGCTAGATATTTTCAAATTTCAGAGTAGTAAAAGAAGTGCAACCAAAAGCCAATATGTATGGAATGCACTGAAGTTTATTCTGTAGCATGTTACAGGTCTGAAAGAGTGGAGAAAACATTTTCCAGTAAATTTACAAATGTCAAATCATTAAGTAAAATATACTTCTGTCATTCAAGCAAAATTGTGACTTGTGCAGATTCAGTAGAGATTCAATGGTCTACAAACAAACAAACACACCAACCCATTCAGTTTGCCACTTCAGAACTGATTCTTTCTATAGCAGTCAAAGCAGTGAAAAGGCCAACATCAGAAGCATCAGTTCTCTTAAACTGATCCTGGGACCAGGATTATATTTCCATTTCATAGTTGCACTTCTCAACTTAAATAAAGAATGTCTTATAATTTAGCTTTCTAAATATTGCTATTGTAACTTTTGTTATATAATTTGATTTGGTTTGATAATCTAGGGACAGCCAATTAGGAAACTAAAGCTTTTATTCTTGCAATGCTGTACAAATGCAATACTCATTAACCTATAAAGCAGTATGTAAGCATGTCAACTGCTCAAGAGTCCCTCTGAAATATTAACAAAAGACAAAACTAACTAACAAACAAATGATACAGTTTCTGTTGTTATTCTATGAATAAAAAATAATATTGCAAACTTAAAAACTGAGAAGGGTATATGTATAAAATCAGACTCTACAATCAAGTTTCCTTTCTTTTTAGCATTAGCATGATACTCCACTTTCCATAATATTGTTTAATTTTTATGTACAAAATTTCCTGAAGGGCATAAATACATTCTGGCTCTATGCAGTAGTAATTCAGTTTTAAGTCATGCATAAAAACTCAATAAACAGTAAAATGTTAATAAATTGCATATGGGCTGTGACCTTTCCTAGTTATTTTTCAGGATTTTTTATCAGTTAAGATACATTCACTGGTATAACTGAGAGGATCTTAGTCTACCATTTACTTTAAAAAAATGAATGTTTATCAAATGGACTTGAATGGATAATAATAAGATAGTTTATGCTTGAGAAGCCTCACAATTACCAATGTGAAGAACTGGATATTGTTTCACCGGTGTAATCATGTGCAGAATGGATTGCATTTGCACTTTGCATGACCTTGAAAATAGTTTTGAATACCAAAATCAGAAGTATTATTTTGTAATATTGTTGCTGCTGCTAAGAATATAGGCTAAACAAATAATAAGAGAAATATAAAATAAAAATTGTGACTGTGTAGCATAAATGAAACGAATGTGTTCTTTTTTAGTGCTTTAGGAGGAAAAGGTATATATAAGTATGACCTATACTTTAAAATGCAAATTTGGTAAGATATTTCCCAAAGAAGATTCAGCATTACTGTATTACATATTTTAAAACAAAATTTGAATTGTTAATTTTTCTTAAAATATGACTTTAAATATTCACTAAGATTCCAGATTGCTTGATTCTATGATTTAAACTTACAAAGACTCCAGGTCTGATTCATAAGCTGTAGTTGCATATCAGCAGATTTAACTTATTGTTGCATTATATTTTCTTTTTAAATATTTTTATATATTTTAATATTATTATTTAACTTACTGGAATATTATCTAGAATTTTAAAATATATGGAGGCAGTTATAAATTCCATGTAAACGTAAGAGAAATTTTACCTCCAGATGGAACAAATAGGACTACATAGTTTTTTCTTAAAGTAACCTACTAAATTGTTAAGCTCTACATATTTATCATTTTCATCTTTCAATTTAACAGACTACTATTGAACCAAATTTTAGATTTCACCTTTTTGCATTGTAGTCATGATAGATGCCTCTGTCTGTATTCTATTACTAGATTTTTATTATCATATTTTAAAATGTTTAAGTATCTTCCCTGCTGAACAAGTGACAGCATGCTTATATTGTCTGATCTTTAAATAAGCATCTTGCTGTTTGGAATGCTACTGTCCGCAGTGTGGTAATTCTTATGTCTGATAGCAACTTCCTCTGGGAGTTACTGTGCCTTTGCAATGGAGCATGTTGTTGAGCATGCTGGGCTTCTCAATTCTCATTTGCTTATGAATTTTCTCAGCAGAAACTTCATTTTCTATTACAGGAGCTACGGTATATACAGTAAGAAATAAAAACTGGGTATAAATAAAACTGAGATAAAAACTACAGTACATACAGTAAGAGATAAAAAAATAATTCACTGTTTAAGCACACATTTTGTCTCTCACTTCTGTATACTGCCAGCTTCTTTGTTAACAAGCACAGAGCACAGCATTTTGCCCATGACCAAGAAGTAGTCTCTTGAAGACAGGGCTAAATGACATCAAGGCACCATTCTATTCATTTAATATAGACTGATGTATGTAATGAAATCAATGACACTTAGAAGAGTTGTCTTCAATGAGAAGCTTACCATGGAGAAGAAAAGGTTCTGTGGAGACCTCATTGCGGCCTTATAGTACTTGAAGGGAGCTTGTAATCAGGAGGGAAAATGACTTTTTACACATGTAGGTAGTGATAGAACAAGGGAAGAATGGCTTTAAAATAAAAGAGGGAAGATAGAGATTAGATGTTAGGTGGAAATTCTTTACTCAGCGGGTGATGAGGCGCTGGAAAATGCTGCTCAGAGAAGTTGTGGATGTCTCATTCTTGAAGGTGTACAAGGCCAGGTTGGATGGGGCCCCAGACAGCTTTACCTAGTGGTTGGTAACCCAGCCCATGGCAGGAGGATGGAACTAGATGATTTTTAATGTCTCTTCCAATCTAAGCTATTGTATGATTTTTTGATTTTAGGTATTCTTCGTTCCAGTTAAGAATATCACAATTTGGGCCATTGTTTGACTACTAAATAATAAAGAAATACATTATAAGGAGTTTTCTATAATCATATTCAATTTACTCACAGTAGAGGAATCTCAGGAAACAGAGGAACTGTCAAGAATTTTACATGCAACTGGAAAAAAGAAAAAAGAAAGAAAGAATAAATTACTTTCATAATTAAGTAAATATTCTCGATTCAGAACAGGGTTTTGCGTTATCATTCTCTTTGCCATATCTTTATAATATCCTGAATTGGGTCAATGCTTCACAATTATTCACCATTTAGTGGGAAACAAACTCTTTGAGAATTAGCAATCTGTTTTTCAATCATGTTATAGCATAGATTCTGCTATAGTTATAGTTTATAATGATTTATTAATGTAGTCTGTCTTTGGTTGCTCAAGTATTTTAACTTTGCTTGATCTGAATCCTGTTTTTGACATTGTCGATTATAACATTCTGCTTGATCATTTATGAAATTATGCTGGATAACTTGGCGCTACTTTTAGTTGGTGTCAATCTTATTTATTGAACATCTGCCAATCTGTGTCATGTATTAACTTTTATTTATGCTACCATGGCACTGTCAGGTCCTCCAGCTTTTGCACAAACTCTGATTCTTGGTACAGTATTTCTTTTAGGTAACTTTTTCATCATTTAGTTATTTCTTCCTTCATATGTGGTGATCAAGGACATGGGTTATCAGTTATATACAGCTGTATAAAAAAGCAAATACTTATTTTTCTTTGAACATGCATACACACAAGTAGAAACATTCTTGAGTGGCATAAATGTTTCTCTATTTCAGATGAAGTTAATCAAGATAATGCCGTGACTGTGTGCTATGTCACATTTTAGAAGGACTTTAAAAGAGAAAATCTTCGCAGTTCTAAATATATTCTTAGGTAATGCTCCTAGATCTTTTTCCATTACAGAATCACAGAACTGCAGGGTTTGGAAGGGGCTTCTAGAGATCAAGTTCAATCCCTCTGCTAAAGCAGGCTCCTTACAGTAGCTGGCACAGAAAACCACCCAGATGCATCTTGAATATCTCTAGAGAAAGAGACTCCACAGCCTCAGTTGGCGGGCTGTTCTAGTTCTCTTTCAGTCTCACAGTAAAGTTCCTTTTTGTGTTTGTATGGAACTTCTTGTGTTCCAGTTTTTGTACGTTTCTCATACAGCTTCGTTATGTTTTCCCATACAGGAGATGTTTCAGGCCCCTAATCTTATTGCGACCCTGCTAATAATTCTTGATAATTAAAATAAACTTAATTGATGTAGAAATGCACATAAAACAGAACACAAAAATCCTTGAGTTTCACTAACCATATCACAGTGCTTACTTATTTGTAGAAAACTCTAGATGCATGTTATTGTTTTATGACTTTTTTATTTTGTGTTGTTTTTTTTTTTAATCGTTATTCCATATCATAACATTAGGTAAGACATTGGGTGTTTAAGAGTTAATACTCCAGTTCTGTGGACTGATGAATTTCTGGGTACCCAGTTCTCAGAAGAGAAGATCTACATATCCCAGAGTACTTTTTGTTCCTGTTTTCCACTTAGTGAGAAAGATAAATCTCAAGTCCCAAGACTTCCCTTTTTTTTTTGCTTCATTGTCTTCAGTTGAAGCTTCCTAGTCATCTCACTTTCAGCGTTAGAGCAAGGTCTTGGGTTTCAGACACTCTCTTTTTTTTGTTTCCAGTACTGGGCTCCCTGGTGCAAAAAAGACAGGGATTTCCTCAAAGGAGTCCAGTGGTAGGCTACAAAGATGATAAAGGGCATAGAACAACTCTCTTATGAAGAAAGGCTGGGAAACTTGGGTCTGTTTAGCCTTGAAAAAGGAAGACTAAGAGGATCTGATCCACATCTATAAATATCTAAGAAGCTGTCACACTCCAATATAAAGGAGAGAGACGAGGTTCTTTGATTATGTGTATAGCCGATGGCGAGATTAAGACACAATGGGTCAAATGTTAGCCCAACCAGTTTATTACAAATACTAGTTGCTTAGGGATATGGGGAAGGGAAGGCGAGAGATAGAAAAGAGATAAAAAGCAAGGAGTCTTGATAGAAAGCAAGAGAGATATAATCACCACCGTGGATCCAGCGAGGTTTGTAGTAGGTCCGTTGATCTCAGGAACTTTTCAGGTCACCGCGGGGGATGGGAGATGACAGCAAGCAGGCCTCAGGGTCCGTCCTAAGAGTTTCTCCCCTCAGGGAATTCTCCGTTTTCTCTTCAGGAGTTCTTCTCCCAAAATCCTTGGTTCAGTGAAGGCCTTTTATCCCTCATTTCTCAGGTGATTTTTCCTTTTCTCTTTGTTTGTGTGACATGTCTGGCCCAACAGATAAGCCAGCAGCGGATGTTGCCTTCATTGCCATGCAGGAGCATTGTTGTCTTTTTGTGGTGGTCAAATTCATCAAGCCGTACCCCCTCCCCAGAAAAGACTATTTGCACCTATTTCTGCTTATCTTTACAACCATAAGCAAAGACAATGAGGCACCATGACACCCATCTAGTTAACCGGCAGTTATCAGTCAGAGTCTTGTCACCAGAAAAGGCCTTACCAAGCAAGCTTTGAGACAAAAGAAAGGAAAACAGTTTCTGTCTTTCACAGAAGCGGAAGGCAAAGGGATGAGGCTGGACTCTTCTCAGCAGTGTGTGGTGATAGTATAAGGGGAAACGGCCACAAACTGAAGCATAGGAAGTTCCGCACAAATGCACATAAGAACTTCTTCACAGTGAGGGTGATGGAGCACTGGAACAGGCTGCCCAGAGAGGCTGTGGAGTCTCCTTCTCTGGAGATGTTTAAGACCTTCCTGGGTCCCTACCTGTACAGTATGGTCTTGGGAGCCTGCTTTGGAAGGGTAGTTGGACTCAGTGATGTCTTGAGGTCCCTTCCAGCCACTACAATTCTGTAATTCTGTGATTCTGTGATCTTTATTCTGTGATCTTGGCATGACATCGTCAGATATAGACATTTTGGAATCTTTGCAATGATACTTCAAGACCACCAAAAGCCCTAATGTAGACAAAGTAATTCTGAAGAAAGATGTTTGTTTTGTTGTTTGTTTTTTTTTTTTTCCTTTTAATTCATCTAGCTTCTCTAGTTTGAGAAATCATTATAGAAAACATCTAAATAAACACATTTTTATCAGTAAAAGCTTTATCTACTTTCAGAACTTTTGCTGAGATAGAGGTATTAGCAGTCCCTCTCAAGTTTAGACTAGCCCTTAGCATCATAAAGCAATTAAAGATAACCCAGCACATGCTTTGAAAGGATGACGTTTTCTGTCACTCCTTTGTTCATGATTCTCAGGTGTACGCTTTTCTTTACCTCTCCTGGAGATCTTGTAATATAGATTGTATACTGACAATACAAGCTGTTATCTGTAGGTGTCCCTAAATAATGAATAGTCCTCCATAACAGCTTTCAGCTTTCATAACAACTAACAAGCAAAGGACAGTTTCAATCTGTTTTGCCTTTTTTTTTTTT
>VXAB01004391.1:35037-62742 GCA_013399175.1 Odontophorus gujanensis
GGAGGGTGGGGCTTGGATTGGTAACAAAAAATTCATAGCATTTCTTCTATAGAAAGTTAAATTGCAACTTTTAAATCCATTCTTAGGCACCTAAGGGTGCCTTTAATGTTTCATTCACTTCAATTTCTTCATTATATTTAGACCAAAAATAGCTATATTTCTTTAGGTGAAAGGCTTGTCCTGTGAAAGGACAAATACTTGTCCTGCAGCTGCAATAATCCATTACCCACCATTTCAGTCCCTATAAACTTAAACCTACGCACAGCATTCCCTATGTGTTCCTATTTTATGTTTCCATATGTGAGAAGCATTAGAAACCTAGATTATAGAACACAGGGAGACATATATTGTGGTCTTGATAATGTTTCTCTGTCACACTAGAACAATACTTACATATGATCACAGCTTTCTCAGAGAATTACTGTAGGAAACCTTTGCAGTTGTGTTGAGCTAGTGAGGGTGCAGCATTTCCTCTCACCTTTAGTTTCCTGTAGCTGCTTTTTCAGCAACAGCTACCTTTCTATTACAAGCTCTTCTATGTACACAGGAAGAGAAATCTCAAAAAAGGGAGACATACATTGTGTTTAACAAAATACTTTCTCCCAAATTTCAACTCAATGCCCTTTTTTTTGTTCTATAAGTGTAGTTCAGATGTTTCTCTCAGCAAAGACTAAGAGTTGGAAAAAAAATGATTGTTCGTTTTGTTATTTGTGTTAAACTATGTTGAAGCCTTTGTACTTCTTGGTCTTTAATTGATCCACATCTAACCAAAGATTTTCCTTACAAAAATCATGCTTCTATGAAGAATTTTAAAAAAGGGACATCAGTGCACTCTAAATGATAGTTTGCAAAATTAGCAGCTAAAGACAAGAATTACTTGAAGTTTTAGTTTATCTTTAAGGACAGAGCCTAAATACACTGATGATTATGTCATCATTGCTTTTAGTTATTTGTCTTTTTCCAATAATTTAGTGACTGGGAAGGCATCAGTCAGAACAGAAAGAAGGGCATAATGTCTTCTTTCACAGTTTTGCCTCTTTCTACCAGGGGAATTATTTAAATATATCATTAGTCATCTTGGAATTAATTTTAAAAGTTCTTCCCGTGTGATCTTAAGGGGTTTCAGCATATCTGATTTATTGATCCTTTTCTATTTGTAGCCAATTCATTTAAAAACATAAGCCAGGTGAACAGGTTTACCCTACACTCCTACTTTTTTAAAAATTGTGTTGAAAATTACCCATTTTTTATTTTTGAAGGAAACAGTTTTAACACAGGTAGTTTGATTAGAATCAATTTACATTGTACATACTATGAGGAAAGAAATAAAAATTTAAAAAATAAGAAAAATAATTAAAAAATACAAAAAGAAACCGCAAAATCACGGAATAACAACAAAATGAAGTAACGTAGAAAGGAATCAAGATACCAGCATTTTCATCATGCATCCTTATTATTAGAGTTACGTTGTATTATGTTAAAACTTTGTAAGGAGTAAAACTTGGTACATGATATTTCAGCCTAGAAAGGTGTGTTACCTTATATGTTCTGGGAAAACTGTGACATTTTGTTAATATAGGATTGAAGGAAAAGCATACTCCAAGCAGGTATCATTTCAGTCTACCATTACAAGGAGAAGATAGATGAATATTAGCATAGAAAGTTGGTTTAAGAATAAAAAAACATCTTTAATATTCAGGTATTCTTAATAGCTTTTGTTTTATATATGTTTGGAACTCCATGGTATCAGTTGTTATACTTACTATTATTATATGCAAGCTTTGGACTCATCTCTCTCTGTTTTACAATCACAAATGTTCTAGTTAAATGAAATTTCTTTGTACATATACGTGTCTGTGCACATATGTGTATACACATACAATTACACCTGAAACTATAGGATCACTTTATTTCTTTTTCTTTGACAAAGTCTTGTATTCAGGTACTGTATTGTTGAAAAAAAAACTAGGAAAAATGTTTGGTATGTAGCGAGCAGAGTTGTAAAGGCTCTCACAAGGAACATGAGCAATCCCCATTCCTCTGCACAGTTGAGAAGAAGAGGTAGAAGAGTGTTGATGGGGGGAAGATGGTTTTAGTTTGCTATTAGTTTAATTGCTGTTGTCTGTTATCTATAGGCAATCAATTGAATTAATCTCCCTTATGCCAAGTCTGGTTTTGCTTGCGACAGTAACTGGGAAGTAATCTCCATGTCCTTAAGTCATGAGAATTTTTCATCATCTTTTCTCCCTCTGTTCCTTTGAGGAAGAGAGAGTTATGTAGTAAACATGAGCTGCCTATCAGACTGAAAACAATATAGTATTTCAACATTTGAATGAGTTGATGCGACAAAGAAATTTTAATGACCACTATATTTCCACAAAATTTCTTAAAAACAAAATAAGAAGCAAAATCTTTATGCAAATATGGTATATGGTTTTGAATCAAGGTCCAAATTTTTGTTTTTTAATGTCACAAAAATGCACTTTGCAGAAGTATAAGTAAGGAATTCAGATTTCCACAGAACACTGATACACTGCAGTTCACAGTGCTGACTAGTACATAATTACCAGTATGCCTTAACAATCATTACTCTCAGACTTAACAATATGGAAATCATGCATTTATACTCAACATAACAGCCAGAATTCATAGAGGAAAGTACAATATTGGCCTAATTTCAGTTGAATTAACTTTCTTCATACTGGTAGGTGTGGTGCAGTCTTTTGGATTTAGAAGAATAACTTTGATAATAGATGCTGGTTTTGGTGTTACAGAGCAGTGTTTACACAGAACCAAGGGCTTCTCAACTTCCTATGCTGACCTGCCAGTGAGGAGACTAGGGGTACACAAGAAGTTGGGAGAAGACCAGACCACGACAGCTGACTCAAACTGGCCAAATGGATATTTCTTACACAGTGATGTCATGATGAACAATAAACTGTGGGAGCTTGTGAAGAAATCTGCCACTGCCTGGGGACTGACTGAGCACAAGTTGGCAGTTGGTGAGCAATTGCATTGTTTTGTATATTAGTAAATCATTATTTCTCTACTTTTTTCTATTGTGTTACACTATCTTTACCTCAACCTACAAGTTTTACATTTCTCTGATTTTCTCACTCATCCCCCTGTGGTCAGGATGAGTGAATAGCTGTGTGATGCTGAGCTGCCTGCTGGGTTAAACCACAGCAGATGTAGATTTAGCTTTATCTTTAAAAGTTATCTGGAGTAAATTCCTCAGTGAATGACAAATTGCTTTCATACATGCCTCAGTATAGACAATACAAATCCTTTGATGAATGAGTAGTGCTGTGTTCCTTACAATTCAAAAGAGTTAGATGAATTTCAAAGCAATTCAAAATCCTATTAATATGAAGATTTAAACTTCCAGGTTTGCTAACTAAGCAGTGAACTGATTTGAAGGAAATAGATGTTGATCTAACTTGGTCTGTTAACAGTCTCTCTACTCAAAGTCTATATTATGTAATTAATCCCCACCTCAGTTCTGTATCCACTAAACCCATGCATATAAACAAACGTTTTTAATGAACAAACATGCAAGTCTCACCTTTCTATTCTTTATATCCTGTCCTTATTATACCTACATATTATTTCAGATTTTCTTGTCTTTTCCTACTTGCCACACATACTCCCAAAATCATTTCCCTGTGTTTTTCAGAGCTTTCTTTCTTCCCACATCCACTATTATCCTTCTGCACCCAGCTACATTCCCATCCCTTGCTTCACATCAACTTAATTCCCTATATCTCTTTGGACATTTGTCAGCAGTAAGCCTCATTCCTTCTCTTGCCTATATTTCACCCTAACATCTTCAGCTCTTTAGTTTTAGTTGATCATATTCCCAAACTCTACAGTTCTTTGCATTGTTTTACTTAATGTCTTCCTTATTCACTTGTGTTTTGACTACTCGCTATATTTTATTCAGAAGGTGAACACAGCATAATCATGCATACTGACAGATCATTGTTCTTTCAAGACAGATGGGGAACAGAGATTATTTACGTTAATGTCCTTCCACCTGAAAATCAGTATGTTAGATGTATTGTCCATGGCTGTAGTGAGACATTCATACCATCCTTGAAAGTGTGGTCAAAACTGTAGTGGGAATATATCTAAAATTCTAGATAATTGGTTTCCTCACTGACTGTATCCTTTACTGAGAAACTCCAGTGATTCAGACTTGAGGGAAAGCAGTTCGAAAAATCTCTTCTGCTGTTTATAAGCAATGAATTTATAGACAAATGGAGTTAAAGCATTATAGTTTCAATAGGGTATATTTTCTTAATAATGCAGATGTTGTTCTTGATACAAGAATAGAATTTCTAGCTTTAGTTTGCATGCTGTTTTTATAAATAAAATATTTTGTAATCTTCTTTTATACATGGTAAATTTGCCACTTTTTAATGCCAACTTTTTTTTCCAACCTTATCTTTCTTTAAATTTCCTTATATTTTATAAGCACCTCCTGCCTCAAGACAATAGGGAAAAGTTTGGCCTTTCAGGTACATGAGACCAATTCAGACTGGAAATTTCCAGAAGGATATTATTCCCTGTGGAGATGTTTTAAATTAATCCCTTTCAGACTACGGCAGTGGATTTTAATTAAGCTAGAATTAACACTCATGTCAAGAGGAAAAAAAAGCTCTGCAGAGCTCTTTCTCTTGACCTTTCAAACAATGGTAACCTCAGTGTAAGCAGGTACTTTAAACAAGACTCAAATTACTGTATACCAATTGTGCTGAAAACAAGGAGGAGATTGTATCTGACTTAAGCTTATTTACCTTAAAATTTGCTTTGTTGCTTGTCGAACAGTCTAAACGAAAGTGTGTGACTAAGTTGAGTCTTTATTGGACTGTCTCGTTTTCCCAGGTTCCAGACCATTGAATTTGTCAGCTAGTGATTTGTAGTGGGACTGGAAACAGCCATGGTGCCTGTAGTGTCAATCTTCTTTGTTCCCTTACACGTTTAACAAGAAATTTTCAAAAAAGTTGAAAATCTTGTTTCTATCTATTACTTTTCACACTTAAATGCAGAATTTACTTTTGTAATGTGACTATTTCCCTCTTCTCATGATTTTCTGGGTAAAAAGAGCTCTGTTAATTCATGGTTTTACATTTTGCATATTGACAACCCAGCCCACTATTTCATTCATTAAAGCTTGTGCGTAACTAATGTTGAGTTTTGACTTTCTAGAAAGGTGAGATTTAATATTTGCAAAGTACTGGATATATGTTTTTTTCATTTATATTTTGTTTAAAAACAATTACTGTAAGCAGAGAGTGTCTATTTTATTTTACCTCAGAAGCATAGTCTGGTGTGGGAATAAGGCTGCTCATGACCCCTGCCAACGTGGACTTAAATGTCTTCAGGTATTGGGCACCCTGGCTATTTTAAATATAAAAAGAAATTTTATATATGAGGAAAACAATATGTTAAAAAAAAAAGCATATTCAAACATCTTAAAAATTCAATGCTATATCTGAAAGATAAGGAAACATCATTTATTTTCCTAATATTTTCACTGGTACGCAGAACATAATACTACCCTTTGATTTCCAGGCCAGTCATACCAAAACCCTTAGGACTAGAAAATTCAGAGATATCAGGTGACAGAAAGCAGTTGATACAAGAGACAATGGAAAATTAACTCAAAGGTAAGCACTGGCCTAAAAACTCAACTGAAACAGCATTATATCTAAAAAGCAGATATATATATAGATATATATATTTGTCTGAGATAAGCTGCTCTCTGCATTTCTAAAACCTATTAGCATATTGAAAAATGTACTGAATAAAAGAAAAAGAAAAATCAAATACCATGAGATCTAAAGACTTTTTGTACTAGAATACATAAAGTTAATAAATTTGACAAGCATTTATAACTTCTGTTACTTATCTATGTATGCATGAACTGAAGAAGCAGCTGAAAGCATTCCCCTAGGAAATAAGTCAGTGGAGAACTGACAAGTACTAACAGCTGAATTCAATCATACCTTGTAAGGTAAATCTTCGTATCAAAAAAAAACAAAAACGCAACAACCTCTCTCCTTGAAAATGATACAACTCAGAACTGCCAAAACTGCTACGCAAAACAAACAAAGCAACTAAGTCTCCAAATATGAATCCCTACATAATGTATAAAGAAAATTGGAACAAAGAGGATAAATTTTCTATCAAGGAAGAACCATTAGCACAAGTGTCCAAAGCTCCTGAAGAGTCCGTGGAAATCACTGTCACTTTGCAAGAAATCATGTTTGTTTTCACTGTGTTAAATAAATCTTTCATAAGTAACCGTGAAAGATAATGCTGAAATCATTCATTTAGCAACATGATGAGTTATTGAATATTGTGAGATTTTAAAATTCTGTTTATTTATTGAAATGATCTGGTTACTGAATTTGTAAATTGTCAAAAACATTCTTTAAGACAAATGAAACACGCAATCATATACTGTTGTTGGTCAATAGCAGAATACAAGTTGTCAAGAGATTGTGGAGTCTCCTTCCCTGGAGATATTCAAAAGCCATTTGAATACAGTCTTGTGTAATGCATTCTGAGTTTGGACTAGATGATCTCCAAAAGTCCTTGCCAACCACAACACCTTTGTGATTCTATGAACAAAGCATTTTTGCTGCTTACGATAACTAGATAAAATCAGCATGAACATATTTACCTCACTTCAATTTCTTTTGTCTGGGATTAAAATTTGGATGCAGATTTTTTTTCTTTTTTTTTGTAACCTATTTAGGTTAAAATGTCCACAAAGAAAAATGGGTCCTATATTTAGCTATACACGCACATATTTATTAAACTGTCCTCTGTGCTTTTTCATAGGCAACAATGATACTTGTGAGACCTAATGGTAAATTTCAATTTGTTTTTTCAGTTTAACAAATGTTAACTGAAATTACAAATCTGATCCTTCTGAAGATAACAATTAAACGCATATATTGGAAAATTGAAAATTGTATTAAAGAAGGCAGAGTAGATTTCAATGATCCAAAGACTAAAGGAGGAAAAAAAAGGAACTAGAAGATTGTTTTGGTGGTTTTTGTTTTTTGTTTTGTTTTGTTGCTGTTGTTGTTTTTTCTTAAGTATATCAGATGTCAAAAAAAGCCTGCAGATGGACTATAAAGGTCAGTTAGAAGGTCAGTTAAGTCAGATAGGAGAGATAAATATATTGCTATGGTCTGATTGGCCTCTTGTGTCTAGTGCATGATACCACTGTTTCAGTCCAACATGGATGTCTGGAATTTAGAAGAATGGACTGCAAAAAGGAATGTATAGGATCATTGCAGTGGGGGAGGCAGTCCCCTCAGAGATTCTATTCTTTCATAGAAGCTGCTGAAGGCCAAGGCAGGGAGCTGTAGGTATGGCAAAGAATTTTCTGTTTATGCAGCTGACTCTATATCATCCTATTTCTGTTTCTTTTTGCTAATAAAGTGACCGTGGTTGAGTTAATTGCAAAATTTCAGTTGAAATTTTGGCTTAGATACCTTCTATCATGATTCTCAACTTGTTACTTATTTACTCTGAGAATTTGTAAGGAAGATAATATTAAGAAATCTACAACATGATATTGAAAAAAGTTGGTCACTAAGCAGGCTCACCTAACACCCAATACTAGCCATACAGATACCTAAGTGTAGTAGAGAAGTATGCTTACCAACATTTGAAATCTTTGACTGAAACAAAAATGGGAAGGTGCATATTGTTGAAAGTTAATGTTTGGACACAACTAGATGAATTATTTATTATTAAAACTGGAATATTTTTCTATAATAATGAATGATTAGACCTACTAGACAGTATGAAACAAAATAACTTAGTAATGGAAATTAGTTTTATATCATCTTTGGACAAAAAATGTACATTTTCTTTTTTTTTTCCTTTCTGTTAAGCAACAGTATGTGAAATGTTAGTTCATAAGCTGAAACAATGACTGAACACCTGGTGAAGGTGCATGGTCACTGGGAATATGGGTGCAAGAAACTCACCTGTGCAACCAGAAGGGTCCACAGGACCCAAGATCCTTCCCTGGGTCCACCTCTCTCTAACTTCATTTAAGGGCTGTCAGCCAAACGGGAAACATCTCTGCTTGGAGATGATTGCCTTCTGGAGTTCTTATCCTCAGAGAGGTGTAAGCTATTCCTTCTTTAACACTGAATTCTGACTAATACCTTTCTTGGGTGGTTTGAAATCTGGTCAGTAGAGGATATATTCTCTGCCTTATACAGTACAGCAACTTGAAGTGCTATTCAAAGCTGAAACACAAATAATAGAACAGAGAAAGTATTGAAATGTTGAAAGATATCTGGAGTGAAGCAAATATTGTTTTGCTTCACACACATACTTATCATCTGAGTTTTTTTCCAAAGGGACTCTAACATTGTGTAGAACCTTATTTCCTTCGTGTTCATCTTTTCTATCTCATGTGCTGGCACTCTTTCTGAGTAGCTGTCAACAGTTTACAGGCTGGTTCGACCCCGTTCCGCGACAATTGGTGCAGGGGACCCATAGATCCACGCCCCAGGAAAGGGGAAGGGGGAAAGGGAAAAAGGAAAAGGGAGATGGGCCTAGGAACAAAACAGTGGCAACGATCTGAGGAGGAAAGCTAATTTACTAAATAAGATATCAGAAAGCAAAATAACACAATATAAGACAATATAATTGGAATTGAAGTTAATAAATCAAATAAAATGAGCAAGAGAGAGTGTCCGATAAACCGAAGGCCTTACGCTAACGCTGAAGGCGAGACGGCAGCGAGCACCCACGGCTGAGTCCATCCCAAAGGAAAGAGCGCGTCCCGTGACCACAGACAGTTTTTATCTTCCCCTCTAAGCGTAAATACGTAAGAACGCAAAGCATCGCAAAGTCCTCTGGGGAATGTAGTTCTTCTTCTCTTCTGAGACAGGTATACCTGGAACTATAAATGATCCATGGAACTTGAGCATTAACTCTTCAACTCCAAATGCACCACATGATGTCATGATGTGGAATACCAATACCAAAAATCATAAAACCATGACATGGGCAAAATCTATAAATGAACTATGTAGATCTATACTTAGTAAAACTGAGACAGTTCCAGCTGTGGTGAACAAAAATCTAGTATATGTTTTAAAGTATGTATTTATGAGTTAAGCATCTCTGGCATGCTTTGATTCAGAGCTCCTTAAATTGCAACTGCCTAAGAAAGAAAAGGAGAGAAAAGTCTGCTTCTGAAACTAATGAAAACTCTGGAAAATCCTAACATTATTAGATAAGTATGATGACTAAATTACTTTAAAATAAAAATGAAGAGTGTGTAAAACTTAATTAGGTTCTCTTAAAATACAGAACTGCTTCCAGAGGAAATGAAAAAGTTCATGGGAATGACAGTACTTGTCTTCTCTTAATATATTATTGTAATGTCTAGATCATGTTTTAGCCTCAGAGATGCAGTTGTGTTTTATACATTTCATTCAACATTCATTAGGATTCATTCCCTCAATTATTTTTTACGTAATTTTTGTTATTATTTTGAGAATAGGAAATGTGACTGGAATTGGAGAAAAAGTTCTTTGACAATATTTAGTTCATCTTCCCCAAAAATACTGTTTCCTACTATAGGTTCACGAGAAAATGATATTTTTAATAAACCTTTGTCTCACAGTCACTTCCTAAGTTATAAACAGTAATTATTTGTCATGAATTTTATCTCCCCTTCACATTATATCAGTTTCTAAATATGATTCAGAAAAAAAAAATACCCTAGACACTAATGCTTGTGGTAGTGACCACTTTAAAATATGCAGTTTCTATTAAAACATAATTCAGCCTTTGAATAGACCATTTGTATCAGACAGTTACTTTTGTTACTCCCTTGGGTGGTTGCTAGGAACAGTTCCCTGTGTAGGTTCGTTTTCTGACTGAAACACAGAAACAAAATGCTGGAAAAATAGCAAAAGCTTTCTGATGAAGCTGAATGAAGAGCTAGTAATGATATTGATAAAATTACTAATTACTGAGCAGGCAGAATTAAAAATGAGAATTCATTTCTCATCGTGATATCATCAATCAGCTTCCTAATGCCTTGGGTAATAGGTTTGTGCTTCCTTGGTGTCATATATATTTTACTGTATAGCTAGTTCTGCATATCAGAATTCTTAATTTTACATTTAAATTTTTATTCTTCTATGTATTGAATTGTGTTCATGTTTCTACACTGTTTCACAACGTCATGGTGTGTTTTGTCCAAGTCATTTTATGACTTTAAAGATCAAAAAGCATCTGCTCTGCAACAATAAAATGTCCACAAGACTAATTATGTCAAAAATGGATAATTAATGTAAAGATTAAATATCCTTCATCCTTGAAAACAAGTTCAGCAGTTTACTGTTGGAGAGTCATAGTCTAAAGTCACACACACATCTCTGATGCAAAGGGAAGCACATTCAAACTTGGTACTTCAAAAGATTTTGATCGGTTGACAGATATTTCAATTAAAAATTCACCGGCAATTTATGAAAACTTTTGTAATTTGAGGATATAGGATCAAATGTCATGGTTTGTGAATGTTTCAGTAGAAACAATTTATTTGGCATGAATTTAAGACAGTAAATCTTTTCAAATAATCCAGTATTCTTAATCTTACAACCTGTGAACTGGTACCAGAGTCACAGGAACCAAGTATAGATCTACTATCTCTTTCAGACAGCTGAGATGCCTGGTTGAATCATTCCACTTGAAGCAGGAACTGGTCATTTTTGACCAGCTACACTCTCCAATATTTGTCCCTGACCTGGCCAAATTGGCATCTCTATCTGTTTAATCTCCTTACTGGATTCTTGAATCCCTGCTTCATCTTTCACAAGACAGTTTTCCATTTTTGTAGACATACAGTATGTTCATTAGAGCTTTGCTCTGAAGTAACTAAAGATAATATCTCCTCAGAATAATAGAAACTTTTCTTTGAGTTGAAAGGAACTCTAAAAAGTCATCTAGTCCAACTCTCTTGCAATGAACGGGGATAACTATAGCTAAATCAAGTTCCTCAGAGCCCTGTCCAACCTGGCCTTGAATGCCTCCAAGGACAAGCTATCCACCAGATCTCGGGGCAGCCTGTTCCAATGCTTCACTACCCTTATTGAAAAAAAAAAAAAAAAAAGTTTTTCCTAATATCCAATCAAAATCTTCCCTATTCTAATAAGAAAATATTTTCCCTTGTCAATGACAATAGACCATGCTAAAGAGTCTGTTCTCTTCTTTCTTATATCCCTCTTTAGATGCTGAAAGGCCTTTATCAGATCTTCACAGAGCCTTCTCTTCTACAGGCTGAACAGCCCCAGCTCTTTCAGCCTGTCCTCATAGGGAAAGTATTCCATCCTTTGGATCATTTTTTATGCCCTTCTCTGGATGCACTCCAGCAAGTCCATGTCTCTCCTGTACTGAGGACTCCACATGTAGATGCAGTACTCCAGGCAAGGTTTTACAGAGCAGAATAGAGGAGCATGATCACCTCATTTGACTTGCTGACCATGCTTCTTTTGATGCAGCCCAGGATACATTTGGTTTTCTGGGCTGTGAGTGCACATGACTGGCTCATGTCCTGGTTAATACCCACCAGTACCTCCGAGTATTTTTTGTCAGGATTTACTCAGTCATGACCAAACTGATGATTGTCCCTTTAGCCCCTCCAGATTTGTCAATGACTTATCTTACTCACCCTGTGTAATGGCAGTGGGGATGAACCTGAGTCATCCAGGGCCCTGAACAGATTTTAACATCATGAGGGTCTGCTAACCAACTGTAATTAGGCAAGGAACTACCAACCTGAATTAGAAATTACATTCTTTTAATATGCTGTTGTGGTTTACCCTGACAGGTAGCTGAGTAACACCCAGCTTTTCACTTCCTCCACCCTTTGTGTAGTACAATAGAGAAATAATCAGATAAAGACTAATCTTTATCTGAGGTTTTAGATAAAGACGTTTTAATGCAACAGGGAAATAAGAAAAAATAAATAACAGTAATAATAATATATAAAACTAGTATTACATGATGCAATTGCTTACTGCACATTGACTAATGCCCAGACAGACACCAGAAAGTTACTAATCCTACATTCCATGCTGGTCAATTCCCCCAGTTTATTTCTGAGTGTTACATCATACGGTATGGAGCATTTCTCTGCCAGCCTGGGTCAAATGTCCTGGTTCTGTTCCCTCCCAGCTTCTTGTACCTCTCCAGAATCCTTGCTGGCAAGGCATCATGAGATACTGAAAAGTCTTTGTTTCTACCTAAGAACTACTCAACAATTAAAATTCTCCTAATTCAAAACAAAGACCCATACCAGTTACTAGGAAGAAAATTAACCATTTATCAGCCAAAACCAAAGCATAAGCTTCAGCTATCATAATCTAGTAATATATGCAGTTTGGAGATACCCAGTAACTCATTAAAAAACCTAATGGATTATCTGACAGTTGGAAAGGTTTTCTGTGCGAATGAATGTTAAAGCAAATGTGTTAATTTGAAACTATATTATTATGCCATCTCATTTGCACTGTTTCTATCATTTTGATTAATGCTCAAATTGTGACTAACACATAGAATGGATGAGGAATATGCATAAAACTACAGTCTGTGGATGTTCTTACCCTGTAGTTCATTGACTTATGGAAAGAAAACATAAAAATAGAGCAAAAAAAATGTTATTAGTGTTTTTCAGTGTTACAAAATTCCTAGCTTATAAGATTAATTAATAATTCTTGATAAACTTGTAAGGTGGGCCTATGTGAGCCTAATGAGGTTTAACAAAGCAAAGCACAAGGTTTTGTACTTGGGTTGAGGTAATCCTAGGTATGTGTACAGACTGGGAGAACTCCTTGAGAGTAACCGTGCTGAGGAGGACTTAGGGTTCCCGGTTAATGTCTAGAAACATTATATTTCTAAGTAGAATTCAGGAGAATTCAGGTGTTCCACATTAGTGAGTTTATAAATACGTGTTGGATTACATGAAGACCATTAAGTTCTCCAGGATGCTGTGGAGTATATTTATATAGTTTATTAGGAGATCTCTACAGAACTGACTTTCATTTTGTTTATCTAGATTGCTTCACACTATGTGACATTTGACGGAAGCAGATGCCCTTTTTCATTTCTTCTGTTAACAAATACTGCATAAATTTAAGAAGAAAAAAAAAAGAAAAATAAATATTACAATAATATATGTTCTGAGTAGTGTTCAGAGGATATTACTCTATCTTCTCTGAAAAATCCAAGTTCTGAAAGCTCTTACAGAGTAAAATAGAAGGTGGTACTAAATATCATCAGAATTATACTTGGAAATGTCTTACTCTAAACTCTCCTTGGAGTTTGGATATTGCCTAGTCTGAATATCACCCATGTAATCTGACAGTCAACTGACAGTTCTAGAGGATAGACATAGACATCTATCTCCAGCTACTACCATGCTAAGCTTTTGGAGTTCATGTTCATAAAAAACCTGCATAATATGTGTAAATAAAATGTAATGTGTTAACTTTAAATCATCTTAAGCTGATAATTAGCTTTCAGATCAAAATTCAGCCTGACAAATTCCTTTTTTGTCCCCACCCTTTCTAACTTTTTATCCTTTCCTTGGAAAGCTCTTTAACACCAAAGCTTTCAAATTTTCTGAATCTTTGGAAAATACAGGATGAAGACCAACAAAAATTTCTCCTGCTGTAGTTTAGGTTACCAGCATTTGTAGAGGTCCCTTTTGACTGAACTCTAAAAGGTAACAAAAATGGAGCAGAAAAGGAGCAATTATATGCCTACGATTTATTTTCTTTTAGATCAGTCAGAAAACATACATCATGGCATTTTGATGAAAATACGTTATTGTTTCTACATTTGCTCCTGTGGTTTAAATAGAGGTGACTGACTCTGCTCTTCGGAAATACACATTATTTTTCTCCCTATCCTTATTAACCTCCTCTCTACCTTCCTTTTTTTTCAATATTCTTTTCAGAACACAAGAACCGATAATCTAAGTGGTATAATAAGTGGAATAAAAATGTAAGATAGGCTTTTGATATTTTCAAGCAATTAGAGTAAATGATAGTGAAAATTTCATTTTCAAGAAATGTAGGAAGGTTGGTTTGGACTCTTACATCTTTAATATTGTCAGTTATTCAGATATATGTTCCAAATCTTTTAACCTGTGCTTAATTGAAATATATCTTACACCAACTGACTTTGACTACTTCAATATCTGAGTTTATATATATTTAAGTTTATGTATATATATCCAAATCAACCTTTGCATAAATGAGGATTTTTCCAGATGAAAATCTTATTCTAGCTCACGAACATGACTTAGCAGTACGTTGTTACAGTTAAGGTAATATGAGTTGATTGCAGTTTGACTTGATGATTTTGAAGGTCTTTTCCAACCTGAGTAATTCTATGATTCTATTGATTCTATTAATGTAATACTGAAATTTTCTTCAGTAATATTGTTTTCTGTACAGTAACAGCCTTTACTAATTAAGGTTAGTATGAAAGAAAAAAAACTGTAGAAGTGTTATGCGCTAAGAAATCACTAACATTTATTTTAAATAAATTTTCAATTATTTCATGTTATCTTGTCAGCAGTGATGTTAGAAATAGCACCGAAATAAGGCTTTCTTTCTTATGGATTTTGTGTTTTGTTACTCATAACTCTTTTGACTTCTGATTCGGAGTCTCTACCATGGTGGTACATATTCAGAAGTAAATTATATTTGGAATACAAAATGTCTTATACACACTATACTCTTCTGTCAGTCTTTTGTCGGTTCTGCATTTTTGACTGTGTTTAAATGAGTCACATTATACTGAACAGAAAGCAACAATATTCACTTTAATGGAAGTGGCTAAGAAAGCCGGAGAAAGGGCAAGGGAAGTAGGGAAAGAAACTTCTGGAACACAGTTTGAATCAGAAACATAGAGTGGGGCACACAGAGAAGTATAGGATGTAACACAGATTGAAGTTTAAGACTCATCTGAGAGTAAGAGATAAACTGCCAGAGAGTGAAAAAAATGTTTTTAATAGGGATATGTGAGGGTTGGTAAGAAGCATGCTGCATGTGTTTTGGGATCCCAAGCACTGCTCACTAGAGCTTCGCAAACACTTTTGTTTTCTAAGAAATGAAGTACCAGTAATTTGTCATGCACCCTAAAAATCACATCACAACAGAGAAATATTTGAATTTCTGAAGCCCAGAAGGGTACTAACATTTGTTTTTGAATATAAAATGAATGGGGAATGTCTATTCTTCAATAGCACTGTCCAGATTATTGCTCACAAACTTCTTTCAAACTATCACATTTTACTGAGCTAAAACCAGTTGTCTTTACTGTTTTTGTTCTCATGATAATTGACAATAAAAACCCCTTTCTATTGTTAGAAACCCCATTTTAAGGAAAAGATCTGAGACTGGTTTTCTTAATGTTGACAAGACATTTAAACAAAAGCTAAATGAGTACTGGGAAATCTGGGGAAAAAAAAAAAAGCTGAGGATGCAGTCATGATTCTAAATCAGGTTTAGGGGAAAATATTAAATCATTAAATACTCTGTTATTTGAAAAAACTCAATAAGTATGTTTTTAAATCTGCCTTCTAGTACTGTTTACTCACTTTGATGGAACAGTATACGTCTTAAAAGAGTTTTGTTTTCTCTCAGCGTTCTTTGTTGGGAACAATCCACAGAAGTTCTAATAATGTTCACCTGTGCAGCAGTCCCACATTGTTTTATATCTTCCACTTTTGTTATTTCCTGTCTCTCTGTAGGCACTAAAGTCATTCTAGTTTCCTTACATATCCTTTTTGATTCTTTACTAGCCTCACTTATGACTGGTATGTGATCTTGTGGTGAAATATCTTCTTTGACATCTGTGGCAGGGCAAAGAGGGCAATAAAGAGTGCAATGTGAGACCTTTTCTTGTCCTGTTATCTACTTTTAATTCAAAAGGAATATAAATCACCCTCTAACACAGAGATCACTAGAAAAAATGATTATTTGAGTAGCTCAGCCTGTCATTAAGAAGATATAGCTACAGCAACCTGGATCCAAGAGTATTGCAAGAGTTTTGTTCATTCTTGAATTTTAAAATATGCCATATCACTTAGGTAGCAGCCCTAACCACATATTTCTGGAAATCATCGTGCTTCAACAATTGTTAAAAAGTGTAGTTAAATATGCAATCAATTTCAAGAGTGAGGACACTATTTAAATGTATTTAACTCAATTCATTAATGAAAAACAAACAAACAGAAAAAAAACTACTTCAACAAAAACAGTCTATATTTTCAGATTCTAAGCATGCTAGTCTAAGAATAGCTCATAGGTAAATGTCCCAGAGAATTTCTCCTTTCACCACTGGCTAAGTGAAATGCTGCAGCTTTGTTTGCACTTTCTCGAGAACCTGTTCTATCCCTGTCGTTTTCAGCCTTCTGTAGTTCATGGGTCTGAAACAATTTCCAGTCTATACGAAGACCTTTGGACATCAAACATACACCTGATGACAAGTTTGCTTCATCACTGTCTCTCAACACTTCTTAACAGTTCCCTGCAATGTTACCAGGAAATGAAACAAATCAGTGAACATTCCTTGGTGTTGTACTTCAGTCCATATTAAATGTTTCCTACTTGTGCCAGTTAGCAATTTGGTATTATTTTCCTGGATCCCAAGTAGGATCCAGGAGCCAGAACATCCTAGGTACTATTCTTAACAGGCAGTTTGCATGTTATATCTTTGTTTGTAGACACGTACCATTCTGTGCCAATTGACCACAGAGCTCAAAAATCTTCCAAGAATTATTTGATCTCTATGTATAGGTTAAGATGATGAAGGAATGATTGCAATTAATTATTGTAGTAGAGCTAGCTTAAATTATTTTAGTAGAGCTAGCTTATTGGATATTTTTTTTGTTTGTTTCATTTCGTGCTTTTGGTTGTGTGAGAAAAAATTTTAGCTGTTAAATTCTGATTTTTTATTGCCACCTTGGTTTCTATTTTCATCATATTTTCATTCCAGTGAGTTCAGACTTGGAAAATATTGATCTGTTCAGACATATATCTAGTTTGTAATTATTACAATCTAATGTGAATAAATGGGCAGCTGCTCAAGGCCTGAAAGAAATACGTAAATTTATAACTTAAAATATTTATCAGATATCTATCTTAAGAATCTGTATCCAGATTAAGAAATAGTTATGGATTATTTACATATATTTCCTCCTAAAAAGAAAGGGGTCTTTAGTGAGAGCTGCAATTATTTTCCTCTGCCTGAATGAAAAGAATCTTTTTAAAGGCATTTCTGAGCCTTTTCTACAGAACCAATCATACTTGTGATAAGAGCTGAAGAAATGCTCAAATGCAGTAAGAATATTCCAAATCTCTCAATAGTAAAATATGAAAAATATATTTCTACTTAGTATTACTGGCATAAATGTCCCCAGCACATGAAACACAATTCACTTCACCTATAAGCAACACGAACAGTAGGTAACATCTTGTAAAGTAATTACTACAGTTCTCTGCCTCTTTTGTGACTTTATTGTACTTATGGAAAACACCTATATTACACAAAGCCCACTGAAGTAGTCAGAATAGCTGGTGAAATTTCAGAATTCTGAGTTTCTGTGTTGTTATAAACTACGTCTATTTTGTTTTTTCAGCAAGAGAAAAGCACCACTAGAATCTCAAGACTCAAAGTTTTACTTGTATCCTTTTTAAAGATATTTATGAACTATGTTAGTGTCTATTTAAAGTACATCAAAGAAAAGCTGGTAAAGCTTGCAAGTAGATAGGTTAAAGAAACATGACGCAAGAAAAAAAGTCATATATAAGGTCAGATACATTTATCTGCTGGATGACATCTTTATATTTAATTATACTTAATTAAATTCTAACATGTCTAATGCTAGGTGAGATTTATTTTTATATTGATTTTTTTTCTTTTTTTACTTAGAATAATTTAAATAAGATGAGAAAAAGATTAATCCTACTAAAAACTATTAAGTTTTATAGCTCAGATTAAATAGTAACATTTTACTACTCTACCATTCATGTTAATATACAATTAAAGATTCTCTTAATTTTCACATTTCTACACATAAGAAAAATTTCTTTTTACTGGATGTAGGTAAAAATGTTAGTGAAATTTAATTTATGGTAAAGAAGGTCTGATGGTTTCATGCTAAATAGCCAACTTGCAATTAGATTTTTATTTATGTAAACACTATTTGTGGACATACACTAAAGTCATGTTCTGTGGGACAGTGATAACAGTTATGAGGTTCAGATTGTTGCAAGACAGGACAGCCATTCTGTCTTGTGTCTCCATTTCACTTCAGTATCTCAGAGGCTCCAATTTCCAACTTGTTCTTTGTATAGCTTCTACGGTATGAACTATAGGTTTATTCAAAGTAATAGAATTTTCGTGATAATGCATAGCTAATTCCTCTCCTAGAATATTCCATTGCTTCTTACTTATATTGTTAATTTAGAATAAAAGAAAAGAAATTGCAGGAGGTCCTTCACATTTTGATTGAATACCTTGCTTATCTGTTTGTTCCTTCCACGCAAATCATTACTGGGTTTTTTTAAGGCAATTTTATTTTACACATTATTTTGAACATGATTAAGAATTCATGGTGTAATTATCAAACAAAGGGGAAGAACAAGACAAAACAAATAGAAAAAGCAATAAGCTGTTTCATTGTGAAGATTCCAATGAAAAATGCTTTGTTTTGATTTGTTTTATATTATTTGATAAGATTCTTTGTTACGTTATCATAGCATAGTAAATCATGTCATAAAATAGACTCGGGCAACCTGATCTAGTAGGTGAAAACCTGCCCACATCAGGAGGTGTTGTTAAGGATCCTTTTTACTTCAAGCCAATGTATGGTTCTATATATTAACTACTGTTTACAAAGGGGGTTCACAGTGAGAGTTCAGGGCATCAATAGCTCCTTTGAAAAGAAAATAGAATGGAAAGAAAGAGAAGGAATTGGAGAGGAAAGAAGAAAAAAGAGAANTTTATTTAAGCACTTTCTTTGGGCAAGAATAGTCTCTGGCAGAGTAGGATATTTTCTGATTGATGATATCTGTAAAATAGCTGTTTGAACCACTCTTCTTACATTTGTATCCTATTATCTATAAAGCCTTTCTGGTACACTCAGCAATTTGTTTTTGAAAGCATCCCGTAAAATGTAATTAAGGTATCCTATCTAGTCTTGGCCCTGTTCTGGCATTTCTACTAAATGGCAAAATAAAGCATTGAATGTATCTCTGCAAGCATCTCAAACTGATTGCTGAGGCCTGCATTCTACCTGGCACTGCGAAGAAGAGGGAAGGGGCAGACCTTCCATCCTGTTTTCAGCTTGCCTGGAAAACGACAGTGTCTTATTAGTTAACTGAGCTCCTACATCTCTGAACTTTTCAATGCAAAGGAACTCTATAATACTGTCTCAGAGGTACACTGATGAGAGGGAATCTCATTGCATTTCTTTTTCTAACCTTACCTGAACTGGAAGACAAACCAGCTTGTTACATTGTTCCTGCTAGCTATTTGCCTTCAGCGGCAGCCCAGGATGCAATTCTCTCTTGGTGCTGCAAGCACACGTTTCCTCATTGTATTTATTTTTCTATCCAAAAGTACCTCTAAGTTCCTCTTCACAGGGTTGGTCTATATTCATTCATTACTTGGCCTGTATTTGTGTTTGGTATTACTCTTACCCAACTTCAGGAACTTACACTTGGCCTTGCAGAACTTCATAGGCTTTGCATGGGCCCAGCTTTAGAGCTCCCCTTCACCCACACCACACAGTATGACACTGTTGGCAAACTTGCTGAGGGTACACTCAATCCTAGTGTCCTGACAAATTTGTTGATCTAGCCTTCACACTATGCATGAATTTCCATATTTTTTGTGTAGGTCTATAAACAAATATTTGTCAAGGAAATCAGTAAGATTTTTGAATATGGGTGTAGTTAGCAGGAAGAAATATAAATACAACAAATGAAAATTTTAGGATTACTGTTCTCATACTGAAAGCAGCAGGGCTAATTCCAAAATCTATCTCAAGTTTGCTAGGTTCTGTAATTTTGATTAACACATATATCTGATCCTGATATTTACTGACCTATTTATTTGCTTATCTATTCATTTATTTTTCTTAGAATGGCAGTATTTAAGGAAAAGAAAGCTTCTCATCTTGCTATACAGAAAAGCAATAGCTCTTGTTGTTACTGGGTAATCTCCAACTCACTGTTTATTTTGCCTTTTATGCTAAACAAGCACCAGGGCCTCTGAGATATGTTGGTGGCATTGCCGCTAGCAATTGCAACCAAACCCTCCTGGATGCAATCCTACAGCAGGATATCCTGGCCTTCCTGAGTAAATGCATTTGCAAATATTTTCACCTTGACCAAACAT
Source organism: Odontophorus gujanensis (assembly GCA_013399175.1). Lineage (NCBI taxonomy): Eukaryota > Metazoa > Chordata > Aves > Galliformes > Odontophoridae > Odontophorus > Odontophorus gujanensis. Next base: position 55,510 of record VXAB01004391.1, read on the forward strand.
GTCAAACTCATAACATGGCATGTTTTTCACTGGGGGAGTGTAGTATCTAGCTACAAGTCATGGGAATTGTCTCCCTCTCAGTCCTTTCTTGTTTTATCAGCATTCACATCTGCCACTTCTCTATCACATACCAAGTATGATGTAAGAACAAGTACAAAATACTGGGACAGCTGCCTCTAAGGAAGGTTCTTGCACTGTGAATATTCTGTAATGGAAAAGAGAACAGGCAAAATGAAAAGTCAATTTAGAAATTGTGTATTTTTTTACTATGGAAAGAACAGCTTACAAGATAGAAGTTCAAGAAAAGTGTGTGTTAGACAAAGAATAAAATTGGCACTATTGATAAAACTTGTATGACATTAATATACTTGTTTTCAGTTTTACTCAATATCGTTTATACGTATAATTAATGCCAAGAGTGTGTCAAGACTTTCTTTAAATATGAAATTGAAATATGCATCAACTGCAAATGAAAAGGTCCCCAATCCCAAAAAATTCAGCAAATATTAACAACTAGAGGCTCACTATCACAAGATATGGTACAGTGTAAAAGTGAAACTTAATTTTTTGTTATATATGTAAAATAGAAGTATAGAAAATAGCAGTGGAGGAGAAACATGACCTATCCATGAAAGGCTACCAAAAAGGAGTGAGTATTATTTATGTAATCTGTTTCTGTGTTTATTCAGAGTAATTTTCTTCTCATATTTGACTAGAAAAACGAACTGATGAAATAGCTCAGTTATGTTATTTTTAGGTTTTTGTTTTTGAAATTAATTAAAAAAATAGAAAAAAGTTTAAATATTAACACCAAAATACTGTTGAACATTAAGAACAAGGGCTAAAGGACAAAAGAAACATCATTATACTAAAACAGTGGCACTGAAAACAGCAATAAAACAAGAAAATTTGGCATATTACAGGATTTTCTGAAGTACCCATTTAATGAAACATGATTTGGGTTTTCAAGTCTAAACTTGAAGAAATGCCAATAAATTGATTAGGGTAATGCTGAGTCATATTTCAAAGCTCTGAATCATGAGAATAACTTAAGAACTCAGCAGTCTGTAGAACAGAAGTTCAGAACAGAGGCTTCTCTGTTAGTATGAAAAAGAACATACCACAAAAAGATGGAATTTGGTGTTTCACTTGAGCAGTAGGAAGAAAGGAAGCCAAAATCCATTGACTTTCCAAGGTGCTTTACTCCCTTTGGGGCTCAGAAATGATGCCCTTAATTGACATTGAAAAAAGTTTATATTATTTTGCAATAAACCGAGGTGATTTCATAGGACTGTCATAGGAAATTATTGGAATTACAGTGATGCATGTTTTTCCATATCACCACTCCATAAATTCTACAGTTAACCCATATAATTACTCTATTACTATGTACTTTGGGAAATCTTGTCAATTAGGAACTCATCAGTGGGAGTAGAGAACTGGATGGAATGCCTGAAATTGGATTTTCTTCTGTTTTCTTTTGTTTGTTTATGGTTTTTTGTTGTTGTTTGTTTGTTTTAATAGTATTTTTTCTTTAAATAACTTATCAACTTTTGTCTTTCTGCTAATGGAATTAATGAATGATGTGAAGTTAGAAATCATAGGAATAAAAGTCAAATAAGATTTGTGCATTTATTAAAAGGCGAGATATCAGTTAGAATAGTCATAAATGAATGGTAGCTGTTTTAAAGATAAAAAAAGTAGAAATAAACATTTTTTTCTAACCCATTTAATCCTTGTCAAAGACATAAAAATAAACAATTTTAACTGGAAAGTAAAAACTACAAAACAAAATCAACAAACAAACTGTATTCAATCTTCAAAAATATACGTTATTTGCCATTTGCAAGTGGACACAATTAAATATAAAATGCTTGTCATTACTAGGCTGTGCTTCTGAACAGTCACTATTGGGATAAAAATGAGAACTATCTTCTATTCTAAAATGGTCAGCAAGAAACAGGACAAGTAATGAGGTGCTTATTAACTTTTACCAGAGAGACTAACTAGGTGTTTATAACTTCTGTATTTTTGTTTTGTTTGTTCGTTTTTTGACATCTTTCTTGGGGGGTTTCCTTAGCTGTTCTTTCTTTATCACAGTTCTGTTTTAACAGTTGTTTTTATAGTGTTGGCAGTGACCAAGAAACTGACCTAGCCTTTGGTGGTATAATAACTAATCAGATTTGAGGTTCTCAACATTCTTTAAGTCTTAGTACTTTTTTCCTTTCACATTCTGTTTTCATGTTGTCACGCTGAAAGATATAAAGAGTTCTCATTGATTGCAAAGTCTAAAACATAGACCTTAGTTCTGGAAAATATAGCTTCAGCAATTGTGACTGTGACAGTTTCCTTCACACTGTTAAAATAGGAATTGGTATGAGCTATTACAGTTGTGAACCCATACATAGGAACCATGAAGAAATTTTAAAATTTATTTTGAAATATCCCAATAATGTGGCAGTTCTTGATACATAGAGTTCTCAGTATACAATTTACTAGTAGCTGAGTAATACTCATTACTCTATAGTGCAGTTAAAATGATGGCTATTAAATGTTTAATTAGACCATATAGGAGGTTCTTCTGCCCATTAGAATAATAAATGAATGCTGACATTAGAAGAACTTAGACAATAATCATTACTGTTATGAAACAAAAAGATATTCCCCTTGCCAAATTACACCAATGTTTTTGAAACAAACAAACGAAACCAGATCTATTTAATCAGGAGCAAATATTTTAAATTAGACAGGAAAATACGTCAGGTTTGAAGTTAAAGCTCCTAATGACAAAGTACTTGTGTCAAGTACAGGTTGAGTAACTTCGGTATGGCTCTTATATAATAAAAATCTAAAACTGAACAATTTATTTCTTCGAACAGCCCAGCAATGCATTTACAATCATGTCAGCCAGCCTTATTTTTTGCATGTAAGGATTCTGATTACTCAGGTCTTTCTAGAACCTGCAGAAAGTCTCTCCTAAATCCCCATGAGTTACTTTTGCTCAGTAAAGACCTTTTCAAGAGTACAAAAGGATGAACTATATAAGAAATTATTTTCTAGAATCAAGCAGTGTTAAGAGATTTTTATGGTGCTTTTCTTTCTACACTCATGCTCTTTTTGGACTCTATTTAATATTTATTTCTCTTGATACTAGTTAAAGGTTTAGATACACAGAAGGACAGCACTAAAGAGGTATCCAAGACACTAAAACACTTAAACATTAAATTTGTATTCTACAGTGTCATCTACTGTGACTTACTGTCTCTTGGTGGTTTTTTTCACCCTTTTTGATGATCTTGAAGAGATTTACCATACATGAGTTTATTTTTCTGTCATATCAACCTGTTAAGCACATCTCAGTCTGTTAAAAACAATTCTATGTTCTCACACTAATTTTCCCACATTGCACCGATTCAGTACAAAGCCGAAATAATATCTTTCCTTGCATTTTATTCAAGAGATCATTTGCAAATTTGTTTTCATTGCATGTGTGATTGTCACACAGATTGATTCTATCACCAGTGATGGGGCTCCCATCCCATCCCAAGGTAAGGAGAGAGAACTAATTTTCTGTAAATAATAAAAGAAGATAGGACAATATGATATGAAAAGAGCTTACAGGTAATAAATCAAACAAATGAGAAAAAGTGAAGCTGTGCTACTGGAAGGTCTTCTCCCTCATCACTGTGCTATTCTGTTTTACCTGAAATCTGAAATCATTTGGAGAGTACAGGAGACTTGTCTGTAGTTTGTCTTTTCTCAGCATATCTTCTTCTCAGAAAGCTGGAGCTCCTGTAAGCTGACACTGCCAGGGGCTGATCAAGGAATTGTAGCTTCCCAGCACTATGTTTCCATCACTAAAAACAACTTGCCACATGATCCATTATATGGAAATCTGATAAAACCAAGACAGTAATACAGGGGTTGAAATCTATGACCTTCCCTGCTGCCTGGATTCCTCTTATTCGTTAACAGTTAAACTTACTGATAACTAGTTTTCAAAAACTCAAGTTTCTGCCTAATAGCTGAAGTCCCATCTCCCTCTTGTGAGTTTTCTGTTGTCTTAAACAACTGTTTTGTTTACTGTTAGAGACTGTCCGTAACTAAAATCTCTGAATCCATTGGTTTTGAAACACAGGAGTCTAACTTCTAGAGTGCTAAACATGATTTGATGAGAAGAAATGTAAGAGTTTCAAGTTATGAGGCTTGCAGTAGCAAAGACTCAAGTATGATGTTTAACTATTTAATCAATATTATAGAAATTATATTATCTTTCCTGTGAAGATCATCCTAATACTCACATGTTAACCTGAGATTTGTGAAGTTTTTTTTTCCTGTCTCCGGAGATACTAGAGATAGATAGACTAATGTGTGTGAAGGATGAATGTGCAATACTAGGATTAAACTGGGAAAAGTTTTAACAATAGGAAGTCAAAGTTTTTAATCTCAATAGATCTTTGACACAAACTGACAAACAATATTGCCTCCATGTTAACTTGGAGTGGTGGGAAGCTAATTTTTACTATTGAAAAGTTGAAATTCTTCCACAGATTGAGAAACAGAGTGCCAGTCTATATATATGGTTAACATCACCAAGAGGCAACTTCCAGTTGTTTACTGAATGTAAGACAGTAATTTATACACTACATTCTAGAACATACTTCAAAATGAGATTATCTTTTCTTGAAAACATTGCAAATTATTATTTCTTCAGTAATTGTATATATAATGCCATTATCATTTTTTTCTACTTGGTAAAAGAATAATAGTTGTCAATATTTAATTCCTATTCTCTACATACTTTAATTGCTTTGACTTCTTGTTATTTGCATTGTTATGAAAACTTCAATGTCCTTTTTGTTACATTAGAAAAACAGAAAAAAGTAAAGAAACAGTCCTGTGTTGAGATGAAAAATATTATTTAGTCTCATGTTCCAGTCTGCATTTGGGACTTAAATCCCCTGTGGATGTATTTTAAATAAAGACTTTAACAGGAAAACATGCTTAGTTGTTTTCTCTCTAAGGAAATGCAGATAAAAGTCAGACAAATTGATATTCATGATCATGCATAAAAAGATCATCCAGTTTTCTAGCCCTCTTTCTTTACCCTATGAATCTTTAGACAGTCACATCTTAATTCGCTTTGTTAGTACTTTCTTACAAATATTTTAAGTTTAGGTGAGATATTGTATTTCTAACTCCTTATTTTGTATTTTATACTAAAATGCTAACGTGTTCATTGCTATACTAGAAATAAGAACTGGGAAGGTTTTTTTTGTTTGGGTATTTTTATTTGTTTGATAATGGAGAGAATGCTTTCTACAGTCCACACTTACTTTACTAATAAAGGCTCAATTGTCATCTGATGCTAACTTGAGTTTTGCAATCTGGTACAGAAACTGCAGTGAAAAATCTCTGAGGAATTTGATGCTGAAATGAGTTCCACCATAAAGTCCTGATTTCTTTAAACGTCAGATTCTTAAGGAGCCCTTTCATGCTGAAGTCATTATCAGTGAGTTTAGCTTACATTTCTGATTTATATACCTGTTTCTTGTTCATGGTTAGCTTCTCCCCTGAAGTATGTAGGAAGCTGACTAAATTAATACTTGTGCAGTTTGTGTTACATAATTCTGCTGGATGGAAAAAGAGGGCTTTATATCTCTCTTGGCATGTTGCAACCACTCACATGTGAGCTGTACTGTTGTTCCCTCTCTGAACAGCCATTGTCTCTCTATCATTGTAGACTTCCATCTTGACAAAATTGCATTGCCTCAGTGTGATTTCCAAGGGCTTTATTTTAAATAGAATTATTTATTCTATTATTACAAAATCTAAACCATCATGAGACCCTCTAGAGTGAAGGTTAATTCTACTGCTAACAGCTGTAGATTCATCCTTCAAAGCTGAATCTTGTGGAAGCAATTAGTGGCCATCCACATTCTGTTAAATCTGTTTTCTCTTTGCTCTAATACGCAGGCTTTTAATTCTGTATAATCTTTGTTTGCATGAAGGGCCAGATCATCTTGCTTTAGCATCATTCACCTCTGCTGCCACTTTCCAGTCACACAGGTAAATTTCATCCACCTAGAACAGGTTAACCTCAAAATCTTTGTGTGGAAGAATGCAAGTTGCCTCTGAAATACTATTCACAAACACTTGAATTCCCGAGAGATAGCATTCAAGATAATACTGGATTAAAAAAAAAAAAAAAGTAATAATAATAANGAGCTGTACTGTTGTTCCCTCTCTGAACAGCCATTGTCTCTCTATCATTGTAGACTTCCATCTTGACAAAATTGCATTGCCTCAGTGTGATTTCCAAGGGCTTTATTTTAAATAGAATTATTTATTCTATTATTACAAAATCTAAACCATCATGAGACCCTCTAGAGTGAAGGTTAATTCTACTGCTAACAGCTGTAGATTCATCCTTCAAAGCTGAATCTTGTGGAAGCAATTAGTGGCCATCCACATTCTGTTAAATCTGTTTTCTCTTTGCTCTAATACGCAGGCTTTTAATTCTGTATAATCTTTGTTTGCATGAAGGGCCAGATCATCTTGCTTTAGCATCATTCACCTCTGCTGCCACTTTCCAGTCACACAGGTAAATTTCATCCACCTAGAACAGGTTAACCTCAAAATCTTTGTGTGGAAGAATGCAAGTTGCCTCTGAAATACTATTCACAAACACTTGAATTCCCGAGAGATAGCATTCAAGATAATACTGGATTAAAAAAAAAAAAAAAGAAATAATAATAAAATACCCATCCTCTCTGGCATCACATTCTTGCTAAATTTGCAATACTCAGTACTGTAACACCATTTAGTTTTATCACACAACATTCCCCAACAGAGAATTGTCCTTCATAGTAATTACAATGAGTGGTTATGCTCAGGAAGAAATAATAGTGCAAATTCAATAACTGTTACAAATCACAGCCTTTATGTAACCATTTTATCTGTAGATATATAAAAAAAAATATTTAGTATAATTACATTCACCTTGGATATACTCAGAAGTGAAATGTGCATGACCTGAAGTGAGCAATGTTCCGTTAAAAGCCCCCAACGTAGGGTGCAAGAAACTAAAAGGTGGAGGAGGACTGGTATCACAAGAGGGACAAGAGGCCTTTGATTTTTGGGAATTCTGTGGATCATGAAGAATACATACTAAATTTATGTTGGTGCACCTTAGAAATCTTTCAGAATGAGTGAAACATGCTACTTGTCAAC
>VXAB01004392.1:0-48957 GCA_013399175.1 Odontophorus gujanensis
CATCTTCATGGCCATCCTCTGGAACCTCTCCAAAAGCTTCCCATCTTTCCTGTACTGGTGGCCCAAGACCTGGATGCTGTTCTCCAGATGAGACCGCACAAGAGTGGAGTAGAGGGCAACTATTGCCTTCCCTGCCATGCTGGCCACACCTCTTCTGATGGAACCCAGGATACTGCTGACCTTCTGGGTTGCTGTATCAACCCAGCATTGGGTTGTTATTGGTTGCTATGCTAGCATTGCTGGGTCACGTTAAGTTTTACAACAGCCAGGACCCCTAAGTTCTTCTCAGCAAGGCTATTCTGAAGGAGTTCTCCCAATTTGTATACATATCTGAGTTCACCTCAACCCAAGTACAAAACCTTCACTTTGCTTTGTTGAATTTCATTAGGTTCCCAAGTGCTCATCTTTTGATTTTATAAAGATCCCTCTGGGTGGCATCCCTTCCTTCTGTTGTATCAACTGCACTGCTCAGCTTGGTGTCATTGGCAAACTTGCTGAGGGTGCACTTGATTGCACCATTAAGATGCTGAGTAATTGTCCCAAGATGGACCCTTGGGGGGACATCGCTTGTGACTGGTCTACACCTGGTCCTAGAATAATTCACTACAACAGTCTGGCTGCAACCTTCCACCCAGTTCCTTATCTACCTAACAGTCCACCCTTCAAATTCATGTCTCTCCAATTTACAGATAAGGATGTGGTAGAGAACCACGTCAAAGGCTGCAGATATCTGGGCAGATGACATCAGTTGCCTTCCCTTTGTCTCCTGATCCCATCACTTCATCATAGAATGGCACCAGATTGGTCAGGTATGACCTTCCATTGGTGAAGCCATGATGGCTGTCTCAGTTAAATTGAAGACATTCAGTTTAAACTAAAGCCTTTCGTTTAAAGCCCACCTAACTTTGTTAGCCACCTTGATGCAGCAATCGCTCTGACTCTTCTAGAATGGTGGATTTCATGCCTCTGTAATAGGCTATTATCTTCATAGAAAGTCCCTCAGCCTTCACATTCCCAACCATTTTTTTGTTTGTATGAGTAAAGTACAGCAGCACATCTCATCTCCCCTGTTTGACTCCTCCAGTACCTGTACCAGGAATTTATCCTTAACGTGTTCCAGAAATCTCCTGGATTGCTTGCAGCCCTCTGAGTTCTTTTCCTAGCAAACATCCAAATAGCTGAAGTCCCCCATTAGGATGAGATCCTGCAAGCACGCCACTTTCTTGTAAGCAAGAAAGCCTCATCCACAGGCTTTCCTTTATCAGGAGGCTTATTGTAGACCGCCACCACCAAATGCTCTTCATTGGTTCAGTCCCTAATTTTTTACCCACAAGCTCTCAATCTTATCATGGCTTTATTTCAGAGGCTGCTCTAGATAGTCATACAGTCATCCTGAGTTGAAAGGGACTTGTAAGGACCACTGAGTAAAACTCCTAACTTACCTAAACAGGACTTACCTAAAAAATAAAACTATATGTCTGGCAGTATTGATCTCAGAAGAGAATAAAATTTGCTCTACTGGAGTACTTAGAGGTGGTCCTATTTTTAACCTTGAAACCTCTCATGGTCCTCAAGTCACCATCTCATGGTCAGTGTAGCCAAAGCTTTCTCTGTTCTTCTTACTTTCTCTTCCATTGCCAGTATCAGGACTGGATGCATACCTCTCTTTCATTGTCTCCTTGATTATCTATGTTAGGATCCTGCTGTTGATGCACTCCAGAAGCTTCTGGATTGCTTGTGTTGTGCTGGGCTGACTGCTAATAGACATCAGAGTCTGTTCTTATACCTGTACTACTTGGAGCCCAGTCAGGCATCATTATATAATAATCATAAAGACTCTCAGCTACTGCCTCTCACATGTCTTGAAGTTCCTGGAAAAGACAGAAACGGAGAAAGGAAACAACCATGTGAGCAGTGAGCAAAGGAAGGGGCCCATGTCACAAAACCCAATCAAGTCTTGTCCAGAGAGCAGCAAGATTCACAGCATCCTGACAAGAAAAGAGAGGATCTGGCAAGAATATCTGTGTCTATGGCAATTTAGTGGGTGTGGGTCAAGTCCCAACAGCCTCCTCCCCACTCCTGACACTCTCTAGCTTTGCCTAGAGAGAGGTTCAGCTCTGCCACAGGCAGGTGCTGCCAAGAAGACACCAGCTTTTCTCCTCTCTCCCCTGTCAGCTCGGGGCAGACAGAGGTTTCATCATGCTGAGAGAAAGATGCTGACAGTCCTCCTTGGCCTGACACTGCCTGGTCCTGCCTGGACAGAAGCTTTATAGAAAACAATCTGCCCCTTTAAAAGGCTGGGTAGCTGGGGAAAGCTGCCCAGGGCCTCATGCAACCCAGCCTTGAATGCCTCCAGGGATTGGGCATCCACAGTTTCTCAGGGCAACCTGCTCCAGGGTCCTACAACTCTGTGTAAAAAATTTCTTCCTAACATCGAATCTAAATTTCCCCTATTTTAGTTTAAAGCCATTCCCAGATTGTTTAAAACAGTTAGTCCCCCTCCTGCCCACTGATCTTATTTGTGACGCTCATCTTGACTCACTCCAACAACTCTATGTCCTTCCTTTGCTGAGGGAGTGCCAGGTCTGAACAGTGAGTTCTCACAGGGGCAGAGTAGAGGAGGACAGTCATCTCCCTCACATTGCTGTCAACATCTCTTTTGATGTGGCCCAGGATACCATTGGCCTTCTGGGTTACAAGTGCACACGACTGGCTCATGTTCAGCTTTTCATCCACCAGGTCTCCCAAGTCCTTCTCCATAGTTCTGATCTCAGTGAGTTCTTCTCTCAGTATGTATTTGTATCTGGGATTGCCTTGACCCAATTGCACATCTTGCACTTGGCCATATTAAGCATCATTAGATTCTTGTTTGCCCAATTTTTAAGCATGTCCAAATTTCTCCGGATAGTGTACCTAACAGCACCACTCAGTTTGGTGTCATCTGCAAACTTTCTGAGGGTACACCCAATCCCACTGTCAAGGCATTAAGGCACAGTACTCCAGAACCTACACTGTTAATTCTCCCAAGCTATGCACCTATTTTGCTTTCAAATAAGAGAGCTCTCTCTTTTATGTATATTGAATCAATGAGATAGAAAAGCAAAAGGGCAAAGACAAGTTAAAAATCTACTTAAAGAAAGAAATCTATTCTGGTTTTCCTTTACTAAGTATTTACAGAGAATTTGACATAGAAAAGTTATTGTTCATGGTTCTCATATATACCTGTAATATTCCAGTAGAAAGTACAGCAATTCCTCTGTAATTTGCAAGTTCAATAAAAACTCTGACGTCTCTTTTCCTCAAAAAGTTTGAAGGAAGAGTTTGGGTCCACCAGTCATTGTATCTTACCAGCAAAGCACCGACTGTGATCAGCAGAATACACAGAGAAACATAGGATGGAAAAGTACCTGTCTTTTTAGAAACTGCCATTGCGAAAGACAAGTAAAATCAAGCCTTTGCACACAGACCCCCCAGCCTCGGTCTGCACCCTCTGTAGAGCTGTTGACCTAATTTAGACTAACATGTAACACAGCCTTCTAATTAGCAGTGAAGTAATTGAACTGTGGAACAGATCTAAAGTTTTACTTATTTATTTATATATTTTAGAAACAATAATCAGTCTAAGGAAAAATCATAACTGTTAAAAGGAGAGGATGTTCTAAGAAAAAGGTTCTGGAAACTAAGAAGTCCACAAAGATTTTTCTTTCAGAAACTCTCACTTCATTATCCTCATAGAAAACAAAAATAAAACAAAACAAAACAAAACCATAACATTGCTGAATTACCTTCAGCCATTGTAAGTCTGTTTTGTTCCAGCTGCAGGCTTGAAAGCTGTATAGAAATGAGCAGTCCAAAACTTGGAAATTATTAAAAAGTGGTTAACAACAATGCGGATTCCAGCCAACTCAAAAGAAAATAGGAGTCTAATAAACTCAAAAATACTGTTATTCTGACCTCTCTCAGCACCATAATTTCCATCTGTTTATTTACAGAGACCTTAAAGAGACATGAAATAAGAAAGTTTATGCTGTGGTACTGCTGTCAACTGTGCTATTTGAAGAGCAGATATATGTTGGAGAATATTTATTTCTCGTCATTGTCATGTGGTGTGGAAAAGTCACCTCCTTTCCAGACTCCTTTTTGGAGTGAGTGGTGGAGACAAAGAAGCTAACGGAGAGATAAAACAGGGAGGAGGGCAGAGAGAGCTTTAAAGATGAAAATTACTTACCTTTTTGTTTAAATATATAGTGTGTATATTTTGCAAGTGCAATGATTTTAACTGGGGCAGCATGGGAATAATGAACCAGTTTTATATATTCAAAGCCTCTATCTAAAAAAATTCCAGTTTGGCAGCATCTTCTGGGAACAAGCTTTACCATTAAAAATGTAAAGTCAAGATATTTAGGAATCTTTTTGACTAAAATGCTCATTTTATTTTTAATGGACCCAATCCACCTAAGCTCTCATTTTATTTCTTTTTCTGTAATTTTACTGAAAACCAATAAGATTTCTCAGTTATTCTACTCAGATAATTGCTGCAAATACTATTTGTTCCATTCAGAAATAAGCTAACGGTATAATTAATTAAAAGCTATGCATAGCAACTGACTTAGACGTATTTTCAAAGAACATGTAGAGATTAGAATTAATATGTAAGATTCCCTAAACTGCAGGTCTTACCCAAAGACATTCACATGTATACAAACTTTTTCATTAGCGTAGTTAATATTTTGTGATCTATAGACTACACCAAAAATAAAAGAGAGAAAATATAATTAATGTTACTCTTAGAATCCTAGCTTCAGCATTTCTTGACCGTGGGACTCAGCCCATTACCCGAGGTTACAACAGTTTTTGTAACTTACTTACACTGTTGCACATGACAGGAGGAATGCTTCAGTTATAATGTTTTAAATAAATTTTTAGATGTAAGAATATGAAGTATGACCAGCTGAAAATTCTCCCACATTTTTCCTTTCTTATCCTTACCATACAGAACCCACAAAACATACAGAATTCCACTAAGTTCTATATTTCTTGTCCTGGAACTGTTTTCCTCCATCTTTTATTTTTCTATTCTGCATGTGTTAACTCTCTGTTTAACACATTATTTTCTTAATTTTCCCCTATATTATAAAATTCCCCTATATCATAAAATTGAAGAATTTTATAATTCTTCAAATATTCTTCCTACCAGAGTCTTTGTTCAGCACTGCTCAGCACTGACGAAACAGGATGTGGGGTACTGTTTTCAGCTGAGATCTTCATCATGTAAAAAACATGGACAGATGTTGATGATGAACTGGAGCATCTTTCTTACGCAGAGAGTCTGAGACAGCTGGAGCTGTTCAGACTGGAGAAGAGAAGTCTCAGGGGGATCTTCTCCATGTTTATAAATACCTAAATTATTCTGTAACATATTCCAGTTCATTATGCTAGCCTTTTATTTTCCTTTTTTCCTCCCCTTAAAAAAAAAAAAAACAAATCTTATAAATAACCACTTATCCTTACATTGGAAACTGCACGTAAAAAGTGAACTTGGTTACCAACTTCATATTTTTCACTTATATCCTCAGATAATTTTAGAGTCACAGAACCACAGAATATCTTCTGTTGGAACGGACACACATGGGTCCTCCATGGGCTGCATATGGACATCTGCTCCATGTGATACCTCATGGGCTGCAGGCGGACAGCTTGCTCCACCATGGGCCTCTCTCAGAGCTGCAATCAGAGTTGGTCATGGCTCAGCACAGGTCAGCAGGGTGTCCCATTTGGAGCAGCTGAAACTGGCTCTGATCTGATGTGGAGAAACTGCAGGATTCTTCTCACACAGGTCACTCCTGCAACTCCCCTCCCTCCCTGCCCTCTGCTACCAAAACCTTGATGTGTAAGTGAAACATAGCATCCAAGATCGCAGCATCCTGGTATTTGTTATCCCCAAATTTCATACCTCTGGTGCATTCTCAGTGCTTCAGTCTATCAAGATCTCTCTATTAGGCCTGTCTACCCCCACAGACTCCTCTGTCCACATCACTGATTAAATATTACCTGTGTTCCCAATGGTTTTAGTAATCTCCTCAGACCTCTGAAAACTCTGTTGATCAGCATTGGAATTCTCAACTTGACTTCATTACTGCCCACATGAACAAGAAATAGCAGATAATAGTCAGAGGGCTACACTAGGCTAGGATGCTTCCTGATAACATCCTTAGTCCAGCTCCCTTCCCTAACTGGTGGGTTTGGTTGGCATATCAGGCCTTCTGTTCCTTCAGAAAGGAAATACCTATGACAAGGACCCATTTTCTCTTGCTCGCAAAAGTGGTCTTAATGCACAAAATAAGCTCACTTGACCTTCATGATTTCTTTAGCACAGATGGATCATCATCCACTTCAACATGACCCTGTCCTTTCAATTCAAGAGCCAGCTGCTACAGATGTTGAATAAAGCAAAGGGGTAGATCACAGAACAGAATATTTTAACTGTGATCATGCATAATGTGTGGAACAAACAGAGGATCAGACCTAACCAGCAGAGGTTCATGAAGAGTAGATCCTGTTTGACCACCACCTCATGGATGAAGGAAAGGCTGTGGATGTAATCAGCCTGGACTTCAGTAAAGCCTTTGACTGTCTCCTGCAGTATTCTGGAGAAGCTGTTAGCCTGTAACTTGAATAGGTGTAGTCTTCACTGTGTTAAAAACCGGCTGGATTGACAGGTCCAGAGAGTGGAAGTGAACGGAACTAAATCCATCTGGTGATTAGCCACTGTGGTGTTCCTCAGGGGTCAGTTGTTGGGCCTTTACTGTTTAATATTTTTACTGATAATCTGATCAGTGTGATTAAGTGCACCCTCAGTACGATTGCAGCTAATACCAAGCTGGGAGGAAGTGTTGATCTGCCTGGGAGTAGGAAGGCCGTACAGAGGGATCCAGACTGGCTGTACTGATGGGCCGCTGTATGAGCTTATCAAGACCAAATGCCAGGTCCTGTACTTTGGTCACAACAACCCCATGCACTGCTACAAACCTGCGGCAGAGTGGCTTGAAAGCTGTGCAAAGGATGGGTCTGGGGATGCTGGTTGACTCTTCGCTGAACACAAGCCATCACTGTGACCAGATGGCCAAGAACGCCAATGATATCCTGGCTTTTATCAGAAATAGCATAATCAGCAGGAGCAGGGAGCTGATTGTCCCTTTGTACTCTGCACTGGTGAGGCCACACTTTGAGTAGTGTGTTCAGTTTTGGGCTCCACACTATAAGAATGATGCTGAGACCCTGGAATGTGTCCACGGAAGGGCAACAAATCTGATGAAGGGTCTGGAGCACAAGTCTTATGAGGACCAGCTTGAGGGAGCTGGGATTGTCTAGTGTGGAGAAGATGAGGCTCAGAGGAGACCTTATAGCTCTCTGCAACTACCTGAAAGAGGTTGCAGTGAGGTGGAGGTCTGCCTCTTTTCCCAAGTAACTGGTGATTGGACAAAAGATAATGAGTTTAAGTTGTATCAGGGAAAGTTCAGGTTGGATATTAATACAAATTTCTTCTAAGTATAGAGGTGAGATATTGAAACAGGCTGCCCAGGAAAGTGGTGGAATCACTGTCCTTGGGCGTTTTCAAGAAACATGTAGATGTGGCACTGAGGGATATGGTTTAGTGGGTATAGAGGTAAAGGGCAGATAGTTGAACTATATGATCCTTAAGGTCTTGTCCATTGGTGGTGATTCTATGATTCAGTACTGGTTTACTACATTATACCAAATTATGCCATAGAAAAGTGCCTCTAGTCCTTTGATTTAGACATCAAACAACCCTGATTCAGAAAGTCTGTGTAGGTGTGTTGAACTCAGTATGGGCTTAGTAGATTATGATTTAAAGCTGGTTCTACATATCAGGTTTTCTACTTATGACAGTGCAATTGAAGAGACAGTTGTCCTGTAATGAGTGGTGTTCCCCAAGGGTAAATACAGAGTATCGCCTTGTTCAAGATCTTCATCAGTAATCTGGAGAAAGGAATAGAGACCACTTTCAGCAAGTTTGCTGAGATACAAAGCTGGAAGTAGCATCTGACTCACACCATAAGGTTGTACTACCTGGGACAGACTAGTGGACTAGGGTGTTGGATGGAGAGGAACATTATGACCTTCGACAAGGGCAAGTGTAAGGTCCTGAACCTGGGGAGGAATAACTGCATGCACCACTACAGTATAGAGACTAACCTGCTGGAAAGGAGTTTTGCAGACAATGACCTAGGAATCTTTGTGGAAAACAGGCGACCATAAGTCAGCTTTTGACCCTTCAGAAAGCCAGTGGAGTGCATAGAGAAAAATGCAGCCTGCACACTGGTAGAAGTTATCCTCTCCCTCTAAGTTGTCCTGGTAAAGTGCTGTGTCCAATTCTGGAGTATTGTGTCCTCTTCTGAGTTCTCCAGTGCAAGAAAGACAGGGAACATCTAGAAATAGTCCAGTGAAAGGCTGAAAAGATGATCAGGGACTTGGAGCATCTCCAGTACAAGGAAAGGCTGAGAGACTTGGAACTCTTTAGCCTAGAGAAAAGAAGATTGAAAGGGGGATCTTATATTTACAGATATCCAAAGGGCAATCAAGAGGATGAGGCCAGGTTCTTTGTGGTGGTGCCCAGTGTCATAACAAGGGACAATGAACACAAATTGAAACACAGAAAGTTCCATCTGAACATGAGAAATAACTTGTTTCCTTCAAGAGTGACAGAGACTGGAACAAAGAAGTGGTGAAGTTTTCTTCTCTGGAGATATTGAAGATCCACATGAATGCCTTCCTGTGTAATCTAGGGAACCTAATTTAGCAGGGGTGTTGGACTAGATGATCTCAAAAGATCCCTTTCTCTTTTATACTCTTACATTATCTCCAGAAGAGACACTGTACAAAAGAAAAGTTGATTACTTTCCACTGTAACAAAAAATTTGAATGGTTTATGAAAAAGTATAAGTGGCCAATAACTCTTCTTATTATGAGGAAAATATGCTGCAAGTGGAAATTACTTAATTGAGCACTAGTTCTGAATAAAAAACATCTGAGTGTTTTCAGTGCTGTAATACAAGTACTTAAATTTTGTTTCACATACATGCCATGTTTAAAACTTAAGTGCTCAGTTAAATTTAGTGACTACAGTTTTTTTTTCTATCACTGTAGAAATGTCTTGAAAAATATTAAATTCAGTTCTAATAGAATATGCACAACATATGTAAATCTTCATGTTTTGCATTTCCCTTGTAGATTAAACATATGATAAACACAAAAGTATGCTTGAGCGTGAGTTTCCAAGTATGTATTGTAGCTCCAAGCTTTGGAGTTTCAGTGTTATAAAACTGCATTCTCTGCTTTGCATCCAGAACTTCAGGTACAGGGCCGACAGCCTAAAATAACTTTGTCATTTGGCCTTGCCTATGACTCAAAATTTACAGTAGATCATTGCACATGTCCACACCACTCTCTCTGGTAGTAAGAGACATTTATTCAGTTAGTTTTGTTGCTCTACATTAAATAAGCAGTTTTATAATTCAGTTTTTGGTCCACTAAGAAATGGACGTGAAGCAGAAATTCTGTTCTAATGAGCTCTGCAAAATATTACTTCCTGTGTTAGATACAGGCAAACATGTTGTGAGAGAAAAACGGATTTGAGGGGAATGTCAATACAGTTTAAATTGGTCAAGCTGCAAAACTCACAGGAATAAGAACCGGGAATATATTCCAATCCCCACCACCCACCCTTGAAATTTCATTCCAAACCATACTGCTGTTTTAAATGAAAAGCATATTTTCTCATCAAGATTGGTATATTACTATTAAGTTGTTTATCAAATTCACTAATCAAAACATTTTGGAAACCTGCTGTTGTCCCTAGGGTAGCCTGAAGCATTCTATTCCAGGATGTTTCAGGAATGCTGGCGGGCTGCAAAACTGCAGAGAGAAACGAAACTTCTGGCACGCCTGCATATACCACAGGATTTTCTCCCTAGAGAAGCTGTTCAAGAACATGCTGTATTGTAACAGCAATTCTACAAGTGCTGTGAAATCTGACTTTTAATTAAGGGCTATCCAAGGGATTTTTTGTTAAATATTATATAGAATTTCTTGAATGAAGACAATTGCGTTTTCCAGTTGTGACACAAAATATGAACTAATGTATAAAAAGTGTCCTTATTGGGAATAATTATGCTATTTGATAATTGAGGATGCTTGAAACTATGAAACATCACATCAAAATTCAGGGCACTAAAAATCACAAGTCAAAACAAAATATAAATATAGGTGTGTTTGTTCTTTATGGAATAACCGTTGGAAAGACTGCAATTTCATTTGCCTACATCTAAACATCTAAACAGAATAGCAAGGTCAAAGAGGTTCACCTAACTTATCCATACATTTCTACACCAGAAAAAAATGAGCCCAAGAGTTTGAGAATAAGGTAGAGACTTTTGCTACATCCTAAGTAGTATGATAACATGAAGAGAAGAAAATTTTCTTCAAAGGATTTTGACACTTTATTTAGAGATCCAATGCAAGTCAGACAATAAAATAAGGAAGAAGACTCAACATTAAAGACAATTCTGTTTAAAGCTGCATTCCTTTGGTCTCTGTTAAGAGTAAAATTTGTACTTTACAATATGTGCAAAGTGCATGTATGCAGTACATGACTGGTTTCTAACATCTTTCCTCTTTACCAGCAATTTGGCCCTAAACCAATTCCTCACTCTATTATGCTTTATCATTAAATGATCTTAGAACTTTCACTTAAGAACTAACAATACTGTAACACATATGTGAAAGGAACCGGCAAGGTAAAATTTATGTGATGCCACTTCAAGATACGGAAAACTAGAATGTCAGACTGGAATGAATATAGCCAGCAAAAATTCTAGTCCAGTTTCAAATTAAACATGACATAGCCAGTCAAGTGCTGTTTCTTTTGCTATACTTAGTAATGGTGTGGTTTTACCCTGAATATTGTGTACAGTTCTAGGCTACACAATGTAAAAAGAATGTTAAGGTACTTAAAGGTGTCCAGAGGAGGGCGCCAAAGCTGGTACCAGAGCAGAAAGGCGCGTCCAGAGGGGGTAAGCTGACTTCACTCAGGAAGCTCAGTCTGAAGAAGAGGAGAATGAGAAGCAACCTCACTGCTCTCTCTCTGCAGAGGGAGGTGACAGGGTTTGCTCCTGGGAATCAACATCTTTCTTGATTAACCTTCTCCATTTCTGAGTGGTAAAAATTGCAGGTGATGTTTTGTCTCTTTATCTAACCGGAACTGTGATAGTTTCTAGAACGCCAAAACGTCTACAAGAGGAAATTTTAAAATGGAGGAAAAATACAAGCTTCCACCTCACATGGCTTAATGTTATGTAGTATCAACCTTTCATAAAATTAAAACATCGTATATAAAGTAAGTACAATAATCTGTATCCCTTGAGTAATCTTTTAAAGAGTTCTCAAATTATCTTCCACCAAGACTGCTTTTTTATGCATAATAGTCCTACTCTCAACACATATTATTCCTCCCATTCTTCCTCCCGACTCATCAGTATAATATTTCTTACACCGTTCTCTGCTTTTCTGTTACCTTTTAGGAACTCTGAATCACAGGATCACACAGAATCACAGAATCATAGGGGTTGGAAGGGACCTGTAGAGATCACCGAGTCCAATTCCCCTGCCAAAGCAGGTTCCCTACACCAGGTCGCACAGGTAGACATCCAGACAGGTCTTGAATATCTCCAGAGAAGGAGATTCCACAACCCCCCTGGGCAGCCTGTGCCAGTGCTCCGTCACCCTCACCGTAAAGAAGTTCTTGCGCACTTTCATGCGGAACCTCCTGTGCTGCAGTTTCTGTCCGTTTCCCCTTATCCTGTCTCCACACACTGTTGAAAACAGTCTGACCAAGTCACTTTGTCCCCCACACCTCAGATATTTGTAAACCTGGATCAGGTTCCTCCCTAGGTGTAAGACTCTGTACTTGCTTTTGTTAAATTTCATCCAGTTTCTGAATGCCTAGCTCTCCAGCCTGCCCAGGTCTTGCTGAATGGCAGCACAGCCTTCAGGTATGTCAGCCAAGCCTCCCAACTTTGTATCATCAGCAAACTTGCTGAGGGTGGCCACTATCGCCTCATCAAGGTCATTGATGAAGATGTTGAACAAGACTGGACCCAGCACGGATCCCTGGGGGACACTGTTGGTTACAGNTGTTCAGTATCTCCACCTCCTCACCATCCCCCGTTACCAGAACACCCCCCTCACCTAGTAGGGGTCCCACATTCTCCCTAATCTTCCTTTTACTGTTAACATACTTAAAAAAGTCTTTTTTATTATCCTTTATCACTTTTGCCAGATTCAATTCCAGGTGGGTTTTAGCCTTCCTCGTTGCATCCCTGCAGGCCCTGACAACATTCCTACATTCTTCCCAAGTGCTCAGAACCTTTTTCCACATTTCACGGATCTTCTTCTTTCCTTTGAGTTTGCGCATGAGCTCCTTGCTCATCCATGCAGGTTTCCTGCCACCCTTTCCCGATTTCTTGCTCACAGGGATGCAATGCTCCTGAGCTTGGAAGAAGAGATTCTTTTAGAATCTTTTAGAAGGAAAAAAATAAAGAGGAAAATAAGAGTGATTTTAGTTTTATGCCAATTAAAACTGAGAGCGGATCTTCATGTTTTGTCAATCTGTTGGTATTCCATCACAACACCACAACAGAAGACTTCATAGATGTATGCTGAGCAAAAGGATTGTGCTGAAAGAAGAGTCTCTTTGCTTTCCCTCTCAACCTATTCCTGGAATCCACACTGAATTGTTACTATCTTATCTCATTACTAATTGTTACTATCTAATCTCATATCTAATTACTTGAATCTGATTCACCCTTGTAAGACCAATTTTTTTCTGACAGCTATTCCTAAGAAACAGAAAGGCACATTAAGTTCAGAAGACAGAAAGAGGTAGCTTTCATTTCCTCAGTTCCTGTGTCAGAATCCTGAAGACCAAATCAGAGTCCTTGAGTCTGGCCTATTTAAATCTCTGTGTATTTAACATGAAGGAGGATCTCACCTTGGACCATGCTTCTGTATGTGCAACATTCAAGTGCAAGATAGGTATCTGTAACCTGCTGGAATGTGAAAGAAGTTTTTTTAAAGATACAAGGTCTGTTCCAACCTAAAATATCTTGTCTTTTCAGAAAGATATTCTGAAATATCTTTTCAGAAAAGACATAAAGTTTTTCTGAATGTTTTAAAAATCGACTGAGATACATCCAAATAATTTGCCAACATAAATGAAGCAGGTTGGTCTATATTTTCTATCTGAACGAATTAGCTGTTCAGACTTTTGTGCTTAATATATTTAACATGTTTGTAAATGTATGTGCGCATAGACATATGTACACTTGTGCAGTCTAACATTTAAGATTGACAATGACTTCTACATCACATATGTAGCAACTTCTCATCTTTTTAGAGAAGCCTATATACTCATTTGTAGATGTTATTGAAGTAGTAATGAATATCATTTTCTATTTCCTACATAAGAACAAGGCCTGGCTTTGTAGCTGCTTCACTGAAAAGAGTGCAAAAGGAAAAATAACTCTTTATCTTCCTCACATGTCACCAACTGTTAACTCCAGGCCATGATTATATGACATAATATTACAATTGAAGGAAAAATACTTTTTCAGAAAGCAAGGTGAAAACAGTTTGCTGCCTATTGCTTCCAAGAGGTCTTTGCTCCTTACACCCATCTCATTCCAAAAGATCTTTCATAGCTGCCACTCACCAGTTTACCAAGATTTCCTTAACAGAGTTCCCAAGCTGAATATGTAACTGTTACTCAGGTGCAGATTTACAGCAGCATAGTGTAAATATTTCAGTTCTGCCTTTTTTCTTTTCACTACTTAAATGTAAATGCTTGATGTTTAACCTAGCTAGACTAACCATTTTGCTAAATACGACTTTTTTCATTTGTAGTTTGTTGCTGATGAGACTTTGTAGCATATCTTGATAACTACTGTTAATAATTACCTATAAAAATCTGGTAGTATTGTGCTTCTGATAGAAATTATTTGCACTATAGCTGGTAATATTTGCTGCTTTTAAGCATTCTGTTCTTTACAGATCATCTTTTGTCTGAATGTATTTACTTCTTATTGCTCCAGTCAGCATCTTTACATCCTTCATGGTACATGTGGTGATCACTGATTCTCGTGTCTAGTCAGTTTGCCCACTGATTATATGGAACTTTCCTTTTGCATAAAAAAGAAACATGAAATGTTTTTTAAAAACGAAATTTTACCTTGAGGTTTCAGAGATTTTCAGAAGAATTGAAAAGTTCACTTTAAAGACTTTTCCTGTTTTTTGATTTTTTTTTTCTTTGTATCCTGAGAACCAAGGATACAACCATAGTCCTGTAATGTACTGTTGTCACTTGAGCTGAGGTTGGTGCTGTGTTCTTACTGTATCTATGAATGAAAATATCATTTTCTTGCACAAAATCTCATGCTGTCAATTGTCCCTCAAAAACTAGAGTATTACTGAATTTGTAAAACATTATTCAAGTAGTAAAATTCTTTCACCTCAAAAGTTAGTTATATGTGTAATGACACCAACAAATAATCATCAGTGATTGGTATGTTTCACTGATTTTGACAGCACCACATATTCTACTGGTAGACTGTACACAGTCTGAGAAATCTTCAGTTAGGAGCTGCTTCCATGGATGTCTGGACTTTGCATTTTACATTCCCTCCTAAAATAGTCCTGGTTTTGGGTGATAAGGATTTAAATTTGTGTGTGTAACTAATAAATTACTATAACAAACGTGGATGGGACATCTAAAATAAGTATTGGCCAGCACCTACTTAAAATTCAAGTGCAACAGCAATTTAATAAAAACAACTCCTCCAGAATGTGGCCATAAGGAAAGAGTTTACACAATCTGTTCATCTGCATAATTAGTAACTGAGGACCTGAGAACAGTTGGAACATTGCTGTGGGCAATCCAGGTCAGATTACTGATAACATAAATAAAAAAACCCTCAGATTTCCAAAAATTGCAAACATTAGAATGTAGCTAACAACCCTAACAAGAGCACACAAAACAAACCACAAGAGGGACAATTCAGGGAGTCATGAAAGGCCACAAGGTTAATGTAAAAATCAACCAATACGACGTAATTTCATCTAAGGCATAGAAAAACATAAAAAGTGAATATGGGGAAAAAAAAACAATTTAGAAAACACAGTATTTTGCTAATCATTTCCATAATACTACAAGTATATGAAGTTTATTTATGTCAGACACACTTGCAAATTTTACACTTGAACTCTGGAGAAAATAATCATTCTATTTATACTTATGTAGAACCATAACTAAGCATTGTCAGGAAGCAGAGTTCTTGTAGCCACAGTGCAACCCTTTACTTTCTCATAGTGAAAAAGAAACAGAATGTCCAAGGCACAGCATAGACAAGTGGTCTGTTTGCAGCAATACTGCAGAGCTTATGATACACTAGTTCGATGAACACTGATCATTTTCAGAGGTTCATTTGCTACACCTTCATTAGAGGAAGACATTTTTCAGACCACTAGACCAGGGTAGGCTAGATCTTAACTTTTACGAAGTGACTTCAGGTAGTGAGCTTCTAGGTTACATTTCACTGAGTCATTGAATATCCCAAGTTGGAAGAAACTCACACGGATCACTGAGCCCAACTTCTGGCTCTACGCAGGACCATCTAAAATTCAAACCCTGTGTCTGAGAACTGATCTGTTCTACCAACATCCTGTCAGTTATGTCTGTGAAGGGAGAAGTTCTGTCTTGGTAACAATAGAGCAAAATGTCTCTATACCCAGCTTCTGCACTCAGCTCCAACAGCTGCCAACGTTTTCCTGGTCTTGCCTTTGACCTGCAGCGCACAACTGCCTGCGTTATTATGTATTTAGATACATGCTTCCTTTTGTTCCTTCAGTTTGTATTCGTACTGGATAATAGATAGCCACCTGTATATACATACACTCATGTTCTCAGAGCTCCAATTCAGCATGCAATTTGAGTTTTATATGCACTTGACTCTGCCATAATACCTGAGAGTCTGAGCAGGTCAATTCAGTGTTATCACATTCTTATGCCACATAGTACTTCTCCAAATGATAATCTAACACAGTTCAACATACCAAGTCTTAGATTACGGCGACCAGCTAAAGGGCTATAAAAGAGTTATTTTTTCTGGTAAGCATAATTACTGTTTAATACTGATATACCTACAGTATATTCTTACTCTGAGATGGGGGAATCTTTTCCCAAAAAACAAGACCTCGCAGGAAGGTGTGAGTTGTCAAAATGAATGCTGCCTCTGGGACTGGGAATAAAAAAAGGTAACTAGTTACAATCAAAGTCTAAAGCACTGCTCATGCACTCCCTTTCTGAAGAGGCGTATATTTTGCTTCTAAAAATGTACACACTAGCATGGAAAAACATGAAATGCAATAATTAATTCTAGACAGAGAGTTTAAGGATGAAATCAGGTCAATCTTGGTGCAAAACAAATGGAAGAATTTTGCTTACAACTATCAAATGCATTTTTTTGCTGTTCATACTTCAGTTATTGTTCAATTACTATAAGAAGAACAGAGGAATACTTTCAGTTAATTTTATTGTATTATAGCAGATTTACAATTGCAGCTTATTTCAGCCAAAATATTTATTTCTATTCTAAAGTCATAAAAAAACTTCTATATTAATTGCATTTTTCCATTCTTAAAAATAAAAATAAAAAAAATTACCTATCATACCAATGTTGTTACAACACTTGGAAAGATGCATTACTTATTTAAATTCTATTGTAAATGCAATTACTATTGCAGTCATTGTTCTTCCTTTTCTTCTTTGCTACTTTGACTTCAGGTTTCAAAACATTTGCTAAAAGCTGTTTCAATTTCTGAAACTATTGAACATTCAAATTTTTGAAAGGCTTTGTTACACTGCCTTGTGGACAACTCTAGGTATGAATCTATGTTGGAAGTCACCCAGATGGAAAGCACTTGCCAGATGAGGAAGTGGGGGTTCTGGTGGATACTGGGTTGAACATGAGTCAGTAATGTGCCTTGCTGACAAAGAACGTTAATAGTATCCTGGGCTGCATTAGACAAAGAGTTACCTGCAAGTCAAAAGAAGTGATTCTTCTCTACTCAGTACTGGTGAGGACACACCTGATGTGCTATGTCCAGTTATGGGCTTCCCAAGACATGAGAGACATGGACACACTGGAACGAACCCAGCAAAATGCCATGAAGATAATGATGGAACTCTTATATGGGGAAAGTCTAAAAGAGCACACATAAGTCTCCAGGGGGATCTTATCAATGTACATAAATACCTGAGAGGAAGGTGCAAACAGGATGAAAACAAGCTCTTTTCACTGGTGTCCAGTGCCAGGACANGATGTGCTATGTCCAGTTATGGGCTTCCCAAGACATGAGAGACATGGACACACTGGAACGAACCCAGCAAAATGCCATGAAGATAATGATGGAACTCTTATATGGGGAAAGTCTAAAAGAGCACACATAAGTCTCCAGGGGGATCTTATCAATGTACATAAATACCTGAGAGGAAGGTGCAAACAGGATGAAAACAAGCTCTTTTCACTGGTGTCCAGTGCCAGGACAAGAGGCAAAGGGCACACATGGAAGCACAGGAAATTCCCTCTTTTTGTGGTTTAACCATGGTAGACAGTTAAGTACCATAGTAAGTTTGCTCTCTTTCTCTGAGTAGGATCAGGGAGAGTACCAAAGAGTAAAAATGTGAAAAAATACACATTGAGATAAAGAGAGTTTAGAAGGGAAAGCATAAGCTGCAAATGTAAAATAGCAAAACAAGGATTTCATTCATTGCTTCTCATCAGCAGGCAGATTTTCAACCATTTCCAGGAAAGTAGGGCTTATTTGTAACAGTTTCTTGGAACGACAAATGCCACTACTCTGAACATCCTATCCTACTACTGCCTTCATTCTCCCCCAACTTTTACTGCTAAGCATAATCACTGTATGATTAGTGGAAGAAAGTCTAGTTTGAGGCTTTATATCTTCAACTTAAGTACGAAAAGGCTTAAGATTTTATTATCAACATCTGACAGGAGAGTGTAAAGAGATAAGTCTTCTTTTCAGTTGTGTCTATGCAAGAGGTAATGAGCACAAACTGAAGCACAGGATGTTCATCTGAACATCTTTAAACTGCAGGAGACTGAGAATTGGCACTAGGTTGCTCAGAGACTCTGGAATCTCCCTGCTTGGAATTAGTCAAAAACCATGTGGACAAGGTCCTGGGCAAGTAGCTGTAGGTATCCTCATTTCTGCGTGGCGGCTTAGTGGACTGCCGGAGCTCTCTTTCAACTTCAGCCATTCTGTGATGTTGTGGTTCTTTAAACTGTGAAGAATGACTTCTAGTCTAATGAGCATATGTAACTTGTCAGTTGAGAGAGAAGGTAGTGGTAATCTGTATGACAAAGGGAGCACTGCAGAAAAAAAACAGCAATCAAACTGAGCACAATGGAATTAGATTCTGAAAGAAAGTGACACGGCAGCCTATCCATACCCAGGAAATAGTTTCAGAACTGTATTTTATTGTGAAATTCACATCAGTATCTTGAAGTATGCTAATGAATTCATCATTGTTCTGGGACACAGACCATTCTACTGATGGTAGAACTACAAAAATAGCTGCATCTTTCACATAATCACCGAAAACATAAATAACAAGGACAGTTTTCCAAGTATTTTTAAAATTTTGACTACTGCCATGAAGATGTTATAAGCAGTGCTTCAGACATCCCAAAATATGTCTATATAGAAGGACAGGAGAAGACTGAAAATGGAAGATGGGAATCTTTTTTTTTTTTTTTTGTACAGCCTTACATGGCTTTTCTGAACACAAACAATCTAAGTTATATCCCATTTGCATGCTAGCAGAAGGAATTAATATGCTGGAGGAAGGAATTAAGAAATTAGTCGTGTCTTTCATATAAAAAATCTCCCAGTGTGATGGTACTTTCTTTGATACAGTCTATTGCTAAAGTGAAATACATCCATAGGTATTTAAAGGCAGTAAGAGGGAAGTATTACCAGTCTGCCTATCTATAGCTTGCATAATTATTACTATTTATAAAGCATTACAGACATGTTTTCAAAAAGAAGTGCCAAATGCTATTAAAAAGAAACAAGTTGTTACCACTCCATCAAGAAAATGTGACAATCAAAGATTTCTAACAAAGCTCTAAAAACTACAAGCACTCATGTTTTCCATACAAATTCTTATTTTATGTTTTAGAATATCAGACAGTCATATGAAAAGCATTTTAGAAACATTGTTTGAATCTACAATAGCAACTACTCTAAGATTCCACATTCCACAGCTAGTACAAAAGGGGTAGCCCCTATCTGCTGCGAGGCAGGATGCACTGAAGTCTGAATATAGGCAATTATTAACTAAATGAACCACAGAATGGACTATGATGCTCAGCCTCCTTGCCCATGAGTTCCTAATGGTTCTTCTAAACAAGTGTCAGTGGTATTAGATTATTTTGCTGATGATTGTGAATGATTCTCACAATGTGTCAAGCATGTTTTGAGCTCAATATATAAAAAACAAACAAAAAAACCCAACATAGTTTAGTGAAAAAATTAGTAAAATTAGTCTCTCCCTAGAGACTTCTCTTGTCCAGGCCTGGAGAAAGAACACTCTTTCTCTTTGCAGACTTTCACTGGCCCTTCTGAGCTTTAAATTAGTGTCTCTCTCTCCTCATGTTTGGGCTTAGCCCTCAGAGACAGAGTTTAAATAATGTCTGGGACAATGTGTTACTGGGAAGGTTACTAAACCTGGAGCAGGATAAAAAGTAGGTATGCTTAGGGAGAAAGCAATCAAGAAAGACATTTATCACATGGGGTTCTGGAGGAGGTGGTCTCAGAACACAGAACCAGAAAGCACAAACTGAAGCATGAAAGCAGCACTCAAACCAAATTATTTCCCTTAACCAGGTTTGATCAACACAAATTATATGGGTAGCTCACACAAAATTGACTGGAAAGGATTCCTTTAGAATCACAGATTAGTGGAATAGAGCTCTTTCGAAGACACAGCATGAATCACAATTACTAGTTTGCACTGTTTTGGAGAAGCTATCACAATCCTGATACACAAGGAAGCCAGATTATCATTAAATGTGTAAGATGTTGGAGCCAGATGGACTTAGTCTCGTTTGTCTTGATGGTGACGCTTCTCAGCTACTAATAACTATATTACTCTTGTCAGTGACTTTGCATTGGTAGGAACAAGGGTCCATCACCTGGCATTGCACTGTGTGTTGCTTTTGTTGGGTTTATGTACCAGCATATGGGGGAAAGGGGAGAGGAGGGGCAGTGATGGGAGGCAGGAGTGGGCCCAATGAACATAATGCAACATTTACCCCGTGCCAGATCAGAATCATCTCCGGCAGGTTCCAAGTGGAACCTGCTGCTGGCCAAAGCAAAAACAGTGAGAGGCACCTTTAAGACATAGAAAATATGCTGTAAAACAGCAGCTGGAAGAAAGGAGTAAGAAACTGCAGACACCAGGGTCAGTGCAGAAGGAGGCAGGAGGTAGGCACTCCAGGGTGCAGAACAGAAGTTTCCTGCAGCCCAGAAGAGGCCCACAGAGGAGCAGGCTGTACCCCTGCAGCTCGTGGGCACCATGTGGAGCTGATCTCCATGTGCTTCCATGGAGAATTTCACAACGCATCTGTGGATGATGCCTGAAGGAGGTACAGCCCATGAAGAGTCCCTGAAAGGAGCACCCTGGGCAGCCCCTGGGGAGCAGTCTGCAGCTTCTGCCTGTGTGGACCCACATGGTGCACTGTCTGAAGGGTAGCCTCTGTGATATGGAGCCATGTTGGAGCAGTTCTTGGAGAGCTGCAGCCTCTGGGAAGCCCATATGGGATCAGTTTGTGAAGGGTGGCATCCTGAGGGAAGAACTCCACATGGAACTGGGGCAGAGTGACCATGGGGGAGTGGTAGAGATGAAGCATTAGAGACTAACCACAGCCTCCTTTCTCTGTTCCCACATCCAGTTCAGGGGAGGGAGGTGGAACGTGAATGGGGGGAAGGTATTTTTAGTTTGCTCTTAGCTCTCACTACTCTCGTCTGTTAGTAGTAGTCAATTAATTATTTTAAACTCCTTTATACTGAGTATTTTGCCCACAATGATAAATGGTGAGCAATCTTTTTGTCTTTATATCAATGTTTGAACCCATTTTCATTGTATTTTTCCCATGTTCATTTAAGGAGGAATGAGAGAACAGTTTGGTGAAATTTAGCTGCACACTGGGGTGAAACCACCACAGTATTACAGATAATGTCGAGAAGACCAGAGAGATTTAACATTCTGTTTGAAGTAGAGAAGATATTTTTGTCACATCCATCAGCCAGTAACTTCTGAACTTAATACAAATTTGAGGTCTTGAGTACCTGTGATTACTAAAATCCTCAAGCACCTATTCCAGGAATAAAGAATGTTAGCTACAATGCCCTGGTCAGGTTTCAACATGGTTAATTATACTGTGCCAACATGATTTCCCTTGGAACTGCAGTTGGAGCTGTTACTTTTTACTTCCTCCTCCTAAAAACAGTGTTTTGTTTTTTTTTTCTGGGATTGAGAAGTCACTGAGTTCCACCTCAGTGATGGTTGCATTGCTGTGGCAGTAGAATGGATCTTTACGTGCATTTAGCTCACATCACATTTGGAAACTTTCCTGGAGTAGAAACCATTTTCTAAGAATAGAGTAGTCTTAAGAAGGTAGCTCAAGACGTGATGTTATACATCAATATCCTGACTCAGTTCATACTCTCTTAATTTGAGTAGACCATCTGCTGAATTATATTAGTATAAAAACTTATTTTGGCTCTAAATAGTTAATACAATTTCCCATGAAGTTTTTTTCTTCGCTCCTTGAGGGAAGATGCTACATTTCACTGTGTAAGAAGTGTTTCAATTCAATATTCACCCTTATCTTCACAAAATGCATCTATCTTCCTTCCTTCTGCCTTTCACAGATGTATTAAGTAAGAATGAACTCTTTGATTTAAGAATCAGACTTGGTGGGTGGCAGTTTTTAAAGCAGCTTAGCACAGAATACACAACAAAACTATAAAAAGTGCTCTGGTTACACTGTTTGGCACTTAATGGTTTGGATCCATCCCAAAGCCAAGCCATGAAAAAACATCCTCCCACTCCAAAGGCTGCAGAAGGTGACAACGCCTCCTCTAAAAACATAAACTTTACTCACATGGTTTGGCCTGACAATAGTTCTCATCTAGTAAATCACATATCCTTCAAATGCACTCTGGGACTAGCAGAGGGAGGAGGTGTGAAAAGTTAAACTGTGTGGCTGTTGAGGAAAGAGCTGTCTGCTTGAACCAATAGGCTGAGAACACAATACAGGAAATACTCCTTCAATATTTTAGTCATTTTAGCAAGCAGCACCAGAAAAAATAATTTTCCAATTAGTCAGCAGGTTTCAGCATCATTAGCTTCTATATCAGATTTGTTACCGTTCAGAAATGCATCAGGATACAAAGCAGGAAGAGTTAAGTATCTTTACTGGAATCTGAGGTCTGTAAGGAGGTGAAATTAGATTAGCTCCATGGAAAATGGGGACGGTTTACATTACCAGAGAGGCCCAACCTGTCTCTAGGCTTAACAATGAACAACATCTTTAGCATATGGCATTACAATGGATTAGTGGTCCAGTGCAATTAAACCTAATATCTCCCCTATAGAGCCTCAGTAACTTGCTAGTTTGAGGGAGGGAAAAACAAACAAACAACACCAACATATAATTCTACTGCCCTCAAAGTGTCAGGTAAAACTCATATTTGAGGTGGTGCTACCACGTGGATCTGTGCCTCCATCTGCTGATTCCCTTTCGTGATGTTCAAACAGAAGGTACTTTAACGAGGCTTTTATAGCAGGTACCAACTGCCACCAATCTATTTCTCTAAAAAGTTATAATTGAGGGCTGGTTTTACAGTATGACTTGAATCTTAACCTTGGGAGTTCATCAGTAGATGCAAATCTGGGAGTGATATTGTAATTCAAAAGTGCCATTTCGGCTTTTGGTTTAGAGTGAAGTGGTTAGAGCAAATTGTGGTTCACTAATTGTAACCAGTTACATGGTAGCTTCCTCCTTTTCAGATGGATTAATAGAAGTGTCATCTCAAAATTAAATATCCAAGCTGATGGTGACCATATGTCTCCATTCAGACCCTTGTATATCAATGACACAGCTAAACTACAGGCAGCTCTAAGGACAAAATGCTAATATTTTCTAGGTTTTGATTTTGTGACCTCCTATAACATTATTCTATCTAAATTCAAAAATAGGGCAAAGCTGAACCAGTCCCCATAGAAAAATAAATCTGTTGAAATGCATGAAAAATCAATGTCTATATTTCACCTGTCCTGCATTTGTAAATTTGTATCTGCTGATATCGATTTCTCTGAGTTCTTCACTGATTACACGAATTATTTCATTAAAGTGCATATAATGTTTTTTTGTAGTACTTTGTGTATTGAAATTCTTGCAGGCAACCAAAGTCATGGCACTGACACTGTCACTTACTGTTGTTCTTCAAAGCTTGCTAACTTCCCTTCTTCAGAATTGAATTCTTACCTTAATTACTTGACTAATTAAGGAGCATCACAAGACTATGGCAAGATCATTTTGTCCAGCTTGCAGTCAACATTACTCCTGGTTCTGTACTTCCTCCACAACACTAATTTCTCAGCTGAAGAAACGTGGAGTCCCCATACTATTCCATGGGTTCTGATAAATCTATGCCTTTCTTGTTCCTCATTCTGTACATTTCTGCTCAGAAGTTCAAGGACAAATCCTTTTCCCATTAAGCTGGATTCCAGAGAGTGAACATGTTATCTGGCACAGCTTTGAATAAACACGTTTTAGAAAGTCTATGGTGTGACAGGGGAGAGTGAAGTGTGCCACTGAATAATCTTCACAACCATGGAAATGAATTTTAACCACACGATCTTCAACAATCTTGCAATAATTGCTATGACAGCAGTAGTGGGATAGCAGTACTACAGTGTCGGACAACCAGTTTACTCCAAAATAAAGGAAAAGGGCTATATTTTATATCATGCTTTCAAGTCACAATGTGAGCAAAATTTTGCCTGAAGAATGCAGCAGTTTCACGCCATGCCCTCTGAAAGAACAAGAAGTGCCTGGCTTCACCTCACAGAACTTCTTCACACTTTCACTACCCAGCTAAATTAGCTTCACATGTATACACAGCACAGCAGTCCCCACATGTGCACAGTATGAGCTGACTGGGAAATATCTGTACAAACAACAGTTCTGGATGCTATTCTTAGAGCTTCTGAATTCAGTCAAATCAAAGACCATTTTCCTCTTCATTCCCCCACTGTCCCTTCCACTGATATTGCTTTAATGCTAAATGTTTGTGGCAGAAAAATATAATTTCCTCAATACACATACAGCTCTCCCTTTTCAGAAGAACCAGAGTCCAGGTAGCAAAGGCACGAGGCAGAATTTTGAGGAAGAAAAGATTCCTTTCCCTTTCTTTCCCTTTCCCTTCCCCTTTCCCTTTCCCTNTCCCCTGCCCTACTATCCACTCATCCCCTCCCCTACTATCCACTCATCCCCTCCCCTCTCCTCGCCTCTCATCGTTTTTTTCACACAAAGAAGGAAAAAAAATCTGAAGAGTGAGAATGCGAGTGCTGTTTAACACTGCTGCCTGGCAGGAAGGGTGAGCTGCCTGACCTGTGCTCTCAGTTTTTTAATTTTGGCACCCAACAGCTAATAGTGGTGCTCATCAAAACACAATCCAGTAAAATAATATTTTATAATTATCATTGCATATTTTATACCTTACTGTAAAAATGCCAAGTCTTTGGATGTTAATTCATTGTCTTAAAATGGGATAGCAGATAGCTGTTCCCCAGGTCAGTACAACATACAGGTTTTCCTTCAGAAAACATATAAAGGCAGGAATTACTTTGAATAAGATTGGTTTCTGTGATATGTTGCCCAAAAGGCAAGAATCTGCACAATTTAGTGCTGGATTTAGCCAGAACCCTCAGTAATAGGAAGTTAGCCAACTACGCCATGGAGCAAAGCAAATTACTTTCACAAGGCTCTTAACATGTCATTCATTAAGATGACTCTCCTGGCATCCAGTGTGGGTGTCCGCTCACTCTACCATACAGCCTGAGGGAATGAATATGAAAGATGCCAAGCCACTAAAATAGCTGAGCAATAGAAGCCACTGTGGTCACAGGCTAATGCCAACACCAAAGGCATGTAACCAACCAAACTGCAGATGTTAACTCCAGCTGTGTAACTCAGTATTTGGGCCTTTCAGATTAAATAAGCTGAAAAACTACAAAAGTTTCATCTTCTAGATTGTGTGCATATGCCTAAGTAAGCCTATAATCCACTTCTACTCAATATTATCTTGATTTTTTTTCCCCTTCACATCAATTGTTTCTACTCAATTTCCTTTCAGCAGGCTGACGTTTTTACTAGCTACTGTGAATTTCAGAAACTTTGTGTTAAGAATAATCTCCTGTTTATATGAGCAAATATTCTTGCATGCTGATAGATGAAAATTGATAAGCAGGAATCATAGAATCATTATGATCAGCAACGCAAACTAGCCAATATTTTAAAATCTTTTTGCATCTGAAACACTTCACACTTGCTGAAAAATATTTGCTGAAACTAAAAACAGTGAAATCTACAGAAAGAAGAATTCAGGTGTTTCAATTACCAGTCTTTCAAGGTGTTGTAAAATGAGAGTATTTCTCCTAAAACCAATGGTCAGCATCAAAATAAAAGCTGAATGAGACAAACTTGATCTAGAGTTTAATAAAGGAGTTTTTCAAAATCCTTGCATCAGTTCAGTAGTTTTTAACCAGCTATATGAGCCTATGAATGTAGGAGAAGGGACAGAATAGATAAGGAGTTTACAGCAGGATTTTTGTTTGCAGTTCAACTCAGGCTGATCAGTTAAATTTGTTAGGGGGCACTGCAAAGTCTGATTCTGTTCTTTGTCTAGCTGAATGCACCTACATGCCTATCATCAAATGTCTATTATGTGAATTCAGAATTCAGTTTGTCTAAGTACAACTGTTTCTATATAAACTTGAATTCTGGTTGCATAAATGTTGACTAGAAGTGAACCTAGAGAAGTTTTTGAGTATTGAACAGATCACTTTGAATAAATCACATACTAGAGAAAAACCATGACATGGTTTACAACTTGGTACTGTATATTAAAGCAAAAGCATAGGTAAACTGTCAAATTCTGAGACACAGGATTTATGATGACAGGTGAACAAAGTCTTCAGGATAACTTTCTGGTGTTTTCTGTTTACAAACTAACAATTGCAACCTGGCAATTCAGTATTCAAGGCTGAACAATTAAGTTGGTTCTGAAGCCAGATTAGAAAGATTTTGTGTAGGATACCCACCCATACAAAAGCTTTCAGGCCCTGAAAATTCCTCAGCAATCTAGTATCCACAGCCTCAGTGCTTTGGAAACCAGTGTGTCCTGTTCTATGCTTCTCCATTTGCAGTGAATTACTACACTGAGAATGATATAAGCTGCTGGTAGAATTAATTCTACAAACCTTGCCTTGCCTTGCCACCTCCAGTTTTACTATGAACACTGCAATATCTGTTCTTAATTTATGTTTGATATGATACTATATTTATTGACCTTGTATGTCCTAATTTTCCCTTATTCAAAATGTGAGCCATGGCCTGTTGCTGTTAATGAGGCCACATTTAAGTTGTTCTTCTGACTTTGCAGCTTCATGAATAGTCATAAGGCTACACTTCCTAGAGATGGGCACCAGCTCCCTCTGCTTTCAGCTTTGGTGTGTCTGGGACCAGCTGAGGTTAACCACAGAGGAGCAAACATCTGCCTCATCACAGGAAGCCAAATAAGAGGCAGATGATGAAAACAGCTGGCAGGAGTATTCAAGCACAGAAGGAATACTTTGAAGAGTGTTGAAAATTGGGAGCAGAGAGAAGGGAGTCAAAGAAAGTAACACCAGGATAGCCTGTTATATCACTACATTTCAGGGACTGTGTACTCCTGAAGGGCTTAAACCCTAACCTTACTCCAGAGCTCCTCTCTTTTTCCACCTCTTGCTTTCTGCATAACACTATTGAAGTGTAATAGTGCTGATCCAGGCAAGGAGATACACAACAAATTTATCTATTAACAGCTCCTAAGACCCACTGTTAAATTTAAAAAGAAGCAACATGAGCTGGAATCATGCCACTGTTCCTGAGAACTCTCCAGATGTATCACCCTCCTGCTTTTAGAAAGGGCAAAGGAAAAGGAATAACTGGGTCAAATTCACTTTTCGCCTTAATTTCTGTAAGGAATATTGACAAAAAAAAGAAGAAAACAAACAAACAAAAAAATCAATTCCCACTGCCTAGTAGAGTAGGCTGGATAATATCTACAGTATCTGTAGCCTCCAGCTCCTACAAGTCTATTACCGAGACCTTCTTTTTTTTTTTTTTTCCTGTAATTCCTTTCTATTCTTGAAATAGAAATGTTTCTACAAACTAGTATATGATAACTTATACCCAGACATTTCAGAATGCCCATTAATTTGATATCATTCTCTTTTTCTTCTTTCTCCCCTTCACTGTGTCCAGAGCTAATGTTACATTTTCACTTTGTGCTTCGTTTTTTGCTGCTTGGCTTGTTGCAGCTTCTGTTCCCCACCTGTCTTGTGATGTATGAAGAAGCTTCCTTAAAAAGGGGGGCTTTCCCAGCTGGTCCTGGATGCTTTCCTCATATGGCACAGGGAAGAATTTTCCTAGAGTTAAGTGATAAAGTTGCATTTTTATTTCCAGTGGCAAGTATCCAGCACCAGCACAAGATTGCAAACAAGAGTCACAGGGCCATCAAAGCTCTCTGCGGTTGGGTTACTGCATACAGTGGTACAGCTGAAAAGAGTTTTGTCACTGTTGTGCTCTGGGTCTGTGGTTGGACTCAAATTCCACAAAATGTAGCTGAAAAATATTTGCATATTAGCTACAATATCCAACATGAATTATAGTTTACTATTCATCTCCAGCACTGAAAAGCTCCAACCCTAACTGCAAAGCCCAAACCCAGATGGCAAAGTGTTTCCTTGTGGGAATACAAGAAAGACTATTCAGAGCAGAAGCTGCAGAGTGAGATAAACAGCATGAGAAAGCAAGGCTGAGAACCAAGAATACCTCAGAAAAAGAGGAAAACCAAAACCAAGTAAGCTGCATGATGGCTGCGTGATAATGACCTTGACTGGAGGAAGAGAGTAAGTGGCTTTGAATGCCTCATGATCCTGACTGGATAAGCGCCTGCATGCACGGTCAAGGAGTGATTGCGGAATGTTTTGTTTACATGTATAGGTGAGTGGGAAAGTTAAAAGAGGAAACTTGTCAATGTGTATAGGAGATGTTAGAACCTGTAAGGAATGATTTGGATCATTCACATCTGACTCTGTGCACCAGACGCTGTATTTCCCCTTTCTAATGAGAAGCATACAGTCACAGCAAACAAATCTCTCCTCAAATCTGTCAGAATGTTTATTATGTCTGTGGGTGGGAGAGAAGAGGAAGGACTAGGGGCTGTTAGATGGCTTGGGAGAATTTTTACAGTGGGTCAGGCAGAGAGAGGCAGCTGAGGAAGGTCTCAAAGGGGCTTGCAAGTCTGTCTATGCACCAATTAGATTAACCAAAACATCAAGGGCTAGTACTATGTCTGCAAACTTATTAAGTTCAGGTTAAGCTCTTGAAATACAATGTATATTGTACCTGTGTGCTGCATATA
Source organism: Odontophorus gujanensis (assembly GCA_013399175.1). NCBI lineage: Eukaryota > Metazoa > Chordata > Aves > Galliformes > Odontophoridae > Odontophorus > Odontophorus gujanensis. The sequence goes on from VXAB01004392.1 coordinate 28,918, forward strand.
CCGCCCTGCTCTTCATTCCTTTTGAGCACTGATATGTCAGTGTTATAGCACACTGTAACAAGTTAGTTATCAATTAAAAGCATACTAATAAGAATCAGTTATGAAAAACATAAACACTCATCTCCAGCATTGTTATTCCTTTCTCTTTATAAACATTTTAATTTATACTTATGCCACTTTGAAGAAAAGTACCGATACAAGAAGGAAGAAAGTCGTGTCGAATAACAAATATAAAATCCATTTGAATAGATTTTAGGAGGAACATATCCTCTTTCTCTCTTTCACTACATAGTACAACTAAACAAGTTGTCATAATTCAGGTCACTTCTGTGGAGTATGAGACTATGTAGAATGTGATAGTTTTGATATTACTTCTACTTTAATGTCTTGCAGATTCTTCTCATCCTAGCCATCGTGTGTCCCTTATCACAATCACATCCAAACATCTCTGTTTTTAACAGTCACATGATATTGAGAAGTAGAAAGAGCTGACAGGAGGGGAGAGGAAGCACCATGGTGGTAGGGCTGGAGGCCTTGCCTGGAGAGGTGAGGCTGGGAGAAGGGTGGCTTGTGGGGTGCAGCACTGGCCCTGGCAGTAGTTGGTGGAGGAGACACCGCTGGGCTCTGAACTTGGTGCCTGGAGGGAGGACAAAAGGCTGTGACGTGAGCTGTTGATTTAAAGATACTGGTGCCCTAAGTACTGAAAAGATTAAAACACTCACTGCTCTGTCTTGGTCTCCAATTATTTGTGTTGCCTGTGGAAGTCGATTTTGTGGAAGAATGTATGTAAAAATACTGCTAGTAGAAATTGTTTACTCAAGTGGCCAAAGGAATTAATGTGAGGAATGTCTGTCTCTATTACTAGACTGTATTTGCTTCATGTAACCTGTCTGACTGGAGCTGTTTGAAGAATGAAGGATTACTGCATTCGAAACGTAAATTTTCCTTCACTGAAGCTGAGTGAAACACAAAGGTTTATTTATTCTCCTCATTACTTGAGTCAGGTTAGCACAGAGTCTTGTGAAAAACAGAGGCTAGACCTCATACTACTGAATTATAAACTTTCTTTCATTATGTAAGCCAACACCTGTTGGTGCCTGAAGAGCACCAGACTGGAAAGCTACAGCAGTCAGTTTTTACATGTGAGTTACCAACTGGATTCAATTTGATTAGAAATGGAACTGGATGTAACAGAGCACAGAGTTAAGAAACCCACAACATAAAACTCCCAAAACTTTTATGCTCAAATCAAAGGGTAGGGATTCAAAATTACAGGGGAAGATGGAAATGAGGCAAAGACACAGTAAGAAGAGACTTAGGAGCTGTGACAGTTGTGGTTGATGTAAATGGAGAAGATATACAGCAGGGAATCTGATCCAGAGACTCCTCCCATAGTAAGTGGGACCATAGTGTGAAGTCTCCTATCCCCTTCCAGTGACCCTGGAACAAGCTAATATTAAACAGATTGCAGGTAAAAACTTCAGGAAAAAAAAAAAAAAGGCTTAACTGATATTTCTAAGAATTGCAAATCTAAAGAAATGCTACATGCTTGATACCAATGTGAAACCTAGATTTCTAAAAAAAGTTTGTTCCATATAGACACTTTCCTCCAGCACTGAGTCATAGGCTTCCCAGAAATTATGTTAACATCTGGGATGCATATACAGTGTTCATAAAAATATTTGGATGCATCTACACCTTGGGCTTTTCTTTTGAGCTCAAGGAATATAGAAAGGTTATCATTCTTAGGAACTGTGTAAATATCTGCACACTGTGGTAGCTGTGTTCATTTTCATTGACAGTTTCATTTTTCAAAGGTTATTATTTTATTCGAGCTAGTTATTAGACCTATTGGTGAGACAAAATCAACATGTTATTTGCAGAAAGCAGTTTTCATTTTCATTTCATGTTTGACCACAAGCCTGCAAAGCAATTTTTCTTGTGCAGATTTATTCCTGAGTAGTATATGATTGAATACAATCTTATGCCCTGGCTGAAGACTCCATCAGCTGAGTAAAACGTTTTCAGAGATCTCTCCTTCCAGATATACCATATAGTGTCACATGCACTGATAGTAGTGACAATATATGTAAGGATGCAGAAAAAAAACAAAACAACAGGACATAAAGAAATTCTGATATCAAAAAGCAGTGACATCAGATAATTTTCTTTGATAGACGATTGTGTAACTATGCTCAATTTGAAACCGAGTGTTAGAAAATACACCTGTAGTAAAAGAATAGTTTAATTCTCAAGTTGTTGTCAACTTTGCACTCATTCTGAAGGTATAATTAATCTTTATCCAATAGTACAGCAAATTGTAGGTTTTCCACCTGATTTAAATGATGTCCTGAGCAGAGGCAAAGGAAAACATTGCATAAAAAAATGATCGGTCATCTCCTGTCTCATCTCCATCCCCCGCACGCCCAATGTATTGTTAATCTCAGATCTAGTGACCTCATAGCACTGCAGATTATAGCCAAGATGGTGGCATTTTTGGAGCTTTCATCCTCCATTTGGCTGTGATCCACTTGCCTTAGGAAAGAAGATAAGAACTTATATTCTTATCAGCCGCCAGATGGCTTTTAAAACCAGAGGCTGCCTGCAAGGATTTAAGTTAATGAACAAAAGTGCTTTTATGAACTACTGGTATGTAAAGCCAAAGATGTAATTCTTTTTTGTTTTTTTTTTTTAATGACAGTGCAAGAGAATAGATCCTCCTTTTTTTAACAACTTAATCTAGAAACTGTGTGACAATATTTCAGAGTCATTTCTGAAATATTGTAAAAATACAGTTTTAGTTACAGTAAAAACTGTAACTCTGTAAACAAACAAAAATGGTTTAGCCAGAGGACATTAGAGCTTTTGGAATAGTGTAGCATTCAGGGTGAAGCAGAATTTTAGTCCTTGTCAGTGAATATTGATACAATATTTTATGACTACAAAACATTTTTTTAAGAAAAATAAAGTCAGTAATATATTATATCTCCCTGCCACATAGAGAAAACATCATTCCCTATCATAACTAAAAAGAGGTATGATGCTAATTTTGGAAAGTCAGTGCGGCAAATAGCACTGAAGTGATTCATCAAAAAGAACTCATTTTATAGAAATAATAATTGCAAACATTACACCAGCAATTCCGACAGCACCAAATCCAAGCGGACATTGCCATGCTGAAAGTCAACAGAGGAACTGGAAAAACTGCAGAAGTATTTTCTGGAGCTGTTCCCTTCATACCGGTTTGGTGGAATTTGTTAAGACCATATGTTATTCATATTGATGGAGGCATGTTTAACTTTATGAATTCTGGAGTTTTCCCAGCAAACTCTCAAGGTTTCATGTCTCAGGTTTGCGAGTTGCTCATGTGATTGCAAGCTGAGTTGCAGATTAAAGAAAAAGAACAGACAGCAAAAGTTAAAGTTACTCCCCTTCAAGCTCACTATCATCTTTAATTTTATAAATCCTTCTGCTAGTTCTTTTACTGCAGTCTAAAAGTGACTAACCAAATTGGCTTGATGTTGGAGTTGTCAGGTGTACTCTGAAAGAAATGCACAACTTCTCTGCAGAGACTGAAGAAACTCTGACCAATGCTTTTTTGTGCAAGCTACAATAAAACAGACTGTTTCACTAGTCTCTTGTTTTTTCATACAATCCTACTAGCATATGAGTATTCCTCAAAATTTTGCATGTTTTTAGATTGTCTTTGAAATCTATCAGTAAATATTATTTTTAAAAGAAGCTACAGCAAGCATCAGTTACTTAGAATGTTTTATTGAATTGCCATACTGGAATTCTACATTTCTAGATCAAAAACTATAAAAGGAGAACTTTGTCTGGCCACGCAAGTATCCTGCATAATTGCAGATTTTCCTTGTACTAGCAGCACTCAGTATGGCTCTTCACGAATCAGGCTTTTGGCCTTAAAATCCTAAAATTCATCAGTCTGAATAAAGAACATTGATATGGATAACTCAAATAAAATTGCATGTTTTCATTTTGGCACTAATTTGATTTTATGTAATGCTTTTCACAGCAAAACAATGCATACTATAGTTTAAAGATTCCATCTATAATGTCTAAAGATCCCTATAATGACACAGTTTGTGACTAGAGTTCAGCATAGTAAATTTATGCAAAGATACTCTAACACTGTTTGGCCTTCAGCTGTGTGCTGAGGAGCACACCAGGAGTTATCACTCACTAATCTGTATCTTGTTGTTTAATTAACTTCCAGGTAGCAATATTTTATTTTATTTTACATCAGCAAATAGAATTCTTACAGCATGAAATGCATTACAATAATTCCTAATACAGAATGAGAAAGATGGCGAGATAATGTCATTCCTATGATTAAATTTAAAGTGAAATCCCATTATAAATGTTTGAGGAAACCTAACCCAATGTATGCATTTTATGCTTGTGTTATCAGTTCTCACTTATTTATCATATTCTTCTAGAGACTGAAAAATTTAAAAATAGGTATGTATAATTTGGCTGCGCTATTGATACCAAAAAGACTCAAATTCTGGAGACTGTGTTTTTCTGTTCTTATGCTCAGAACTTTATATTTGTGGTAACGACAGTTCCACATTCTGGACTATAGTATCTGCTTAACTTAATTATCAGAATTTTTATTCAAAGGCAGAACATAAATCCAGACATAATCAGTTAGCAGAGTTTACATCAGAGTTCATAGCTTTGCATTAACTTAGATGAACTTTTATATTAAGTTTGCAAACTTTAGCTATATTTCTTCATATTAACATTTCCATTTTCTATCTATTGTATCATACAACTTTCTTGATATAACCTATACATCTTCAAAATAAGTGTAATGAAAGTGAGAGACAATACTGCCTTCTTTCTCTGCACAGTAAATGCAGGTAGGTGTTAACTTATTTGTTTTGTCTAAAATATGTTTGAATGTAGCATATGTATTCAAATACTGAATAGCAGAACATTTTAAGAGGCGTTCCCCATATCATGGACTAACACCTTTATCCACAGAGGTCACTTACTGGTGTGATCAAGCTGAAGATAAAAATGAGTGAAATACTCAGCCTGTGATATCCTTAAACCAATTCCCGCTACCGGACACATTTAATCATACTCATTACCAATGAAATCTATACCTCAAAATCCTGGCTATCTTTTTGTAGCCATGGCTACACTGAAGGAAAATATTTTTTTTTTAACAGAAAAAAATATATACATATACTTTGTCATTTCTAAGTTAAAATGTTTCATCTCTGTTTTATTTAGTTCAGACGAGGACAGAAAAATTGATCTGGGTTCAAAAATGCTTCAGAGAGTTACATACTCCTAAAGACAGTGATGCTTTTTGGCAGTATTTAATTTTACACACAATGGTGTGAAGGGTGTAATGTTTTTCATTTTGATCCTACTGTTTAATTTATGGAAGAGTTTTCAGTAGGATACTACTGAAACAATAGACAAAATACAGTCATTCTATATTACATATGTAGATAAATACGTATACACAATCACAGTATTTACAGTGTACAGCCAAGTAATCGTAGTACTTATACACACACTTGCTCAGGTGAGAATTCTTAACAATCCAACCTAATGCAAAGACAACTAAAATATGTATATTGTCAGCTGTGAAGTTGAAGAAAGACTTTCCAAAACCTTAAAAGAAGAAAAGGCATATTTATTAAGTTTTCCTATTACATGTTCAAGTTCGAACACATCTTCCACGTCTCTTAAAAGATCTGTTTTAAGTTCTGCAGGTGTGGTTCAGAGAGGGTAGACATCCGTGGCTTGTGGCAGTAAACGGAGAGGAATCTATGCAAAACTGGCAGATAATATCAGTTGCTAGCAAGTAACAACCATTGCACTGCTTTGTAAAGTTTTATAAATTAAAAATACACAGCACAAATACAATTAAGTTTTTCCAGCTGAAATGTGTTACCTTCTGCCATCTGCAGTAGACGTAGAGAACAGAAGCTGTCCACATGTGCAATTTCCAAATGAAGAATTACCTGCAGTCTTTATCATGTTCTACATTATTTGTTCAGTACAATCTCCCTGACAGAAATTTCTGTTCTCTCAAAGAAATTCAAATGTTCTTATGCAGAGATCAAATTTTTACACCAATAACACCAGGTCTTACATGTACTGTTTCACTTCAAATACACCAAAATATAATATGGAGTGTATAAATGTCTAGATTTCAGAAACTTTTAATTGGACAAAGTTAATTTCACTGGGATTTGTTCTGGAAGAGTTACACACACCTTTGCCTATGAATAGTCTGTGTGAATATTAGCATTTCTATACACTTGAACTAACAGCAGTTCACAACAGTGAACAGTGAACTCACTACAACAGTGTTGTCGTGAGATTTGATTACAGTCTTTTGGGAGTGCAATATAGAGTTTCACAGCCAGACCTATCAGAACTTTTATGCTCTTCAGTCAGTTAAATCTTACCTTTAGGCATATAGACCTCGTGACAGTGGTTGAGATCTTCTGTTCCACCTCTTGCCCAGTATCCAGAGAGTTACTATTCTTCTCTGAGATGCCATGATGGGCTTTGAGTATACTAATTCTGTATTTTCTGAGGAAGAATTCTCTACTAATTTCTGAAAAATGTATTTTTTCATTAAACCAGTCAATTAGGTAATATTCAGTTTATTTCAATCCCTATGGAGTATAAATTGCATATGGAAATACACTGCACTTTATCGAGACTTGACACACAATTTTCTTTGTAGAAAGTTAATTTCCTGCAGAAAACATAGGAAGGGTGATGAAGCTATGGTCATTAAGGTGTTAACAGCTTTGACAGTAATGTACGTGAAATAAGACCAATTTCAAGAAAGATAAGGAAATCAGTTGTAAATTGAAATGACAATCCTTTGAAGCACTGAAGTTAACTGATCTCCTTAAAGCCAAGTGAAACTGGCCTTAAAGATTCTCTGTAGTTTTATTATGACGTTTTAGCTCTTAATTTATCTTTCTAAGGACTGAAGATTAAAAAGCTTACTCTAATGATTGCATATGAAGCGCCAAATCTGTCTCTTTTCAGTAGACTGAGCTTGGAAAATTCTATATGTTTGTACATGTTTCACTGACGCTATCCAGTTTTAATGTAGAACTCCATGGCTGCCTGCATAACAGATCCCAGTGAAGAACAGACACCTCATTAAGAAAGATAAGGGTCACTATGCTACTACATGCTGGAGTCTTAGTAGTAGATGGCTAAAATATAAAAGCAAACTGCAAGATTCTCCTATCCTTTTTACTAAAACTGAGTATTTAAATGCCTCTGATCTTTGCAAGTTGTTCACATATTCATATTCATATCCAAATCCATATCCGTAGACATCCACTGAATCGTTTCTACTTCTCTACATCACATCAAAGTGCAGCATTTAAGCATCAGTAGTTAATAGCTTCAAGTGTAAAGTAGCTGGTTTGCTCTACAACTGACTCCCAGTTGGAAGGTTGGAATGCTTGGCTTATCAGTGGTAACATCCAGTGTCACCATGGCTTTGTTTCAGTTCCTGCCTTATTTCTTCAGGCTGCATCCTGTTACAAAGATTGCAGATGGTCTGCAACCAATCCCTTAGGAGATACATGGAAGAAGTAGTGTTTTGGAGCTGCTTTCAAAGTTAAGCAGGTGCCTAGTGCCAAGTCCACTGTGGTCAGTAACTTCTAGAACTCAGTGGAGAGCACTGAATTTTTTCATGGAAAAATAACCACTGAAAAAGTCAAAGCACCAAGAGTATCCTTTGGACATTTGCTATGAATTCATGCTATCAGCTTAACCACTAGGCAAATGAAGTCACTCGTTATAATAATCATTGTACAACACAGACAGTTTTTAAATAAATAGAACCAGTCCAGACAGTCTCTATGTGGTAACCTTCCCCACAATGTGCTGATCCTCCTGCAACATTTAGTCTCTAGAATATTTAAGACCACATTCTCTTTTACTTCTCATAGTATTCTGAAGCTATTTAATAGAGTCTCTAACATGGCTTGGACATCAATTGCACCAGGTATCAGAAGTGAGGTTTGAATCTCCTTTGAAATCCTTTTTGATTTCTCAAATTCTATTATTTTTAGTTTTAGCAACAAATACATATTAAAAGAAATTCTATCACTAGTTATTAGGTAGAAAACATACTCCAAAGGCTGCATACGTGAAGAGAGCTTAAAAATAGGAGGGGGATCAACTTTTTTATACGGTCTAATAGTGATAAGACAAGGGGAACAGCTTTAAACTAGAAGAGGAGAGATTCGGATTAGGTGTTGGGAAGAAATTCTTTCCTCTGAGAGTGGTGAGGTGCTGGAACATGTTGCTTAGAGAAGTTGTGGATGCCCCATCCTTGGAGGCATTTCAAGGTTAGGTTGGATGGGACACTGTGAAGCCTGATTTAGGGGATGCAGGGAGATTGGACCCTAGAAGATCTTTTCCAACCTAAGCCATTCTGTGATTCAGTGTTTCTATGATTCTGTGAGTCTATGATTGCATGAACGCATCTCTGCTGATAGCAAGTCATATTTGAAATATTTCTGCTATCACTTTCAAGTCTGTTGAAAATGTCCAAAGCAAGAAATATTTATTTCCATCATGTTTTACTCTTTACTAAGCAATTGTAGCTAAATGCATTATAGCAGGTTTACTGATGTTTACCCTGCTATATCATCATTTTAACCTATGGTGATTTGGAGTGTTTTTCCTATCTGTTTTTTTTTATTTTTTTATTTTTTGTCTGCTTTATGGTTTGTTTTATTTTGTAGGCATAGAGAAAAAGCATCTGCATAGACTTCTCATATTTTCTGATAAATACTTTCCTTGGACTCAAGGTCAGATAGAACACCTGCACTAGAATGAGTAGCAGTGCACCATTCAGGTCTCATATTGCACCTACCTTTGATATTAATTACATTCTCTGTATGAACAGAAGAGTCATTTGAGTATTTCTTTAAACCACATACAGTACTTGCTGAAATACTATGTGGTTAGAATAGTAGCTACTTCAAACAACATACTGTAATTCAAGAGATCTTTGCCTAGAAGACAACATGACATAATTTTCTTATCACTATAAATTCATACTATTTTTTCTTTTTTTTGTACTTCTGTGACCTATGTCTCACATCTAGATTTGAGAGAATGAACCTTATTCTAATGGAACCATCAGTAGCAGAGTGTTTAGACTTAAGCTATGCAGCAGACTCATTGGCATCACAGGATATAATAGTAAACTAGAAAAGTTTGCCTTTCAGACTCTTGCTTGAGTTTCCAAGCAAGTTTCCAAGCAAGAGAATTAAACTGGGGGCAAAATATAGAATTTGGGAATTTGTTTTGTAGTATCATATTTCTTTTTTAATAGAGCATAGTTGATACTAGACTTGCTAGGAAACTTTCTTTCACTAGAAATTCACCATTTCAATTGTTGCTTAATACATAGTGCATGCTTATATATTTTTAGCCTATCAGATATTTTCTCTTCAAACTGAAGTCTCAGATCATTGAGCTGAAGTCTCAGTGAGTTTTCAGGGGTGCTTTGTACTTCTGATTCACATTTAGTGAAAATCTAAGATGTCTGAAGTTAAGGCTACAAATGTCTGACAAATTTCTACAATAACTAGACATTTTACTAACCCTTGACCATGTCTGTATTTCTATTTACTTATGAGCACAAGGATCATGAAAGTTACTTGTGAATTATAAAGTTGCATATAACAGATGACCTTAAATTTCATCTCACTTTAGAAAATATGGGATCTTCAAAACTTTATGTACAGTAACAAGTGCTGCAAAAACAGGAACTCTAGAAGAATAAAGAACTTATATGTGAAACTACAATATATACTGACTTTATGAATGAAATTGAATTAATTTTAATATAATCTATACAAAGTAGCACTTTAAAGTCAGAATACATGCGCACTTACTACCTCAATCTATATCAGATAGTGAATTTCTTACATCAAAATTTATTTCATTTTATTTCATAACTCAATGTCAGAAAGGTAAAATATACAACAACATAAAACATACACATATACACACAATACACAATACAACATACATATATGTTGTATACAACATCTATACACACACACACAAAAAAAAACCAAGCATGTTGTTTGTGGTGTCAGTGAATTTATACAGTGGAAGCTTTCCCCACTCCTGCCCTGTGGCTAATGTTCCTCAGCAATGTTCACATTTAGTAACAGCTAGAGTCAAGTGAATTTTGAGGATAATTTCCCCAATGCATCATCAGTCCACACAGTCCAGTGAATCACCCACTATTCCAAAAGGTACCTCCTTCCTGATTGCTTCCCAAGAATGTCAACTCTGCCTTACTGTATGTTTTACCAAAACGATGAGACACAAAAAAGAATGTCACCACTGTTGGTAGTCTTTGCACAAAAGAGATTTTAAGTTGACAAATCCCACAGTCATGAATACACATGCTCATCTGTGTTTCCAAATAGAAAGACAAAGGATAAGATCAACTGAAACTTTTCTCTTCAAAATAACTTTTACCTCAGCAAATCAAAATACTTACAAGTTGTCAGCTTTGTGGAGCTTGAAGAACTTGACCATCTCCTAGTTTTACCAAGCTAAATTTCTTCTCTGGAACAGGAACCTAGAAAGTCTGTCTTTTATTCCTTTTTAGTTTGCATAAAAAGAACAGAAGCAATTACAGCACGTGTTTGCAGAAAACATATAGTTTTAAATTTTCACTATTTCTAATCTGCCATGCAAAGAGGGAGTAAGAAGTTGAACATGCAACTGCTGTTCAATTTAAGCATATTAAATATCAAATATTTAATCTCCCTTTATATTAATATAAATATTTAATCTCCCTTTATATTAATATAAATTTGAGCATATTAAATATCTTGATGAAGCAGATATGCAGAAAAAGGTAGAACTTCTGACAGTATTTTACCAGACTTTATAAAATACTGCAGGAATGATCATCAGGAGAGTACACACACTGGCAAGAATTTTTGATGCATGTAATCTTCCATTGATTTGAGGTGGAAGACCATGAACAAAAGAGCTTATGTTGCATCCAATGGTTTAAAGGTTCATGCTCTGAAGTTACTTCACTTTCATCAAACAAAATGATCACTGTGCATTTTATTTTACTTCTGCCATGTTAGTCCATGTCTACACAGAACAGACATGAAGACAAATGTGTCTCTAGTCTCAGTCTGCTGGTATGCCCCTTAAGCATTATTCTATCAAAGAACTGGGTATCTGAACTGTTATTTAAATTTGTCTTAAATGTCCCTTACTACTACTGTGGGAAAAATAAACCCTGTAAATAAAATCATCCCTGAAAACAAAATTCTTCAGAATATTTTGTGATTTCTTGAAGAAGGCCAGGATTCCTGTACTTTCTACAGGTTTTTCCTAATATAACAATAATAACAGAGTTCCTAATTCCTTTTCCCTTAAGTTTTTAAATAAGTTGGTTTGTATCTGCAAAAAGAAATAAAAGGGGGGATAATTATCCGCAGAAAAATCTTTAAGTAGATATTTTTCAAAACTTAGAAATGCTTAGGTACTTTTGAACAGCTCTAGCCCTCTCATGGCAACTGTACTCAGATTTCGAACAATGTTGCTGTCAAATATTCTTTCCACACACCACATGTACCTCACTCTAAAACAAATTCATCAGCTCCCAGAGCAGAGCTGTTTCGAGTGAAAATTGTGTTTGAGAAAAAAATTGTCATGTTTTTGTTTCTTTTAAAAACAGCATAGTCAAGAATCATGCTGTCTTAGAAATATGCAAAAGAATACTCAACAACAAAATTCAACTCATTATTTTTCTACACTGCAACATTTTATAAAAGAAAAAAAGGAAAAAGATAAAGAGAAACCAGTGAACCTCCTTAATAGTGTATAGCAGGAACTCAGATCCTGCCATATGAGCCTCACTGGGGAAATTTAAAGAAGGAGCTCTAGCAATGTAACGTGATTTGGCAAGAGATGAATTTGAATGTGGTTGTGAGGTCCTCACAAGCAACATATGCTTTTACTAAGCTGCAGTACTCCTTTCTCTCATAGTCTGAGCTTTTAAACTATTACTTTGTATTTTCTAAGATTATATTGTTCTACGCCAAACCAAAGTTGTTAGCTCTGGATAAAATCATCATATTAAGAAATTGCAGCTCATCCAGAGATAGAGAGAAAAAGAGGATATTTAATTCAGACCTCTTGAAAACATTTAAAAGAAAAATAGAGAAAGAAAGAGGGAGGAGGAGAGAGTGAAGGAGGAAAGGGAGAGAGATGGCTGCTTGTGATTATAAGGTGAACTTCAAACTTTTTCTATTCCTCCAGACAAGGACGTTGTTTTTTTTTAAATACCTCACCAGAGTTAAAATTTGAACTATGCACTGAGCATACAAAACATTTACTTATACTACTATGGAAATTTATAAATTAAAATGAAAAGAAAAAAAAAAAAGATTACTTCCATTATTTCCAGACACCACTGGAGACTGAAACATGTCTAAAAGACAAGTTACCAGAACAAAAATTGTTCTTCAATTTTTTGTTTCCCACCTGATGAGTGAGATGACAGTGCAGCCTAGAAAAGTTCAGACATGTCCTAAAATTGTTCTGCATACTTCCTGTTCTTTTTGTCATGTGAAGCTGACAACCTTTCCTTTTCAAATCATATTAATTTAATGATACTAATAATATCATGCTTGTTTTTTTGGCATTATTATTAATATCACCTCATAAGCAGGCCAGAACAGGAAGAACATTTCTTGCACGTGAGCTCCAGAGCTTATAGCAAGACCAGGAGAACAAGAATGTCTCTTCCTTCCATCTTGAGATTGCTCCTGTGAGAAGACGTGCATGGATAAAGCTGAAAGAGTAAAGGTTTACCATGAATCACCCTAGTTTCAAATGGTACTTTGGAAGTGTCTGCCACTGGGTTAAAGCTGCATCACGGGGCCAGAGTCTTGCAGTAGTCCTGCCCTGGGGCTGTGCCATGGGGCCTGTCGTGCCTCCACGGACAGAGCAACCCTGTCCATGGCAAGGGGGCAACTGGATGATCTTTAAGGTTCCTTCGAACTCAAGCCATTGCATGACTGAGTAAAGCCTATTTATTGTTATGAATAGCTATGTTGGAATACAAAACTGTATGTCAGAATCATTGAAAACACTGACAAATTTCAAATCCTCCATAGATTCAGCCTGATGTATTCCTCATGACAAGAAAAATCTAACCAACTCAAGACTTCGGGATGTTCAGATCCAAAATTCAAAAGCTGGCAGCTGGTATTCTTTGCCACTTATAGTGCAAATGCCCACCCCCCTAGTGTCCAGGCATAACTATCTCTTAAAAACAAGACTAGTTAAGACAGATACCAACAAACTCACAAATCAAAACAGTCCTCTAAGTAAATGCCAGAACGTATCAAAAGTCCAAAAAACTGAAGGGAGAAAACTGTTAATCAACCCTTAGGACATTCAGGGTACTGCACACTTCTCAAATTTCTGTTGTGCCTGATGCCTGAGTAAATAGTTATGTCCTGCATAGTGTACTGGTACGAAGAGAAAAAATGATTTCCTATTTAAGGCCAAGTATTCAAAAATATTTCCACCAAAAAATGTAGCTATATGATTCTGAGATAGTGTTTCTGAATCAATTTCTGAATCAATTCTGAGTCACCTCATGCTATATGTAGCAGATGTATTAATCTAGCTAATCCAGCTAAGAGGACGGTTCAGTCCTCTTTCAGTAAACAAATAGAAGAAAGATAGTTGCATGGAAGACTGTCACATTTGTAAACATATTTTCTTTCTTCAGATCTTACCATATGCTTCTTATTAGTCTGGGTTATTACAAGATGGACAGCATAAGTCATTTACTTTTGTAGTCAATACTACATTTAAAGATCAGATTTTTCTCTGTAGTTTCCTTAATAACTACAACTGTAGAGAAAAAAAAAATGCAAAGACAATACAGTGATGGCTGAAGAGCATCCCTAATATGTTACATTGCTGACATTGTTTTGGAGCAGTTGTCCCCTGTGAAAAAGGAGATTCTGTAACATGATCAAGGTAAGTAACGCACTGTAATGACTGGCAGAATAAGCACTATCTTTGTGCACGGATCTTAAGAGCATTATTAAATACAATTTTGCATATTACTTTTTTATCTGTTGTTTTCAAAGTTTGAAAATAATGTTTCTTGACCCAATAATCACATTCTTTACCTTCCACCATAGTTCTTATCACTAAATCCATATGGAAAATTATTTTTTTCTGTTTGCTCGTGTCTATCAGAATCATTATGATGATATTAAGAGCAATGTGGGAATTGAATGTTAATTAACTTGTCTAGTGGTCAGAACCTTGAATTGATAATATTATGAGAAAAACTGGCTGTAGTTTTAACACAGAGCTGCCTTGTGCAAACTACAATCCTAGCTAAATGACTTTCCCTATCTATGAATTAGATTGATGGTACCTGTGTACTGATTTACAGTACTGTGAAGTTTGATTCAAGTTGCCTGCAAAATTCTTCAAGATTTTCAAAAAAGTTCTGGAGAAACATTAAATGTATGGTTTTGCAAAGGCAGATTTGTTTTGTTTTACTTTGTTTCGTTTGCAATTAAAGATTTATTTAAAAAAATTTAAAAAGCAAAACAGTTATATTAGTTAAAGAGATAATTCTAATGCATTTTTATCCCATATATAATACTCTGAAGTTAGTTACTGGGCTTCCAAATGTATTTTTGTAAGAAATTTAGCAGCATTAATTTCAAGGCTTTTGAAATGAAATTAAAAGGGTGTGCCTTTCTGATTAGCCTAGAATAATTTAACAATTTACTTTAGGGTATTTTTATTACTCTTTCTTAATTAAGAAGACTACTTGCTAATTTTCACATTTCTGCTTTTGGAAGATCTTCCTTTACACAAAACAATAGTTCTGATGGGTTTTGGTTTTTAATCTTTAACAGGAAGCCAAAGCAGAAAGTAGTTGGGGAAGTTTTGAGTGGATTTTATTTATAAGAGATGAATAAAATGTCTTCTTCTATATTATAGCTTTTTTCATACCATGTTGGCCTAAAGTACCCCTTTGCATAACAATAACAAGCTTTTGCTATGTTTCATGTGTTCTTACGATGCTCATTGTGATAAACAATGATTCAGAAATTAATCACCGTGTAATTCAATTTAGTTGGTTTTCTTTTTTGTTTTGTCTTGTTTTTGTTTTTACAAAGACCTGCAAGCAAGAAAAGATGTCCTTTACCTGATAAAGAACACATACTGCTAACTTGCTTTGCTGTTAACTACCAATCACTGACATGCTTGTTTACTTTCAGATCTTATATTTTTAATACAAAATAATAATATAATAATACAATAATGGAGTTGAACCTATACTTTGCCTTTTGTAATGTATACAATGTGAGAATGAGTTTTAAAAATATTTGTGCCTGCTTTGCGGTTGTGTTGTATCTATCTGCAGATAACAAATTTAACTCCCTTCTCCACAGAATTTGTGAGACTACAAACTTTGAATTCTGTACTTCACAAAACCTCTTTTTATCAGTAACAGAGGCTACCAGATTAAGATGAGTTGGCAACCTGGTGAGGCAAGTAGCAGTAGAGAATCCAATTCCTATTTCCATACTCTTCTCCTTGACTGCAGCAGGACTTGAAGTGCTAAGATAATGAAAGCAGTACTCAATATTCTGGCACTGTAAAGGAGAAATTTCATTGCATTGAATTGTGATCTCATTGTTTCCTGGTTATACCAAAATCGAGGATGAAATGGGTAAGAAAAGCAAGAAAATAGGATTGCCAGGCACAAGGATATTCAGGTAAGATGTTAGACTTTATATGCTTTCTTTAAACTCTAACCACTCTTTAACTGAATATCATTCACCCAGTTAATACCACTGCTGAGCATATATTATTTCAATAGGTGGAAAAAGGAAACCCAGTGTGCAACGTGAAACCATTCACAGCCATAATGAATGATTAAGGAGCAAGACAGAGGCAAGTAAGTCACAGTGTAGTCAACTGCTAACATCTCCTCTCTCTTTCTCCTTCTTTCTGTTTCTTCCTCCATACCTCATCCCCCAGCTTTTTTAAAACTTGGCCAAGTTACAGATACCTAATCTTAGCTGCTGTACCTCATTCCAACAAAACAAATCAAGCATGGATAATAGCCCTTATTCCCCCTGAACACACACATCCACTTGCCAGTAAAATCGAGGCTTCTGTTCAGATCCAAGACTTTGTCTTTCTCCCTGCACTGCCAAGTAAAATACATTTGGTAACACTTAATTAAGGGTCCTATTCAGATTATATTGTTTCAATACTAAGAACAAGGCTTTAGCTACCTAACTCCCAATAGCATGGTTAAAGCCACTAATATCAAATTGGGAACATAACCCTTCATTTAGATTTAATATGGAGTGTTATTGTAAGCTAAATAATTATCAAGTGATTATTAAACCTTACCTAAAGATTAACAAGCATTATTAATTGCATAGCTGTTAACCCTCTATAATTATGTCCTTTGTAACCAGTTGGCATTTATTCATTAGTCTTATAGAGTGTTGTCATAGCTTTGAACATTATGCATCTCTTTTATCCTCGTTAGAGATATTTTAATAATATTTAGTTATTTGCGTTATGAGAAATAGCCATCTTAATTAATTTGCATTTTATGTTCATTTGTGAACAAAAATACTGTCCATTTCAAAGGATGAAGAGTCACATTGGGCCATGCATAACAGTTATAACATTTCCATTGCACAGAATAGTACAAATACATTTTTTCTTTTTTTTCTCCTTCTTTTGACTTCTGATATGGGAAAACATTTTACAAGCAAAAGCTCCAATTTAGATGACATGAAATAGTGAAGCATCTTGAAAGCAACATCTGGTGTTCCAAAATTTAATGCTGTAGGCTTGATTCTGCAGAGCACATGTGTATGTTGCTACAAGTATTGTAAGTGTGGTTATGTGACTAGCAGAACAGGAAGCAAGGCAGATTGATCCCACATCCATGAAAGGACTGTGGTGCAGTTACTCAGTGACTGCTGACTGAAAAAAGAAGTGCTCAAGTAAGCATCATTTAGTTCACTGGCTGATAATCACACATAAGCTCTTTAGCCTCGTCAGCTTTCTACCTTGTCATGTTATACTAACCATTTTTTCTGCTTTTTTTTTTTTGGCAGCCTAAGACGTCATAGTAATTCTTTCTTGTCATGCAGCGGTCAATGCTTCATCACACTGTTGTTCACAGAGGATTTGTTTGTATTTCCATAAAACACTACCATTTTCAAATCTGGCAATGTAGACATTGTGAGATTAAAAGACAGGAAGCGTGGGATTCCTCCTTTGCTGTTGTTGTTGTTTTCTTTTCTGTTATCTGTATACCATAATTAACCAGTGCACGGGTACCCAACTTTTTGGCTTGCTGAAGTCACATTGAGTTACAAAGAATTATCTTGTTCCACATATAAAATATATGATATAGTAAATTTATATAAGTAACAAAACCTGTTTTNCTATTTTCAGCATTTTACCCCAATATAGTGACATTCCTTGAGTTACATAAATGTCATCCTCATAATCAGCATCCATACTTCTAAGGAACTCCTGGAAATGGTGATGATTCAATCCATGGAACCTTATGAGATTCTCTGCTTTAATGGTGTGTTGCATGACATTTATTTTTAAGGCTTTCACACATAAATTTTCTTGATGTACAATGCGGTGATATGTCATCAAACTTGAGCTGCTGGTGGCAATTGCGTCACCTTCTATTAATTTTGCACATCCCTCTGTTAAACCAGCCATCACNACATCCCTCTGTTAAATCAGCCATCACCAGGGCACCATCAGTAACTATACCACACATGCTGACAAGGGTTAAAGAAAATTGCTTTCATGTAATTGTTACTGCTTCATACAAATCAGGAGATTTAGTTGCATCTTTTAATGACACCACCACAGGAAGCCATTTCTTCAGTGACATTACATTCATTATCCCTACCTCTAATAAAATGGCAAGTTGAAACATATTTGTAGCGTTAATATTTTCATCTATCGACAAAGCATAAAATTTGGGATTAGCAGTTTTACTTTCCACATTTCTTTCAAGCGACTTTCCTGTTCTTCACTTCACCTTCCTATAGCCTGGTGAGACAAACGGTTTTTTTATTTTTTTTTTTTAATCCAGGGAATTGATATCTCCCATGCTTTCTAAACATTGCTTAATAAACTCACCATCAGTAGATGGCTTTGATTTTTTCTTGCAGTCAGCTTTTATAGCAGTTTGTTTGAGTTTTATCTTTTCAAAAAAATTTGTTGAGATGACAGACATTTTTTAGTTCCACTATTTTGTCTTTACAAAGCACACCTTGATACGTGCTGAATTTGGTGGTGTGTTTTTGAATATAATGTCTTTTCCAATTGTCATCTTTGAAAACAGTCTTGATTTCCTTACAAATGTAAGCTTAGTGCCATATTGCTTGTCTTGTTAAGAAAAATAGTCACTTCTTCATTTTCTGTTGAACACTTTCTTTATCCATACTTAACTGGGTTCTGTTCTCTTTAGAACACCATGAGGTAGGATGTAATACTAGTACTGGCAATCACTTCATTGTTCTCAACAATTGGACAAACATAAACCATGTGTTGTACACATGGGACTTGATTCAACTGAGTGTGACAGAAGTGAGAGGCAGAGTCAGCACTGCTCTGTGCCCTCCCTTTCCCCTGGTTCCAGTCCAGACAGTGCTGATCACACAATGATGTTTTGATTGCTGCTGAACAATGGTTATGTGCCTATGACAGTCTCCCATGATGGCACTGTACAGTACAAGGTGCATACAGCCCATGGGCACGGTGTTGGACATTCCTGATTAATCTGTCCCACACTGTACCATTACTTTCACCCAAAACAAATGACTTGTTGCTTGCTGGAAACAGTCTCTGTCCCTTCTCCCTGGCTGTAAAACCAGGGAGAAGAAAGGGAAGGGAAAGAAAGCATGCAAAAACATAATGTGTCAATGGAAAGAGTATGTTAGTAAAGACTGAGACACTCACTGCTCCTTAGTGCAGATCAGAACATCTATCACTCTCTTCACAAGACTTGAACAACTACAGTCTTTGGGGCATCATTTGTGTGGGATGTCTAGACCTTTTCCTTACATGCTATGAAGATTGTATTAATTCTTGTCAAAGACACAGTGAGATCCAAGCATGTTTTATTATTAGTGCATTCTAAAAGTCCAACTTTTCCTGGTACACATGAAAAATCAATAATTGATGGTCCTCTCCTTCAGGCACTCAGAACACCTTCAGCCATATCCAAATTCATCACAACTGTCACCTCTTGTGATGTTAGATTCACAAAGAGCGACATCTATTTTTGCTTGGGTTTTTAAACCCTAATTTACAGCAGAGACTTGGGCTAATCTGTAATCATCTGGACAAAGTTTAGATACATAATAGCATGCAAACTTTACAGCTCAGGTATGTACAGTGCTATGGTTCCTCTGATCCTTCTCTGAACATCTTAGCTGCTTTCTGATTACAGAAATATTCAATCCAGTTGACAGCTTTAGGGCTGTATGTACAGACAGCTAACTGAAATTTTAATGGCTTGTGATGTACAGGAGAGCTGGGATGACTTACTTGTCCTCCCTGGCCTAATTATATCACAGAATCACAGAACTGGGGGGGCTGGAAGGGGCCTGCGGTCATAATTCTCAACCCACCTCATCATCTACTCATCTATTCTACACGTCCTCAACTTTGTTCTAAAGATGCTGTTGGAGACAGTGTGAAATGCTTTGCTGAAACCAAGGTAGACTACATCCACTGCTCTCCCGCCATCCACTCATCCAGTAATGACATCATAGAAGGCCACCAGGTTGGTGGCGGATGACCTTCACCTGGTGAACCCATGATGACTACACCTGAATGCATCCCATCAAGGCCCATGGATTTACGTACACTGATGTTGCATAGATGCTCTCAGACCATCTC
>VXAB01004395.1:0-27433 GCA_013399175.1 Odontophorus gujanensis
TAAAGACCCATTTATTTATGCTTTATTCATATATTTGTTCTTAGCTGAATTCTCTGGAATTGATATCTGGAATTGAGCTGAATGCTCGGAATGGATAAGCAGTTTTTTCTTTAACCGTATTGTGACTGTCACCTTTTTTGAGTAATATAGAACTGGTTATCTGCCATTAATTTAACTAACACCTGTGTAGGGAAAGACAAAGTAGACAATATCCACTTCTCTCCCATTATCTAGATCGTTTAATCCTAGATGCTTATCAC
This sequence comes from Odontophorus gujanensis, assembly GCA_013399175.1. Taxonomy (NCBI): domain Eukaryota; kingdom Metazoa; phylum Chordata; class Aves; order Galliformes; family Odontophoridae; genus Odontophorus; species Odontophorus gujanensis. The sequence continues at coordinate 261 of VXAB01004395.1, forward strand.
ATTGGTCAAGGGTGAGTTTCCCTTAGTGAATACATGTTGATTACTACTACTGACTTCCTTGTTATTCATGGGCCTGGAAATGGTTTCAGGATGAGCTGCTCCATCATCCTGCTGGGAATGCAGGTGAGGCTGGCTGATCTGTAGTTCCCCTGTTCTTCCTCCTTGCCACTTTTGAATATCGAGATGACATGATCCATCAGAAATCATCAACAGTGGCCCCACAGTGACAGCTGCCAGCTCCCTCAGCATTCGTGGGTGGAGGGGAGGATTTTTTTTTTTTTCGTCTTTATTCGTGGGTTTTTTATTTATTTATTTTCGTCAGGCTATTCAGAATAGTACTGGCCTATCAGAAGGAGCTGTGTTTCACCCTTCTGAAGCTGAAGGAAGTTCTTTGCTGATGTATTTGTGAGAAATATTATAAAGTAAGAAGCAGTCCTGAAAATGCTGCTCAAAGAATATGTATAAACAGTAGAGGGATGCAGAGAATGCCCAAGAAGATTAGGCTTAAAAATGTCAGTAATCATTTATTTCTGTAGATATACTAGTTATGTAGTTTCCTACCTCTATTACTTAAAGGAGGGGGACCACTCCTCCCTCCTCCCGGGTGTAATAACGGCAGTGTTTCAGACAAAACAGGGAAAAACTGCTTATCATCAGTGTTTGGTACAGTTCATAATAATGCTACTTTGATTTATCCCATCCTTTAGTAGAATCCAGAGCTTTGGGAATGTAGTGGAAATGTTTACAGCAGGCAGGGTGAAACAATGAAAGCTGTGGATACATTAAAATAATTCCCAGCACCTCTTTGAGGCAGTGGGGTAACTGTTGTAAGTTGTGATCGCTCAGCACACATCAGTGTTGCATGTTCTTATCACTTGTAACCCTTTTTAATTACAGGCACTGGGAATGTCATGCTGGAGTTCAGTTTCATGTGAGTCAGGGCTTTGCCTGAATTATGGTCACAGTAACCATAATTTGTTGTCCTAGGGAATACTGAAGTATGGTTGTGTTTGAGGAGAAGGTTATATTCTTAAAATGACTTCTTGTTACTAAGTGTCCATTGCTTGTGGGTAGTGGAGACTTTTTCACTTACTGTTTGCAGAAATGGAACTGATGTTACTAAAAAGTGCCCATCCCAGGAAACCTAGTTGGACTGTTGGACACTCCACATCTGTATGCTTTGCAAGGAGGGCACCTGCTCCGCTGCAGTGAGCAGAAATGGTGCAGTTTAAATCCCTATAAAACATACTGTCTCAGTAGTACTTGTACAATGAGCTGAACTGGAAAACGCCTGAGTACTATCAAAATCCTCTGACTGTTTTTTGTTCTGTTTTAGGCCTCTCTTAGAAGGAATTTCTCCCTGTGCAGCTCTGACTGTCTAGAGTCGCTGTATTTCTGAAGGTGTATAAACATCAGTGTAAGGTGATGAGGAGGAAATCAGTCGTTCTGATATTGTAATTTCTTTTTCTGAAACTTCTCCTGTAGCAGAGTAGTCACAGATTGCTCTGCATTCAGAAAGAAATGACAGACAGACTTTTTTTTTTTTTTTTCCTGTGTTAATACAACAGTGATAATCATTTCCAGCAAGGAAAGGAAGGGTTGCTACATGGAAGGGATGGTGATCAGTGTTTGCCAAAACGGTTGCTTTCTTCAAGGCCCTGATTCTGTAAGAAATTCTGGAAACCCGCACGTGTGAAGGTCACAGCAGGATCAGTGCTTTTATAGCTGTGTTTCCTGAGTGTTATGTAATCTCATCAGGTGGTAGATAAGCATTTATGGTTTGACCTGGCGACTTGTGACTGATCTGAGTGCCGTAAATTTCCAGTATAAGATGATCTGAACTGAAAATGCTTCTTCTGATTGTTTGAAATGTTGGCAACCTTTGATTATTTTCGTATTTCTGTCTTGGATATTAGTCCATAGCAGCTCTCTCGGAATTCTTGTTTTGCGAGATAACTTACTTTGTTAGAACAAGAAGACCAACAAAGGCTAGATACTACGCTCACCAGGCAGAACAATCCTGTCCCAAAGTCCAGAGTAGTTTCTACTCTAATCCTATTGGGTATTTGTTATGGTGTCATTTTTTTTCTTTAGAGAACATGAAGTTCTCTGTGTCACTTGTACTGATTTTATCTACTAAATGAAATTTCATTTAGAATCTGTTACAACTTCCTTAAATGCTGTGTCCTTTTGCATTGCTCCAACATGTTCAGCTTAAACTTCTAGTGAATTAAGTACTCACAGGTCAACAAAATTAATCTTCTCTCACTTTGCAAAGGATGAAGGGGTCAGCAAGATCAAAAACGCTTGACCTAGGTCATTCAGGAGTCAGTGCTAGTACTAGAACTATATCTGGTTCTTGTTCAAAGCCTGTCAGTCACTTAGATCAGTGTGCTGGCTTGCTGTGTCTGGTGCTAGCAGTTTTGGACCTGTCAGAGTGGAGTGTCTGAGCCAGGCAGCCTCAGTGGACAAGAGAGCTACACCTGCATTTTCTTAACACTAGTAAAATTGGTAGTGTATACTTACTAATTCCTCCTACAACAAAAAAAAATCTGGGCAGGTCAGGCTTTTCTCTGGGGAGTTGTACAAGTTGTAAAATGGATTGTTCTTTAATAATTTTTCACAATACTTGTCACCTGGTATTTAAACAGAAGATGCAATTAAGGACATATTGTTCTTCATATCTAATTTTTTCCCTTTAAGATAGAAACCTCAAAGCACTTGGTGTTCAAGTTGATCTTTCTTCCTTTCTTCCAGCTGACCAAATGCATCATTTCTTGAATCTGTAGTCTAGCACAACTTCTCTTACCAGCACATATGAATTCAACAAAAATAAAATCTCTCTTGACTCATCAGCTGCCTGTCAGTTTCAGATGACTGTTGAAATCATCTGGTTAAATGGAAATTGAAAGCACGGTCTCTTTGTATCTCTGGAAGAGGTCATTACTTTCAAGTCTGGGATTAATGTTTGTGTAGATGTTGTGAATTCTGGCTGTAATGGTCACCTGGAGGTTCCCCTCAGCCCTGGGATGCTGTAGGCTTTTCATGTTTTGACCAGGTAGCTTTCATTCACAAGCACTAGCGTTAGTATGAGGAAAAGGGAGTGGTGGGAATACATAGCTTAAGGGTAGGTGTTTGGTAGGGCAGGGGTGTGCCTTCAGGACAGCCTATGCTGTTGTGAGCCTGAGATGGCTGGGGTAGTGACTGCTCTCACAGCTTGCTGCCTCTGCTGGGAATAGTCCTGCCCTATGCTGTCCCTTCACTGCTTTGTCCTCACATCTTAGTGCTGACTGTTACCAGTACGTGTATACTTATATGTATGTGTGTTTGTGTATATATACATATAAATACGAATGCAGAAAGCATCATCTTAATCTTGATTAGCAGAATTCCCCAGGGAAAATTGAATACCTGGTCCCATTTCTATTGTATTCTATTGAGGTAGTAGATTAGCACTAATTACCTCATCAAGAAAGCTGAAGAGGAAATTCCTGAGTACACCTAGCAGCAGGCTTATTGTTTTGATTCTGTGACCAACGGGAAGGACTTGATGATAAAGACATGATATAACATCATAGCAGGAGAAATGAGTAAGAGGAAATAGGAGGGGCTGCGTGGTCAGGATTGGCTCATAGAGTAGTTTGTTATAGCAGATGGAGTACTGTGTTCTGTTTGTTTCTCAGACTTCTATCTGAAAAAGAGAAGATAAGCAGCTGTTTCAATGTGGGTAATAAAAGATTTTTTTTACTTAGCAAACTGAAAGACTGTACAGCTATGGAATACCTGTTTCTAACTGCAGAAAAGTGGAAAGCATGAGATAAGAGGGCTTCAGCCTGTTCTGGTTTTGATTTGAATCCTGCAGAAGGTAATTCATTTTTTCTTCTGAATCGGAATTGGTTGTTATTGACTGCCCTGATTTCTAACAGGAAACTGTTGTTTGTTTCATAATGCAGTGCTGTGGCAACTTGGAACTGGCTGTACATGAAGGTAAAGAACAGATCTGGAGGAACTGTTTTTGTCACTGCATTGTTCAGTGGTTTTGTCAGAGTTATCACTGGAGATGTAAAAGGACTTTGAGATCTTAACGTTGGCTAACTGAATGTCAGTTCAGTACTGGAGTACAGCCCTGTAGCCCAGGAATGGTTCCTTGAGTAAAATCTAGATCGTGGGGTTGTGTATTACCAGTTACATTTATTTATTTGTTCTTTAGTCTTCACACTTACCTTTCGGAACCTGATTGTGGAGCCGACCAAATAAGACTGGCTGCATGCAGTATTTGCACTCTAGAAGGAAAAAAGGCTTTGAATCACAATGACTAAATCGGTTGTTACTTGTTTCTTTTTGTGTGAAGATCACTATAATGTGCCTGCTGTGAAAAGGCTGGAGAAGTTAAAAGGAATGTAGTTCAAATTCTTGTTTTTAGTGGTGGTGGGATTTCTGGGGGAGAGGGAGGGTTGAAATTTAGGAGGATCTGTTACATTATGAAGATGTGATGTTCGGATCAGAATGGTTATGGTTTTGTCTTGGGAAGCTGTGCTGCATATCTGGGCTGCTCTACTTTTTAATTAAAAAAAAAAAAAAACCAACCCCCAGTTTGCTATTGCTAGATACTGTAATGCATCTGGCTAAATACTGTGAGTATCTACAGTACCTCAGCTGAGGAGGCAGAAGAGTCTAGAGTCCTTGATGCCTTGAATGTATCTCTAAATCACAGCGTCTTGGATCTTGCACCCTGCAATGCATGGACATGATCAAAATGTCAGCAGCTGCTTGCACATTTGTAGTGCTGACAATATGACCTTCAGGTTAAGAGATCTCCACTGACGTGAGCTCTGCCCGGGGTATGTTTATTTTACTCTGTGTGGAGCTTTTGTGGTTGCGTTCTTCCAAGTGACCACAAAGCAAATGAGAGTATAAAACAACTCTGTTCTGTGCGCTTGCGAATGGCCGTTGTAGGTCTCCTGTACTGACACTTGCACTTTTTTACGGTGCCCTGGGGTATGGTAATCTGTGGTAGAGAATGTGGACAACTTAAATGAGAAGAAATCATGAAAAAGAGGAAATGCATTTCTTGGCAGTGCCAACACTAGTTGGATTGGCTTCTGTTTATACCTAGATGGGTGGGTTTGCAAATGTGGGAGTTTGCTTGGGAGTTGGTGTAGATAGGAGGGAACAGTTATTCTGTCAGCCTGTCTCATCTCATTGCTGGTAAATGCAGCAGGGTATAGTGATGCTGTCTTGGATATTTTATCCAAGTTTTGCCTCTTGCCTCCAGAGCATGCACCCCTCAGAAATTAGTACAAAGCTGTAACAGCCCAAATGTGCTTGCCGCTTCGGTTAAATATTGCTTTGATATTTTTTCAGGACGAGGGAATCAGATGGCACAGGACTCAGACAGTGAAATAGCTGATTAATAACTCATAGGGTTTGTTACTCTGAGCTAAGTTTAGCCAAATGACTTGAACTGGAGCCTATCACCTCTTTATATAAAGTGCTCAGCTGATGTGAATCAAACTGCAGCAGCTCTGAATATTAAGGTTCTGTAAGGGGGAACTTTCCTGTTACCAAGCTCTGTTGTAGCTTAGAAGGTCCCTGGACTACTCTGGCTGCACATGCCTGTGATCTGGTATGATTTATGAGCTTTGTGATTACAGCATTAAAACTGCTTCCCACATCCACTCTCAGTCATCCACGTGTGGAGGAAAAGACAACATTTTGGCAGTACTGTTGGTGAGGTATGCTCACAAAAATGGGAATTGTGCCAAGCCGGAATCATTACAGGTTACAGTAACTCTATCAATGACTGTACTTCGCAGTTAAACAGTGTTTGCATTGTCTTTCTTTGTTCCCTTACACATTTGTCTTGCATGCCAGCCTCCTGTTTTTTCAGTTTCCTGAGTAGCAAATGACAAGCTCTATCAGGACAGCAGCTGAATAAGATACATGGTAAAATACTTGGGAAGGGAAGCTCTTTTCTCTGCAAACTTTAAATCATAGAGATGGTATAGAGTGTGGGCAGGTTAAGATGCCTGGTGTCTTCCAATCAGTGCCTTGATCTTGTAAGTGAAGTAAAGCTGAGTATTTGTAAATTGTATGCAGACATCGTTGTACCGAGTGAAATAATGTGAGTATGGTGTAGATGGTTAAGAGCAGTCGCAGTCTCTCTGAAGTACGAAAATGCTATGGTCCAGGTGCAAGACCTTGCACTGGAGGAAATTATGCAGAAAAGACTGCGCTTTACAAAACAAGCAGAGTTGAAGGACATCAGGTATCTTATTTGTAGTTACTGTATCTGTTACACAAGCAGCAGCACAGCAACAGACTTGTTAAATGTGTCTGATGTCAAATTTATTTTTAAAAAGCAGTGTTATTCATGTCTGGTGCCAGCCTTTGCTGCAGCCAGACTCAATGCTTGTGACGCAGCTATTGCTGTTGTGCCTCCTAGTTGCAGTTTAGGATTGAGATTAAATGGTTTTCTCTCACTTGTTCTGTCAGAACCCTACAGTGTGACACCTTCAGTCTTCTGTGAAGGTCTAGAACTAGACAGCGGTGGCATGCAACTTCTGTTATTGTTAAAAATGTTAAATTTTCAATGTTGAGTAGTTGACTTAGCTCTTCAAAATGCTTTTTTTTTTTTCAATACATAGTCAGAAATAGAAGTATGTGTAGTTTAATCAGCTTACTTTTGAGACTCAAGGAAAAAATGCTACCTAAAATCTGTCTTGATTGTAATAGCTCTGAGAATAATTGAATATTAGGTAAAGGGCACACGACTGTAGGTATGTATGTCACAGCAAACTGATTGCTCTAATGGGGCTGATCTTTATTAGCTTTGCTCAGACTTCAGTGCTTCATACAAACCAAAAAGTAACTTGTTCTGTATTTTCAGCTCCTCTTGCCTTTGTTGTTCAGTGATGTGATGAAAATTATCTACCAAATGGCTCTTACTTTAAAATGAGCCAATATTGTTGGATAGTGTGGGAATAGATCTGCTTTTGTGTTTGTCCCCCTCTGTCCCTTGTGGGAAACAAGAATGAAAACATTCTCTAAGGAGGATGTTAGTGTCACATATGGGTGTTTTATAGTAAACTGATTAAATGAGTTAGACTTGGAATTTGGAGCTCAGTATTCAGTCTCTTGTTACTGTGGATACAGCAGTTTTCTTTTTTCTCTTTAACATTTTCCGTATGTCACCATTGCTAAAGCTGCTGTTGGCTCCTAACTTACAACTCAGCATTATTTTATGGAACCAGTAGGATAACGGGTGGCTTTTTTTGTGTTTGTTAATTGGGAACGATCTGCATCTTCAACTGCAGCCTCTGGTAGAGAAGAAATTAAGTTGTTGAAGTGTAATGGTAGCTTTGGGGCTATTTTTATTGTTTGGGTTATGTTTCTTTTAGTAAAAAAAAAAATAATAATAATAATTCAAATCACTCCAACAGTAAGATCCTGTGCCTGTGTGCAGTTAGAGAATTCAGAGGGATAAAAGAAGTTTGCATAGCAACATGCTTCTTAAAACTTACTAGCCTTTTAATTTGTGATGTGCATTGTATCATAAACTAGTTGCAAATTTTATATGGGGATTCAAAAGTAGAAACACTGCTGTGGAGTTTATGTTGCTCCTAAGCAAAAAATCTAGACCTTTCTGATTCAGGCATCTCAATTGTAATTTTCTTGTCTCAGTTTGATGGAAGTTCTCACATGGAGGCATTTCTGCGATGAGCTAGTCTTTGCCCTGCCCTGTTTTGAAGATGGGAGAGGGGTGGAGAAATCTGTTTCCAAGCACGTTAACAAAAGAAAATGGCGATCTCTTCCCAGTTTGCCTCCATTTCTTGCCAATGCTCTGTGATTTCAGTAGCGTGTCTTCCGCAGAGTCTGCTCTGTAGGCCCAGCTAGAACAAGACACTTGAGTTCTTTTTGCTGAGGGTATCAACAGGACTAGTGCAACCCCACTGTGGTTGCTATGCTTTTACTGGAAATATTAGAAAGCAAGCTGACAAAATCAGTGGTGTTCTTTAAGCCCTTTAAGTCACACTCCTCTCTACAGGATCAAGTGCTTCATACGTCACAGAAAGGCTTGGTCTGGAGATGGTGACTGGGTGCAGGATTTGTGTGCTAAGTCTGAGGGTACCTCTGAATTGGAGGAGCTGTTGACTCCCTCAAGGGCAGAGAGTCCTTGCAGAGAGATCTTGGCAAATGTGAGGGCTGGGCAGCCACCAAGGGCATGAAGCTGAACAAGAGCAAGTGCCAAATTCTGTCCCTGGGGTGGGGCAGCCCAGGACTTATGTACAGACTTCGGGACAAGAGACAGGAGGGGCCACCCCACAGAAAGGGATCTAGGTATTCTGGCTGACAGCAAGTTGAATCTGAGTTGGCGGAGTGCCCTGACAGCCCAAAGGGCCATTCGTACCCAGGAGTGGTGTGTTGGGCACACACTGCCAGCCAGGAGAGGGAAGGGGATGTCCCATTGTGCTCTGTGGCCTCACCTCCAGCACTGGGTGCTGGTTTGGGCAGTGCAATATAAGAAGAATATTAAAATGTTAGAGAGCATCCAGAGAAGGGCTGTGAAGATGGTGAGGGGTCCAGAGGGCAAGGTGTAAGGAGCGGTCCTCTGGTTTGCTCAGCTCAGAGCAGTGGAGCTGAGGGGAGGTCTCATGGTGGCGGCAGCTCCTCACAGGGAGCAGAGGGGCAGCGCTGAGCTCTGGCTGAGCTCAGGCCCTTCCTTGTACTTTCCACAAGATTGAACTTGTCTGCAGAATGCTTGTGCTCCTCTTGGTGCTTTCCAGAGGTGTTCAGTTAATAGGTCAGGTTTACCCTTTCATGGGTGGACCTGCACACATTGTACTAATTAATAAACTGAACTCATGCCTATTGACTACAGGAAGATACCAACATCTGTGTATGTGAAAAAGTGATGAGGTGAATGGAAGTGTAATGCAGCAGGCACCGCACCCCCAGCAAGAAATTGCTTTCTTTGTTCCCACCTTCAAGCCATGTATAGGGTTTGCTAGCTGCACCCTTTGGCAGTAGGAATCTTAAGATTCTTCTTTATAGCATTTGTATGATAAATGCCTATTAATGCCTACTGCTGGCTCAGTGTGGGCTAAAATGGAGTTCAGTTTCCAGAGCCCCTTGATGTAAGGATTTTTCTTTATAATACAGCTTTTATCCTCTGTGAAACAGCTTTTGAACATCCTTAAAAGAAGGTAGTTAGAAATACTAGTTTTTAAGTTAACAAAATGTACAGGAATGGAGGGCAGTCCATGAGTTTAAAGGGATGGATGGAATGGATAATGGCTCTGTAACACAGTTAAGTGCAATTAAAGCAGTTTGTTTCTCTCCCTAGATCACTGAGATTGCAGTTATTTTCTTTAGTAGCTTCACTTTTTGAAATACAGAGTGATCTGTTAAACTGGAGCGAAATGAAAGGAGCATGGGATAATCCTATGGAAACGGTGACTGTTGTTAAGCTGCTTGAAATGTGAGCATTTCGGTTTGCTTTCTGCGTTCACTTGTGAAATGCAAATTGAGTTGAGAATGAATGAAGGTGTCCAACTGTGGAGCATTTCTCAGCTCAGGCTGGGCTGGGGGCAGTGTCAGCAATGTCACGTGAGTCTGAGCTGAGGCCATTAGACTGGGGACACCAGCTGTGCTATTATTAGGGGTTTTAAAGTCTGTGGCAGATGTTCCTAGGCTCTCTTCCAGTCTCCAAATGTGGTGCAGTGGAATACATGGAAAAAGGAACATCTGACTAATTGTTTTTCCATACAACAAACAGATTTTCTTCCCGTGCTGCTGTGCAAGATATTTTATGTTAACTTGCATGTATCAAAAATAGTTTGAAGTGTTTGAAGCAGCAGAATGAAATAAGTGATCCTATGAAGATAAATACAAGTGCTGTGTTTGAGAATATGACTCAGGGGACTAGCCAGGACTCAAGTTCTTAGGTGTGCATGTTTTACCACTCATGTTTGTTTTTGCTTTCTTTGATACTCCTGTTTAGATGGCGACCACTGTTGTGTTGCTTTTTGTATTATGCGTATGTGCACAGGGAATGAGGTATTAATGATATTGTGATTAAAATATGTATGCAGAACTGCTGTTATGGTGATACAGCATATAGCAATCATGGAAACTTTTGTCTGTGTGCGGTAGGAAAAGTATACACATGTATTATTTCATCTGTCCCCTCTGGAAGTCAATTAAGCAGTTTAAAATTCCCTGGAAATATAAATCCCAGGCTACCTAGCATTGTATGGATTTGTGATGCACTCGGTGTTGTACAGAATGCAAAAGGGAGGTGTCTACCAAGGAGATATGAGACTGATTAAATGGACAAAGGTACCTGAAGGTGGAGAATGACAGTTTTTTATAATAGGTATCAAGTATGTCTCCACCGTTTCTTGTATTATGAATTGCTTTGATCCTATAAGCATGTTGTTACTAAGCATGACAGCGCATGCTTAGACAGTTCCCCAGCATCATCTTTTTCCTTTAGAAAAACTAAAACTCTAACTCTGTTAGAGTTTGTGGATCTTTTTGAGCTGAAACAACTAAGTGGTGTCCTGTGTTAAGTATGGAATCTTTTCTTCTCTTTGTATGTTTCTACATAGCCCAACTCAAATCAGAGTTCTCTCATAAAGTGCTTTTTTTTTTTTTTAATATGATTAAAAAGTATAGTTCTCAAAGTAGATGATGTAACATGGAATTATTGCTGAGGCTTTCATGTTTTTTTCCATGCTCAGTGTTCCTTTTTAGATGTTATAGGTACAGACCATTCAGTTGACTAGAAAATCTAAATACTCATTTTCTTTATTTTATGTGATACTGAAAAAACAATGGCACAAAGCTGAAGTGTTTTTTTTGTTGTTGTTGTTCTTTTCCTCTTTTTACGTCAGTGAATTGGGTGCTTAGTCAAGTGTCAGGACCATTTTCAGGTGCATATTTCTGGCAACAGTTTCACTTCTAGTTCTTGTCTGAATGTGATTCCTGCCTGTACCTTCTGTCCCCAAACAGCTAGACTTCTTAATTTCTAGTAATCATGTTTTAAACCACTGGAGACCCTGATAGCTCTTTCCCACTGAACTGTGGGAACAGCCTGAAGAATGAAACGCCACTGCTTTCTGCAGTGAGATCTGTGGTGGATGTGACCCCAGAAGCCTTGGGTTGATCATGTGGATGAGTGTAGCATCTTGCAGCTTGCATCTTGTCATTTGAGAGCACTGCTGTATAACTGCACTCGAAGTAAGCTGCTCTGTGCTGCAGCCTGGGTGCTGATGACTTGGATTGGTAGCAGGGAAGAATCAGCTGCTAGCTGAGTAAGACTGTGGCAGTCTACCCAGGCACGAAGCTCATGAGGAAAGAACAGTGCCTCTGGTGTTACCGAGATTATAATGTGGGACTCAGAGAAAATTTAAGAGGATTAGTCATGGCATATTGCATTAATCCTGACTGCTTACTCAGAAGGATTTTTTTTTCCTGAAAATTTTGTTGGCAAGACAGAGAAAATCAGGATCTTGATCTGCAGGGGCTTATTCTGCAGGCCTGGAGCAAGGGCAGTCACAGTGTGCTAATGCGACTGGTTAGAGCTGGGCTTCCCAGGGAAGGGATGAGCTGTCAAGCCTGCACAATGGGAGGAGGCCCTGCTAAATGTGCTTTCAAACAGTTCTTTGTTGGGAGTTAGTTCTTGTTTGACTGGAATCCAGTATTTATATATCCTCTTACAGTATCAACAACTTTCTGACTGGGAAATAATTGCTTGGATTAAAGTGCTCAAGTCTTGCACTGAGAGTATTAAGCCCTAGACAGAGCCCCCCTACCACCCTGCCATGTTCTGAACTTCAGCAACCTGTCATTCCCTGCATGTGAGGTAAGAGGGTCAGGAGAAAAGGGGATTTGCTTATAACAAGTTTCAGAAGCATGTTTTCTCCATAACCCTTCTCCCCTCCCAGAGGTGTACTAGAGGAAGCAGTCATGCCTGCTAAATCCTAAATTCTGTGCTCTGTGCAGCTCCAGAGATGCCAGCAGTGGTTGCAGCAGTTAGGTCTTTTGACCGAAGATGCTTTTCCTGCAATTAATCCAGGCTAAACAGCTGCCCGTTACATTCTAAATTATCTGTAAATGTATAATGCTTTAAATATGCAGATTCTCATGTGAGCGTGCATCTTCCTGGGAAGATGGATCAACTTTCCACAGATGAAGTCTCATCCTCTCACTGAACATGTCCTGAATCTCTTCTGGGAGAATGTATGGGATTGTGCTGGCTAATTTCTCTTCCTCTTCAGCCTTAATCAATACATTATAAATAGTGTAAGAAAAACCTTGTGATGGGTGTGTGTGTTGTTGAAGGCTGATTTAGTTAACTGGCAGATCGATAGGTTAATACATGTTCCTGCTCCTTGGGGGAATTAAAGGCAGGCTGTGATTTATTATTAATTTAATTTCTTTAAGCTTGATGCTTTTTTATGTTGTTGATATCTTACACTGCAGACCATGTTCTTGCTTCAGGTCAGAAATAAAAAATATAGATTTACATACTGAATGAACGAGTCTTGGAAGAAGCAGATCTCCTGCTCTCTCTTGCTCTCTCCCTCCTCCTAGGTTAAAATCAGATCTGCTGGCCTCACAAAAGGGCTTTACATATCTTGCTCACTTTCTGACTGCCAAGCAGAGGCTGTAGTCATGCTGAACAAAGCAGCAGCATTCCTGGTTCCTTTTAATGATGTATTCAGAACTTCACTGCCTCCTGATTTAATGAGTACAGTGAATGTATTCACAACTAACAAGAGCATGCTCATTAAACAGCAGTAAGTTAACTGTCCTATTCTCTTCTCGCAATCTGATTCATAATTAAATGGTGCCGTGTCTCAATACAACACTGGTTTGCCAAATGGAGAAGGTAGATGTTTTGAGAGTATGCATGGTTAGATAGGATTGTTGCAGTGTAAGTAATTTAGCACAGCTTGCCTCACTGATAGGGCTAGTTTCCTTGGTGGGGGCCTTGTATTTTTCCAACCAATCGAAACATTTAGACACAAGCAGTTAGCCAAAACATTAATTTCAATAGCTTTTTAGTTGGTAAAAGCTTTGAGTTCTGTATTCTACTGTGTTGTACTGTTGCTGTTGCGTAAATCCAAGGTAGCATAGCTGTACTAGCTGGAATCACTAGGGTGTGACTGAGGGCCGAGATGGACTCTTGGTTTGCTTCAGACTGCTGTATAAACTCAGTCTTAGAGTCCTGATGGTAAAACTGTAATATTTAAGAGTAAAGAGGCAAGCTTGATGTTTTGTGTTGTTGGGTGCTAGTTGAGTGAGAAGGGTTGTGCTGCCCCAAAGCGAGAAGGAGCTTGTTGGAATTGCCCTCAGTGGTGTTGAAATAAAAGTAGCAAGTGCATGCTTGTAGAAGTTATCTTCCTCCAAAAAGTGCACTTGTTTTGATTTTTTTATGGAACTAGGAGTTAAAACATAAATACAGAGTATTTATCCTTACTCTTAGTCTGAGTCTATTCTCAAATATTTTGTCTTATGTAACAGTAAGCATTACAGAAAAAGAAATGCGGGGGCAGAAGGAATCTGAGGCTGTAGGGAGGATAATATGTACAGTCTGCTTTTCCACTGGCCACCTCCTGACACTGTTCTGGGGGATTTTAGCATAATCAGAATGACACCAAGCCAGTTACCATTTTCAAAACAGCTTTCAATCTAGTCTGCTTATGCTTTCTTTTATCCATCAAACTGGCTTCATAAGAAAAGCCTCTCAATCTTTGGTACCTGTTTGCCATATGGAACAGCAGGCTCCTGTGAGGATGGGGGCAGATGTCTGATGCAGCCGGCTGCAGCTGCTGCCTCTTCCCGCAGGCAGTCTGTGCATGACTTGATCTGTACTCTCCAGGCAAGGAGCACAGATCCCTGCAGGTCAGTGCCTTGGGAGCCCATCAAAGCCTAGCAAACATATGTTGAGTTTTCTAACTATCGTTAGTTTTGCCTTTCTGTTTTTCCTTAAGAGCCGTTTTCATTCAGATACACTGAGTCAGCAGCCTTGCTTCTCCTTTATATCAGTCCTTTTATATTAATGAGAACAGTAAGCTTCCATTTTAGATGTAGACTTCACATTCTGCTCGTACTGATGTATGTTACAAAACCTATGTGTGAAGTAATCCAAAATAAAATGACATTTGCATGCTTTGGAGTATGGAAGAACGTGTTCTTTCCATCATTGGATAAGGAGAACGAGCCATGGTGGTTGATTCAAACTGGGAACCACTTGTTTACATGGAGTGTCATGTGGAGACATGCTCACAGCTACAGGTGGCTTGTGCAACACGGGGAGGTGCAGTGAGTTACTGTGTGTACAGGAGGCAGGTGGGGGTGAGATGTCAGGGTTTCTTTGGGTTGTTCTCAGTTCCCAGCAGAACTTCCCGGCTGCTGGGTGGAATGGATGAACTGGGTTATGGGGTCTGTCTTGTGCCTTGGTGGTGCGGGTGTGTCATGGGGGTGTCGTACAAAATGGAGCATGGAGCGATGTCTTGTGGTGTTCTACTTCTGGCCCCACTGTGTCTGTCCATATTTTGCAGATTGGCAAAAGGCCTGGCTGGTTTTTCCTTCGTGTTGGTGATGTCAGAAAAAGACTATTTCAGGAACAAGTTGATTTTATTTTATTCTTATTTTTTGACCTTGAAAAGCTTGAGCTTTTATGAAACTAGACCACAAATGTACATTAGAGAAGCAGGAGGAAAGTGAAAGCAGTTCCTGCATTACAGTGCTCACTGCTATTTTTTCTTTCTTTCTTTTTTTTTTTTTTTTGCAAGGTCTTTCTAAAAGCATCCCCTACATTGTCTGCATTATGGCTTCTGATTTTCTTACAGTAGCATATCGCCCACTTCACACTCCTGATGTTAGGGCAGTCTGCTGCTCTGCCAGCTCTCTCAGAGAATCTGTTTACTGCCTTTGCCTAGGTATTGGAGAAGCTGGTAAACATCCTAAGCGTTCTGAGTAATAATTTATCCTGCCTACATACAGAGCTTTCAAAAAAGCTGCATTGAACTCATATTTGCTCGTGTGGGTGTGAAATGGCTGTGTAGGGGATATTATTCTCTGGAAAATGATGCACCGCTCTCTCTGTAAGCTTTCTTGCCACAGCTGTTTGGTTTGGATCTTCATATCCACCGTATCTAATAATAGGACATAGAAGACACTGAAGTTACCTTGCATTAGTAATGGTGGCACTAGTTGTTAGCTGGCCTTCTTCAACCTCTCATTAGGTTAATTTAAAAGTCAAGGGCCTTTTACTTCCTCACTACCCTACTGGTGCACTGAAACAGTATGAAAGTTGTATTAAAACTTATCAAAGGAAATAGTTTAGAAAGGTTGAGTAGAAACACTACTAAAGAAAATCAGAAATCTTGTGCTTTGCATGTAGGGCTTCTTATGAGGGTTGGATTTTTTTCCCTATGAAAGAATCTATGTGCCAGAGAGTAGATTTGGTTAGGGTTAGGTATTTGAATAAAACCATGAAGACAGAAAGTCCTGAGGTTATGCAGTCAGTGTAGGTCATGTAGTCCTGGATTGTTTCTACTGTGGCAGCATAATGTACTATGGGTAGGTAGGAGACAACAAATGAATCATTTAAAGATGAATGGTACTGATTGTCTTTATGATGTGAATGTATAGTTCTGGCAGTTCACATCCACAGTTGCATAAGCGTGGGGCTGCTCAAAATACACAGGAAGCAGTGACTCTCCCAAATACTGAGCTTCTCTAAGTTGCTTGGATTGATCAGACAGTTGTAGAGTTAAATCCTAATTTATCCTACTGAATATTTAACAGTGTTATAGTCTGGCAAAGGATAAGTAGTCTTATTCTCTGTTCATTAGTGATTATAGTGTCAGCAAATCTTCATGCTGTTAAAGATGCATGGGTAAGACAGATGGAAGATGGCAATTACATGCACTTGTTGGGAAATTGGAAGGGAAAAAAGCTCTGGTTGGAAAAAATCCTTATTCTCAGGAAGAAGTTTCATAACTGAAAAATGAATGAAAAATGGATTTTCATTAGATATTTTATTTGCTGAGGTTTCAGGGAAATGTGGAAATCCCAGCTTGCATGCCAAAGGTATGAACAGGAAGTCTTTCTTCTCAGCTTTGCATGGCAGTAGGAAGAAAAACATTTTCTTTTCTTGTAGGTCTTTAAAAAAAGTATGTTCCCCACCCTCTCCCCCCCCATTCCCTGAGCACTGAAGTGCTGCATTTGTATACTGATGTATACAAATGGAGATGGGAAGATGTCTTCTTTGAAACTTGAAACAGCTGTTTGAAATACTTTGACTCGTGGTTACTTTAAACCTCATTACTTCACTATTTGGCTTAAATTTTGTTTCTCCTATTTCAGGGGTTTGTGTTCAAGCTTATGATGATGCATAGAAGTGCTCATGGGAACAAAGGTAAATTTGCAAATCAGAAATACCTGATGAAATCTACCGTTCACCATATGGTGAATTTCAGTCTCCTGTAATGGCAACCCTGATGCTCATAACAGTCCTTGTACTTCAGTAAAGCTGTATGAGTCAGGGCTGTCATGAAGCAGGAAGCAGTGCTGTGAAAAGGCACTGGGAATATCAACAGCTCTGCTGATGAAGTAAGTGATGGCTTTCCTATCTTAGAGGCTGGACTTTGTCCAGGCACGTGGTTATGCTCACTCTTTAACTGAAGAATAATGGAACAATTATAAATCAGACTGAAAACGTGCGTGAGTATGAAGGATTAATATGAAGACAGGCTGAAATGAGGATTTTTTTAAATTGAATTTGCATAGTCAGCATTCAAAGGCTGTTGCCATAGGAAGCCCTGTAAATAACCATCAACGTAGGTGTGAGCCTTTTGAGTAATTACAGCTGAATTTTACAGAAAATCTGGATAGTTAAACAAGACGGGAGAGAGAACCTGAATAAGCAGGAGCTGTTGAGAAATGCTTGAAACTGGATTATGCTGGGAGGGAGTTGCATTCCATATCTACAGTGATTCAAATATTTGTTACTGGTGTGGATTTCCCCTTGGAGTACCAAGTTTTTGCATCCTTTGCTTTGAAGCAGAGTGCTGGATCAGGCCACCAAGAGAACTGCTGCTGGAGAAGTGGCTGTGTACCTGGATGTGAGTAGACAGGGGGATGGCTGAGGGGGTTTTGTAGGAGATATTAGCAAGTTAAACTTGTCCTTCCTCAAGAAAACTACAGAGCTAATATTTTGAAACTCTTAAAACTCAGAATTTGCTGAGGGACTGCTCATGCATTATATACCAGAGGGACAGAACTTGTGTTTCTCTGCCCTTTGGAGTGTGAACTCAGCGCAGCAGGGCTTACTTTGTGGGAGTACTTGTGTGATTGCCAGATGAGCTCATGGCTGTGCTGGTCCACCGGTGTGTCTGGACTTGCAGCAGAAGCCTTTGTCTGTTGAACTGAAGTTCTAAAGTGCTACTTTATTTTATCCTGTGGTTAAATGTTACCACTTCTGTGAAGACTCTGGAAACATTTTATGGTGTGTTCAGGATGGTAAATATTGCCTTGTTTTTGCTTATGATGTTTACCAGGAGAAGACTGATAACCTCTGTTCCATTCAGAGGGTGTTTGGCATACAGCTGTCTGCACTGCTGTGTGCTGAATCTAGAAATTCTGGATTTGCTGAAGAATGTTGATACTGTAAAGATCACAGTTCCAGTGCAGCAGACTGAAGAGAGGAATAGTGTAAGCCTTTCTCTTTGACTCAGTTTGGTAGTTCATGTAACTGCTCAGCCAAGAGAGGGCGAGGAAACTTGTGCGGGAGCCAAAGTTACAATAGCATTCAAATGACCTTACAGCATCAAGAACTCTTCTTCGTGTGGGGAAAACGCAAATAGAACTGACAGTTAAAGCAAGCGTGCTGGCCAAATGGTGAAGTTCTGGAGGGGGAAAGCAGACTCTGGAAAGGAGGAATGCTACGCAGATGATCAAGAGCAAAAAGCACAGCAGAGCAGGTACAGCCGTGGCTGTTGTGGCGTTACAGTCCCTTGATACTGCTTATGAGTTTCAAAGAGCTCAGCTTTGAATGTAGTATATGTGTAATGCATGTCCAGAAGCATTGCTAACTATGTATTCAATCATTTCAAACAGAGAGTGCATGCAGATACTGCTTTCATGCTTTTTGGATTCCCTTAGTCTGCAGTTCAGCTGAATATTGTTTTTCAGCTGTTGTGCTGGATAACAGTGCCTGGCCTCTTACTCCAGTAATGCTGAGCTGCTGTTGTACTGTTACATGCAGCTTTTGTACTGTGGGGGAAGGAGAAAAGACTTCTGCTTTGCTGTGCAAAAGTAGGGCATCAACAATGCAACTGTGCTTGGGGGGGTCCAGGATTGCTTTTCATTCTGTTTTCTCCAGACTGGAGTTTGTACCTCAGAGTCTGAAGTTAGTCCCAGTAACATGCCATGCTATTTCAAATGCTGACACCCTAAGATGTTTCGGTTTTTTTTTTTTTTGTTTGTTTGTTTGTTTGTTTTGTTTTGAGAATAAAGCAGTAGAAATTTGAGTTACCTAAAACTTTAAAGACTGAATGGAACTGCTTTGGTCATCAGTTGTCTGAAGTCATGGTGTTATTATTAAACAATTGCTGTGATGGCAGCAGATAAATCTGTGCAAATTTACAGTCTTTGGGCATCCCAAATAACTGCAACTTCTTTGAAGCCCATGGGATAATTTGTTTGTCACTTACTTCTTTGCTGATCTGGGAAGGTGAAGGGCCACAAATGTGTTTATGTAACAGATACTTTGGTAACTTCAAGCCTCATTCAAGCACAAGATGACCTGTACTGGGTTTTGCATCATTTTATTAAGCTCATTTGAGTTCAATTTTCTTGTTTGTAGGTAAATTTGAAACCAGAGTATTCAAACAGGAAGAAAAATAAAGCTACAAATTACTGCATGGATTTCAAAGTTATCGACTGTCTTTGATAGAGCTCTATTCTTTCATGAATAACTGCTTAAATCTTGATGGATCTGAAAAGCTTAATTGGTGTTAGGGAGTTCAGTGCTCACGTTCTGGTGACTGGAAGGTTCCCACTAACAAGCATAGTTACTGTGAACTTTAAATGCAGTTACTGTGAAATTTAAATGTAATAAATGAGGAAAAAGTGTATATAATTTACTGTTTCTTTTTACTATTCTACACTTTGGCTGTCTGAACTCTGTTAAAAGAATGAGTGTACTTATGGAATCTGTAAAAATGGGGAACTGCTTCTAGTCAAGTTAAAACAGGAATTAAGTTCAACTTTTTTTTTTTTTTTCTCACATGTACTTTGTTACAAAACCCATTTTATCTCCCTACCAAGACAATTTAAAGGGCCTTTGCATGTCTGGGAGCTTTTCAGCTTTGGAACAGTGCCTGTAGTGCTGTTCCTCACTTTGTGATTGGTTGACTTGAGGGAAGTTGAAATTCCTTCATCAAAAGCCTTACATTCACCAATTTCATAGACATGCAGCCGACTGGCATTACCCACAGTGCTTCAAGTCCCTAACACTCCCAAAATCTCAGTGCTGTTCTTAGACGACTGCAGGAGAGCATGGGGAAGGAAATGAAGATTTTTTGTCAAGTTGTTAGCATCTGTAACGTGACTGTGCAAATTACGGAAGCGTAACTGTAATTGGACAGAGATAGAGCTTGTATCAGGCAGGAAGAATGCCTTTCTTGTTAGCTCCTTTTATTCTTCTCTTTCCTGGTCCCCACTAGTTCAGGTAGGAATACACTGCAACCAAAGAGCCACCTACATTCTCATAGGAGCCTCTGTCTATAGGCAGTGGACAAAAAAAGGTATTATTGAATGGAATACATTAGACAGATTTACCTGATCATTTTTATGTGACTCACTTTCCTCTTGTAAATTCCTGTTTTGTCTCCGTTAACATTTAGCTGTAGTTAATTCAGAGATACTATTTGCACTGTGCACTTAACTTACCCACGCTTACTGTTCGTTTCCACTGAGTGTACTTTCAGTGAGGCTTCTAATTCATGCCACAGTAGTTCAGAATTTGTCCCCAGTTATCTTTATTTGTAAAATATTGAAGAACACTTGTCTTGCACAGGTGTTGAGTGCTAAAATAAGAGAGTTTTTCAAGAGATTTTTACATAAATCCCCTCCTCAATGTATTCGGTGTGCTGCTATTTGATATATCTACATCTATGCACTGGGCTGCTATGGAAATAAATTTTTCTGGTGAATTGTGTCCCAAAATGTGTCATTAACGCAGCCTATAAGAAAACTGGAGGCAGAGGAAACTGCATAGAAGGTGCTATTAAAAACTGCTCAGTGAATGGGCTTGAGGTTTTATTTAATGAGACTGGTTCTGAACGCATGAAGGTGGCATGGATAAAAACAGAGTGGGTCTGCACCAAAACCTGCTGTCCTTGCAGGCTGGAAGGAAAGCTGAATAAATTTTAATGCCAACCTTTAAGCAGAACTGGAAGTGTTGGAACTAATTTATAATACATCTATTAGCCTTTCTAATGAGGATTTTAATGTGGACTATTCTGGGGCAAGTCATTTCTCATATGAAATTGGAGGTACAGATGGATGTGTGGCCTTTTTGAGCTTGACTTTAGATGGTTGCTAGTCATTATGGGGCTGTACTGCAGTTACTGGCAAAACGTGAGGATTAGAAGGGATAGGAGTGTATTTTGTATTGTGGTTTCTGTGAAACTGTTTCTTCATCAACTGTGGTGCTGTTGTTCCCTCTGATCATATCGCATCCTGAAAACCTTCTACCCTAGAAGAAATGAAATGTGGTTTCTGATGTCATTTGGCTTCACACACTCAGGGTTTCATCACAGAGCTGGAACTAGAGTTGAAAAATGTAGTTGACGAGAAAACTTTCAATACATCATGTGCAGAGAGAATAGCTGCCTAGTTAGGCTCAAAAAATCACGTGAACTTGAAAGCCACTCAAGAGCTTAATTTAGTGGAAGACTGGCCTGAGTGGCTTAATATAGATAGCTCAGATGTCATGTGGAAATTCTAATTTAGACGTGTATTGATATAAGAGACCTTGAGATTATTTTCACTCGTTCCTTGCTGGATTGCTTGTGTGTTTCCTTCCCATAATCCTACTCCTTACAGTACAGTGGCAACTGGTAATGCACAACTGCACCTAACTGTGCCAGGGAAAGTGAAAGGAAATGGGCCTTCCACCACTGGTGCTTTTCCTGTGTTAGCCACTTCTCAGTGAATTCTTCAAGCTGTTTGGTTTTCAATAAACTTGTTTGGTACTGCTCCCAGTAACTTTGACAAAGAAAGTAAAATAAGAAGAGACATGTCTCTGGTAAGGATGTCCTTCAACGTGATGAGAAGTACTGGTGGCTTTTGAACTGGGCTAATCCTTCCCATAAGTGAAGCTCCTGAAGCTATGAAAGAGAGAACGTATGTGGTAGGGAGGACACCTCTGAAAGTTGAGAGTGAAGTAGGTAAGTTTAGGTGCATGACTCTCAGCCTCATCATGCCAGCGGGAAAACAAAAGAAATGTTAAAGGATTATCCTAAAGTGGTCTTTTTTTTTTTTAATTGTAAATAAACAGGGATTTACTTGCCTGTTTCCCAGCGCTATAACTTCAAATCACAGCTATCGGCATCAAAAGCACAGTAATTTTTAACAAGGTCCTGAAAATTTTGTTTCTGGCATGGTCATTAACATAACATGAACAGGAAGGTCATAGTGCAGCTGATGAGACTTGCCCTCCAATGAAAATGTCATGGGAAAAACAAATGGGCGAATGGGCTCCCTCTGAATCTCTTGTAGCCGTGGAAAATTCTACGAAAATCTCTTTTAAGAAGGAAGAAAATACTAAATCTTTACTTTAAAAAAAAAAAAAAAAAAGAAGTTGATGTTTTGAAGTATCACTTCAACTCTGCACAGGCATTTATTTGCGATAAAACTGTCCTGTTAGTTTGGAAGTGCTGGGGATTTTGGCTGCACAAGAAAAAATACATTTAGATCACATGTTCAGTGTGGAATAACTGTTGATATCACTGCCAGGCTTCTTGAAATTAAGGAACTTTATGATGTGTGACTGTGCTTATGGACATATAGCATCTAAAAGGGTGAGTTACTTCAGGAGGAATCAGCGGGAAAGTTTCTGTTTTGTTCCATGTGAAGAATTAAAATGCCTCAACAGTTCCATCTGAGGTAAAATACCTCAAATGCAGATGCTGTGAGTCGAGGTGATTTTATTTTTTGAGTTGCCCTGAACATTTTAGATAGCACTTAAGCATAGCTAAGCAGTGTAGAACACAGTTTCATACAGTGTCTGAAGATGACCCGCTTCTTAGCGTGTCTCTTACGTTTGTACTTATCACAACTTAAAATCAAATAGAATCTGTCAGTTAACATAAAACTGGCTTTTTGAAGGGTGAAACAGGGAAATAATTACGTTACAGCTTTACTGAACAATAATGTGTTGCTTTGCTACTGATAAGAAATATTTTCCTCAGCTTTTTGAGAATGTCTGTGGGGAGGACAGCCTCCATTCCTGATTCATTTGCATTAGAGGTAGAGTTTGTTAAAACTACCTTCCAAAATGCACACCGAATGTTTTTGTTCCATTAAATGCGTGCTATTAAATACAACTCTTTTCCGAAGGTGGAAAAGGGAATAGGCAACTATTTTTTGATGCTAATGCATTCTTGGATATTGTGCAGTGCTATCAAAATTCTCCCGTCTCCAGTTCTGACAGAAACATGCCCCTCGTTGCTTTTTACTGCTGCAGCTCAGAACGTTGGGTGATGAGGGATCTCATGCATTTTCCCTGGAGTAGCGCTCATAGCATGCAATGAAATAACACTCATGGCACAGGTACCACAGAGCAGTGACTTGGGCAAAACTTTTAACCTCTGCCTGTTTTATTACCACTTTAAGTAAGGAAAATAACTTTGGCAATGTTGAGTGCTACCCCTGGCCTACCAAGTATTGTGTACTTCGTTACGTGGTGCTTATATATATACACAGAAGGAATCATAGAGGGCTGCAGGATTGCCATTTAATGTATATGTAAGTGTACTGGAGGTTGTTGGTGGGTTTCTGGCATATTCCAATTTTATGGTCAGTGTTGCTTATAATGCACTTATGCTCATGGGAAAAAAAACAAAACAACAGATATTTCCAATTCAATTTATTGAGGTTGTTTGTGTGGCATCCTCCACTATGGGGGAAAAAATATATATATTCTGTCTGTGATCTACATACAGTAAAAGCTTCCTGAACTTGACAAACAATTCTTCAGTCGTCTCTTTGGTCTCTCTGACATCACGCTGAGCTGTGGGGCTGCTGCGAGGCCTGTGTGAATGCTTTCTGCTGATAATGTGCATGTCTTGTATCCGAGGCTATTTTTAGCAGTCTGGCTAGATGCTCAGAGTCACTGAGGGATGGAGTCCTGCAGAGAGCTCTGAAAGGGACCTGCCCATGGTTTGCAGTGGAAAAGGGGAAAGCAGGTTCCTTTCATTCCCAACTGTTTTGTCTATTTTTGACTCTTCATATTTCCTGTTAATGTGCAAAAGAAAGACGTGTTTCTCAGGTTTGCCAGCTCGAGAAAGATAGCATACGTTGAGCTGGAAATAATCTCCATGTTACTGAGGGAGAATTACATGAAAACTTCCTTCTTGATTGTGGTGAGGGTCAAAGGCTTTCTGGGTCTTAAGAAATGGAGACATTTTAACTAGATTGAATCTCAGAGCTCTTCACACATTAATGGAGAGGCTCTGACCTGAGCCATTTTGGGCGAAGTGGAAGCGACTGTCATTTGCCTACTGCATTTGCTTATGCACAAGACTTTTCTGGCTGCACAGTAACTAGAGAAGGGCGGTACAGATCATGCCACCAGAAAAGGAATTGGTTATAAGGGGTGGAAATAATCAGCTACAGGCAGTCTTCTAATGTTTAAAATTTCACATATTAAAAATGGATGTTAAAAAAAAACAAAAAACAACACAACTACTAATGAACTTCAGTATGAACTCTCTTATTCACAGAACTATTATAAATAAGGACAGCTGAAGAAGCAAAACAGCACAAAGCATAAGAAGGCCCAACAGTGAGCATATCCTTGTCCTCAGTTATGAACTTGAGTCACGAAAGCTGCTGTTTTTTCCTGGTGGCAACAAGCAGCTAGTGAGACTCCCCTGAATACATTGCCATGCTTTCCTGCCTCCTGCCTTTCAACCTTTTTAATGTGAATTTTGATTTAGAACAGAGAGAATAAAGTCAGAGGTTACCGCAGTGTTTTGATTTTCACGTGTGTGGCTGAATGAATGTGCTTTTCTTGGCTTTCATGTTTATCTTTGCAAGTAAAACGTGCAGGTAGGGAATGCAAAATGGAATTCCAGGCTGTTATGGACTTCTCTAAGTGACCTACTTGGGAACGCTGCCACATAGCAGAAACATTTTGGTGATGTGTGTTTCATTGCTACAGGGACACCGTAAGATAAAGTAAGCTAAGTCATGTCAGTAGCTATTGTGCTTCATAAAGTAAAGCACAGACTGCAGTTATAACCTAGTGGCTATGGTGGTATCCCTTGCCTTGCAGCTAGAGAAACTGATGAATGCAGAATGGTAGCTAGATATTAAGGATTGAGTTGAAGGCTGCTGACATTCATAACTCTCACTGAGCTTGGTGACTGACGTTGGGGACAGACATTCTTCCTATCTGTGTAGCAGTGTGCTCTGCCACTGTGCTCTGATGTGCATCTGAATTACTGGAATTGAGCTTTTAAAAAAATAAAGAATAGAATTTAAAACAAAAAAAGCAACCAAGAACTGAGCAGGACAGATCAGTGACATTGTTGAGATATAAGACTGTAGAAAGAAACTTCCTAATAAACAGGAATAAACTTGTGCAAGGGGAAAGAGGAAAAAATTGTCAGAATGTGGAAACCTGCAGCAGCTAAATCTGACAGTAAATCATATTTGTGTTTCAACAGCCAAGAAAATAGTCTTTTGTGCTAGCAATCTGTTTGGGTTTTATATGGTTTCTTGATGGCACTGTATATTTGTGCCTCTGTATAAAGGCCTTTGAGAAGTTGATGAATGGCTCCGTTCTTTGCTTGTCCAGTGCGTGTAGGTCTGAACATGATGTAAAGCTTGATGCAGAATGAAAGCCTATGAACTATAATGCAAAAGTCAGAAGGAGAAAAGATGCATGAATAACCCCAAAAATATGATAGCAGCTGTTAAGTGATCTCTTATCTGCTGTCAGACTTGTCCTGCATTGCTCCTTTCCTGCTTCACTGTTAATAGACTTCGCCATAGCTGAAATGAATGTGAGCTGTACAACACCCTTCTGTTCGTTATCAACATTGGCATGTTAGCACTTGTTTCCCAATAGGACTCAGTGGGAGACCTTACAGGTGTATGCTGTATTGTTCCCTTGAGATTTCATGGTGTGACTGGGGAAACTGCTCTCTTATCTTGCACTTTTGGCTCCTGTGCAAGTGATCTTAGCCTAGAAAACCACAGATCCAGGTCTAATTGGTGACCTTCTCTTTCTCTTTTTTAATAGACCTTCTTGTTTCGATGGCAGTGTAGGTAGAAAGGGATACTGAGGAAAGGGGGCATTTCAGCAGTGGTTCATCCTTCAGAAAGCAGCAGCAGAGTGCCTCACTCGGATTGCAGGGGTTGCTTGTGCTGTGGGCAGGTACCAACACATCCAGCTCACAGAGGCATTGTTAGATTTAGTGCTGCTTAAAAGCTGGCTGCTCTTACTAACTGCAGGAGAGAGGATGGTTTTGGCCTTGGCATGTCTGTTGCTGGAGATGGTGGAACTTTCTACCAGAGTTACTGAGTCAGTGAGTCATGGGAAACTGTTACTGCTCTTCCTCCCAGGGAGGTTCCAGTGCCATGAGCAAGTTACTACCAAAGTGACCTACTAATATTTTGATTCCAAAGAAGGGCAGCGAAGCTGTGAGGGGTCTGGAGCACAAGTTGTATGGGGGGTGGCTGAGGGAGCTGTGAATGTTCAGTCTGGAGAAGAGGGGGCTCAGGGGTGACCTGATTGCTCTCTACAGCTGCCTGAAAGGAGGCTGTGGTGAGGTGGGGGTCAGCCACTTCTCCCATGAAACAGTGATAGGATGAGAGGGAATGGCCTTGAGTTGTGCCAGGGGAGGTTCAGGTTGGATGTTACGAAACATTTCTTACCAGGAGTGGTGAGACTGTGGCACAGGCTGCCAGGGGAGGTGGTGGAGTCACTGTCCTTGGAGATGTTCAAGAACTGTGGTCAGTGGTCATGGTAAGGATGGGTTGGCAGTTGCTCTAGGTGATCTTGGGGATCTTTTCCAGCCTTAATGATTCTATGATTCTCCATTTAATAATATAAATGAAGTATGTGCACTTTTTTCACTCCACAGTGAGGGACGGGCATGTGAAAACTGAGCTTTTCTGTGGTTGGCAATGGTTTATTAGGGACAGAAGAGCCCATAGAAAAACACTATAATCTTACAAAGCAGAATTCTGAATTGACAGCAGGATGCTCTGCTGAGAAGAGCAGAACATGATTCTTTGTAGTAATGAGGTGCTGTGTGTGAGTCTGGAACAATGTTCCTCCAGAACAATGAGGGAAGTAGGGGTGATCTAGTGTGCCAGGAATAACTGCAGTGTTTCATTTCCTGAATCTTCTGAGGGGAGAGAAAGGCAATTTTTATTTTGGAATACAGTCACTACTTTTGCTAGAACTGGTGTATGATGGTTTGTACTGCGATATTTTTCTGACTGAAAGGATGCTGTGTAATTTGTTAAACAAATCCCCAACTGCTAGTTTTTAGGGGGAAATGATGACCTTGATCTCTACTGCAATTGGACATGTTTTGTACTGGCAATTCAGCATTTCTTGTGGAAAGTTCTTAGACCTCAAAATCTCAGGTAGATGCTCTGTAATATATCAGCTTGCTTGCGCTTGATGCATGGCTGTGTTTGGATTGAATGATTTTCCATGTGAACTGTAGTAGGAGTTAAATGAGTTGACTTCATTTCAGGGAAGTCAGTGTCCATGGAGAATACAGAAGTATTTTTCTGAAAGTGCTGTTTCAGTGATGTGTTGTGCAGCTGTTTTCAAGCAGGCTTATTCTTCCCAGTCTGCCAGGTTAGGTTGCAAGGAAGTGCTCCCCAAGCCCTGTTCAGTC